>VZRF01003602.1:136648-211299 GCA_013396875.1 Vireo altiloquus | reverse complement strand
TGTGGGGAGAATTCGTCACCACTGCGGGGTTCTGTCTCCTGCTGCCTTCTTACCGTGAGTGGAGCTCCGCTCCTAAGAGCGGCCATTGCACTGGGACCTTACTGACACCCTACCTCACCAAACAAGGGACCCTTCACCATCTGCTCGGGTGCTCAGGGGAAAAGCCGGGATCCCGAGCCCCTTCCCCTCCTAAGGAGCTTCTCCTTGTCCTGCTCGGGAGCCAGGCTGCCCCTGCCCCGCCCCATTTTTTTGGCTACTGCTCCGAGGTTTATTTGCTACACTGTAACTCGCACCCCGTGACCTGCCGGGACGCAGCTACAGCTGCCGAGTTTCTTATACATCTTATCTACCACCCCAGGACTTTGCTCATCCGTACCTTCCCAGCTTGCTACTCCGCGGTTCCTGCTGCAGCCCGTTTCGCCATCCGGAGGGGCACGGGCCCAGCTGCCCCGGGCTTGGTAAAGGAAGCCCCTTTTCCATCCCTCCCGCCGGCCGAGCCGCCATCACCGTGTGGGGATAGGCGGCCGAGCTCGGCCACAGCGCCCCCTGCAGGCGCGGGGCAATCACCGCACCCCCTGCCCGGCCGGGAGCCAGCAGCGCCCCTGGCGGCCGTGCCCGGAACTGCGCCAAGGGGGAAGTGCCCGCGGGGAGCGAGGCCGGCACTGGGCTCTGCTCTGCTCGGTGCTGCTCTTTGTGTGCCTTGCCATCCATACACACACCAGTAAAGAGCTGCTATTCCTTTCCCTGTGTCTTTGCCTGAAAGCCCCTTAATTTCAAAATTATAATAATTCAGAGGGAAAGAGGTCATGTTTTCCATTCCAAGGGAGTCTCCCGCCTTCCTTGGCAGACACTTGTCTTCCAAACCAAGACATGTCCCTGCGCTCAGCAGGCTTCCACCAGCAGCAGAACTCACCCAGCCCTGCTCTAGGATGTTACTTTGCAATGTTCAGTCACCAGAAATCTTACAGAACGTCTGGAAAGATTAAAGATGTCCTGGCATTTGAGGTAATTGTTGCATCTCCTTTCTTTCATCTCTCCACGTGTATTTANGTCATGTTTTCCATTCCAAGGGAGTCTCCCGCCTTCCTTGGCAGACACTTGTCTTCCAAACCAAGACATGTCCCTGCGCTCAGCAGGCTTCCACCAGCAGCAGAACTCACCCAGCCCTGCTCTAGGATGTTACTTTGCAATGTTCAGTCACCAGAAATCTTACAGAACGTCTGGAAAGATTAAAGATGTCCTGGCATTTGAGGTAATTGTTGCATCTCCTTTCTTTCATCTCTCCACGTGTATTTATAAGGAGTAGGGTTGTGAAATCCCAGATAAGCTGAAGTAGAATAAGAAGTTGGAAATGGGAGAAGCCAAACATCATCACAACAGCAGCACTGGAGGCATTTTAGTAACACAAGACTCTCACTTGTGATTTCATTCGATTTGAGTTTCCATTGTTCAGGTTTATTCTTAGCTGGTCACCTGGGTCTTCCCTCCCGTGGGCGTAGAGAAGCAAAATGCTCGGGCAGGGTGCAGAAGGGCAGCTCTTGGAACAATCCGTCCTCAGTCCTCCCAGGGGCTTGTCTGTGGGTAGCTGGCTTCTAGGAGAACAGGATCAGGCCAGCAGCACAACCAGCCTCACCTCTGCATACACCAGACATGGACAGAAGTGTAGAAATATGTACCCTCTGCCACAGAGTGCTCCAAGAGCTCTGCCCAAGTGCGGGTGGATCCCTTTGCTTACAATCAGCAAGGGGGAAATAACATCCTTCCACCAGAGAAAGAGGGAGCTCTGCAATGTTCTAGTTCCCTGACAGTTTTTCTATTTGGGACATGGAAGGTCTATAAACAGGAAAGGTAAACTCTGTAGAGTCAAGAGTTCCTTTTTTTCATTTGAGCTGGCCTTCACCAACATCAGTGCAATCAGTCCAAGTTCACAATGCATTAGTGGCAAGGAAAATCAGTGTTTAAAATCTAGTTATACACCCATATGTGCTTGTTTCCATAAACGGCTTGTGCTTGACAATCCTGTGGGTGTCATTTATGCATTACCAAATTATGCAATTAATCGGTTAGTGCATTCTTTGTTTTGTTTCTTTCTAAACAAAGCATAAAATATAATACTCTGCTGACTGAAACCACCTACAAGGAAACTTGACTGTCAGAGCTGTCTCTTCTATATAGATTTCACATCTTTGGACCAGAATCACAGGTCATGGGATATAAATATATTGTTTTTGAGGGCAAGCCAATTTCCTATGCCAGAAATGAGAGTTCTGAATGTATGCACGTGGAACCATTGTTAGACTACACTGTTATGGCATTATACTCTGAAAACTAGCTTCTAGTTACCTGAAGAGTCCTTTGCAAAGAGCAGTAAGTAATTTCTTCAGTTGAGGAAGATTGCTTGAGCCAGTTTGCACAATCTCAAAGTCACTGATGATGTGAACTCGCAGGTAATCCTGGATGAGTTTAAGATGCTCATCAGAGACACTGTGAAGGAAACAGACAGGTCAAAAGCCAGCTCTTCTCTCTCCTCCCCAATATCTAACAGCTTTCTTATTTTTCTGAAATTCCTACTGTTCAGGCACAGGGGCAATAAACCAAGTTCTCTCAGATATTATTCATCCTTCATATTAGAAAACTATACCTCAGCAGAGGAAGTAAATGGATGATTTTAAATAATTCAGAAATGTATTTTTTCTAGTCAACAGCTGGACTGTAAAGAGCAGTCAATTCACTGTTGATCTGATTCTGTTCTTTCTTTGGTAGTATAAATGAGGAGTAATTTTGTTGAATCAAACAGGTCCTCAGCTGTCCCAAACACAGAGGCCCAGCGAGCACAGAACTGGGCTGAAGGCTGGTTCTGCAGCCCTGTCACTTGCCCTTCCTTACCTGCTTGTGTCCTGGTACTGCAGTCGCTGGAGTAGTGTCTCAGAAAGGGATAGTTTATTCACATCTGCCACCCGGGAGTTTTCAGGGAGAGAAGAGACCTCCTTTGTCTCACTGCTCGGCAGTGCCATGAGGATGTTGCGTGGGGGCAGGAGAGGAGGTGTGGGTACCAGGTCTAGCAAGGAGAAAAGGAAAGGCACAGTCATTCCAGCCTGAAAATTGGACCTCCTGTCCCTCACCCCAGGCAGGGCAGAGCCCACCCTGCAGGGGCAGTCCTTGCAGAAGCCATCCCTTCTGAAGGGTCTGTGGAGGGATCTCAGAGCTGGGAAGCTCAGAGCTCAGCACTGGCCCAGCTGTGTTTCCACGAATGGCAGTGGTGTGAGAGCAGTGGGATGAAATGTCAGGCTTGGACCTCATGTGCAGGCAGTGCATGCCTCTGCCTTTGTCTCTGCCTCTGCCTGGCAGTATACCCTACCCCAGCCAGTTTTGAGTCTCCTATCTGCACAGTAGCTACAAAGGTTAATTAGTTTAGCTGAATATAATGCTTAGAGAACATAGCTGTACCTCATCCACATCATTCCCATTATCATGGGGATCCGCTATTGAGGCAGAATGGATGGAGGGACAGGAGGGAAGGAGCATCAGAAGCTGCTAATGGAAAGAAGTGAACAGCTAAAGTAAGCAAACACAGATGGAGAAAATAGACCCCATGACTTAGTGCATAGGGGCTGAATATCCTGCCTTGTGTTGTGGGCATTGAGTTGGAAGGAAAAAGGGTCTTGCTGCTGTGTCCTCCTGCTGCTCAGCATATCTCCCTCTCCTGGGAGAAGAGTGGGTTCATCTCTGCTAATCCCAGCCGTGGTTACCTTTCTTTCATACCAATTGCTCCAACACTTAGTTACACGTGTTGTATGTAGCTGGTTGAGTTGTGAGGTTTTGGTTGGTTATTTCCTAATGGTGGAATTTGCATTACAAAAAGACCCCCAGGAGTGACCCACTGCTCCTGGGTCAGTGCTGTGATTCAGAGCCACCTCAGCACTGAGCCATGGGTGGGTGATCGATCTGCAGGGTGCTTATCTTCCACCTCTGCAGTTTCACATCTGTAGGCCCTACATAGCTCCAGCACGATGGCATAAAGTGCCTTAATAAAACTAAATTCTGTACATGAGCAACCCAGACCCAGTGCTAATCTCTCTTCATCTGAAGGCTCTTAGTCTTGGCTAGAACTTCATTCCCTGCTGCTTGCCTCTCTCTGTATTATTTTTGCTGTAGTTCCCTCCCCCGCCCTGGGAGCTTGAGACTCAGTACAACTGGCCAAAACCCAGGGAACATCTTTCCTGAGCAGCTTTGCAAAATTTTGTTCTGTTTCTTCAGGAAAATTGCATACCAAAATCTTCCAGCTCCTGTTAGATATATTCAATGGGTTCCATCAAAGGGTTACACAGACACTGGGTTGCACAGGCACATCAATCTGCCCTAGTGCACAGGGCCTGTCTGTCTGTCCCAGGGACTGTGTCCTTCAGACAAGTTTGACTGCAATGCTCATCATTTCCAGACAGACTCAGACAGGACAGGAAGGATGGCTCTGTGAACATGACCTTCCTCTGGGAGAACAATGACATATCCAAAAGGTGGTCCAGGAAAAATCCAAGAAATGATCCAAGACCAGTGAGTGTCAAGAACGCACAGTGACATTTAATATAAAATAGATGAGATTATGCCAATCACACCTGTTCATCATACAGCTGTCTCTGTACATGGAGTTAGACGGTCTGCCACTGCCAGAGCCAAGCCCTCTGCTTACGACTGTCAAAAATGTCCCCTAGAGCAGAGCAGCTGAGGGGGTTTCTGATGCCCCTCAGCAGCTGCAGGTGTGTGGTACTGCAGAGGGATGTGCTCCAAGCCCCAAGGGAGCATCTGTTTTGAGAGGGGCCCTACAGATGCAGGACATGGAGAGAGCGCAGAGGTTTGGGAGATGGTGGGATATAAACAGTTGGTTTCCAGATAAGGACACCAGATCAACCACTCCCACACCAGATGCAGTGTACTTCCACAGAGGGTCTCAGTGTATTCCCTCAGGTGAGCTAAGCTGATGCTTCAGGTGCAGTACCACAGAAGACATGAGGGTTCACTGCCTCAGGGCCTTGCCAGCTCACGCCTATGTATGCTCTGCTCCATTTTATGGCACATGTTCTAATATCCTGCCTGCACTACATATCTCCAGCCAAGAGGTACGAGTCAAGGGTCTGCAGCACCAAGTCACATCATGGATTTCTTACCAGTGTCTTCCTCCAGTTCATCAGCAGCCTCCTCCTCTTCCCGTGGCACTGGATATTTGAGGTGCCATACCAGACCCATGTTCTCCTTCTTGTAATATTCTATCAGTTCCTCCAGGTTCTGAAAATACTTCACAGGAACACCCTCTGATGCCTGAAACAAAACATAGAGGCAGTCATGCCCTGGGATTTCCTACCACTGAAACATTGCCCCTCACAGAAGGAAAAACAAAGTCACACAGAGAGGAAAAAGCCACTGCTGCTGCCCAGAGAGAACCAGCCCTGCTCTCGCTGTCCATTTGACCACAGGCTCTGTGCAGAACAAACAGAAATGGATAAGCTCATACGTTCCAGCCAGAGTCAGCACAGACGCCAACCTCAAAGACTCACTGAAGCCAAATGGAAGAGCTCTCTCACTGGGTTCAGGGTGCTTGGCTTCACAGCAAAGAAAGATTTTAAAAACAAATATTTCTCCCAGATTAATCTTTGCATTCTCTCTTTTACTGAGCACAAAGCCCCATGACTGTGTTATATTTTGTGGTATCCAGGAAGAATTTTTCTGTGAAATAGCAAGGCAAACATGGCTAAATCCAGAGGTTAACATCCCTTCCAGGATTCAAAGGCTCAGAACTAGCTTCAAATGAAACAAGGTACTGCCCCACACAGAAGCACTGGGATGGAGGTTTAGAGAGAGGCGAGGACTGCGAACCTGCATGGCATGACACTGTGTGTGCCAAATGAATTCTAATGGTGATCAAACCTGTCTCAAGCACACCCTGGCCACTAATCTCAGCAAATGTTTACCCACGAGGCCTAACACAGGGATAGAGGTTTTAGATGTCTTCAGAGCCAAAGCTTCCATGCAATTATATCCACACATTGACACAAACAGTGACTCCGCCAGCAGAAACAGCTGCGATCCCTGCAGCTCTGCCCCACTGCTTCAACCACAAATCCTACCAAAGACAGACACGGTGTCTCATGCCTCAGCACAGACCTTCTGACCAAGGGAAAGGACCTTGCGTCACATCCCAAACTGCACTGAAGTGCCATCCAATCCCAAGGCTACAGCAACACACAGCCAAAGCTCTGATGCCTCTCCTGGGGCACCCTCTTCCTAGCAGGGTGCTCCTTCTGGACAAAAGGTTTTCCTGCAGAAACCAACCCAAGAAGGCCCTGTGGACACCTGCCATAAAAGATCAAGAAGTGGGGGCAGAATGGTGAAGAGCAGTTATTTTCCATCCCCACAAGGTGGTTGTTCTTGACTTAAAAGAGCAACACCGGAAACTGTTCACAACTGGGCAATTTTTAGGAAGACCTGATCATCCCAATGGCAGGCTTCACTGGCACTGTTTTGCATGCATAAAACTAGATTTTGCATAGGAAACATAGTTAATTAGTAAGGAACTAAGGCTGTGCCTCCAATTTGACATAACTTGTTACACAGACATTCTGCCTCTGACTAACAGGCAGGGTATTTAAATTTATTTGGGGATTGCAATGCTTGCCTGTAAAAAGTAACAAACACAGAGTTTCAATACATGTTTGAACAAGCTTATTTACTTGCCATTTGTCTTTGCTCAGTTTCTTATTCTCGGAACTTTTTTTGTTTGAAAGGCAAATGTAGAAAATCCAAGAAATTAAACAGGTGAGATGTGAGCAAAAACCACAGGAAGCAGAACACAGGAAAATGTCTTCAGTGAGTCCTAGCAGCAACAAGATCAAGATTTAACTTTTCCTAAAGAATAAAGTCTCAGGTCAGAAATTAGGACAGTGCTTTCAGTAGTGAACTGCATTTGAAGTTGTCAGTGCCCTCAGGCCTGCCATCAAAAATACCTTTCATTTTTGGCTACACATGCATGTCTTTAAAGGCTCAGCAAGACACATTTTCACAACAAACATGGGTGATGTTTCTGAGAGCACTGACTGTACAGCCTCCTTTTCTGTCTTCCACACAAATGCTGCTGCATTTAACAAGATTTATTTTTCTCATACACTGGAAAACATCCAGCATGAAGGCGATGCTTGGGCAAACATTGGTTTATATTTTTGTGAGGCCAGAGATGTTGAAACAAATCACTGGTTAAAACTTCTCATTATTCTATCCAGTGTAGGCCCAACCCTGCTCTGCTAGAGCAGCAGACTCTGCACATTCGGAATGACTTCTCATTCACACCAATTAATGCAAATAGTGTCTGGGGCCTCCCAGAGTCTTCTGCTTCTTGGTGCCAAGTGTGAAGGCTGGTAATCAGGGAAAACCATCGAGGAAAAAACAGTTCTAGTCCATCATATGAAAGGATCCTGAAGTCACAGTGCTGCACTGGAACACACCTGGAATCGTTCAGTCTTCCATGCTTCTCGCTTCCATGCAGTACCTTCTTCTGCTCTGAAATCCCCATTTTTGTGATTATTCATTGACCAGCAGCTCCCCAGCAGCCCAGAGGGCACTGTTAGCAGCTCTGGTGGCAGGATGGCAGCATGCTCAGCCTCCGTGCCCTGCCCATGGCAGTGTTACGCACACTTCACTCTCTGGATTACCCTTCCTGGGCTGCCTTCTGCCCATCTGCAGCCCCATAGATGGGCTGGAGCTCATGAGGGACAAGGCTTGGGGTGGCTTGCTTTGCCCTAAGCTATTCCAAAGGGCACCTGGGAAAAGGCATCAGCCCCATCAGAGCACACACAGAGACCCAAAAAACACCAAGGACAAACAGGATCAGGGTTTGCCATGTGTGCCCCTGCAGGAGGAAAGCTTTGCTGTCAGTGCCCTCTCACCTCTTGCAGCCTACTCTGCTCCTTTCCAAAGTCATCTTCAAACTCCTCCTTCACTTTCCTTTGCTACTTCACCACCTGCCTGCTTCCCCAGGTTTCCCCTGACTGTGCCTGAAGTCCCCTATCCCACCCCTGCACAGCATCCCTACCACTCGCCGTGCCCAAACACTGTCTTCTGAGCCTTGTTCAGCCCCTCAGCTCCTGCTCTCCCAGGATGCTTGCAGGGAAGACAGACTGCCCTGAACAGCTCTTTTAAGGCCAAAGGGAGTCTTGACAGAAGTGGCAGGAAAGGCTGAATTAGCACTTTTTGCTGCTGAGGGTAGTTCAGTCTCTGAAACCGTTCTGATCTCTGTGGTAAGCAGAAGGAACATTTTGCAACAGGCCTCCTTCCTCTAACTCTCTGCATAGTCTGAAGCCTGTGTTCCAGCTCAAATTCTCCAGCATGGCCATCAGCCTTAGCTCTCGTGCAGCCTGGATGAGTGCACACACGAGCAGAGAGGCTCAGCTGTTACACACCCTTTCTACTCTAATAAGCTGGCCCACTACCCCACGCCACCTTCTCCTCACTCAAGGATAACTGAAATTTGTGGCCATGTCAGGAAGATGGGCTTTGCATGCATCTGAATCCTGATGCTCATTCCCATAGAGAAGCAGCCTCCATCCCAGCAGTGCCAACTCCTCTGATAGCCCACCTTCCCCAAGTTCAGTCAGGAGGAAAAGGACCAACTCTCCATGGCACACAGTAAAATAAAGGACAGCATTTCATATTTTAAGACAGAATTCAGCAAAGAACTGAACACGTGGCCTGAGGAGCTGCATAGAGATAGTGAGAGCTGAAATAAGAAAATGGGGAAGCGGCAGGGTTGGGAGTTCTGACCAGCCTGGCCAAGCACAGAGGGAAGGATGGGCAGCCTCAAACCTGCTTGGCATGCACTCGTGGTGGGGGAGCTTGAGGGTTCTTTCCCACACCACAAAAGGCGGTATCACCACCTTGCTACACATCAGCTCAGCTATCACGAGAGTCTGAAAGCAAAATCACTGGATTATTCTCATTCATTTTATTTTGTATTATAATTGTTATTATTTGCAAAGACCTCAACAGAGGAAGGGTGTGGGAAGGGCTGCATCCCTCCAACACACGGCTGTGCCCAGCAGCCCTCTCTGCCTTTTGCCTGCACTGTGAAACGAGCTCCTCCCAGTTCAAACACCCCCTAAACATCCCCACTCCCCACAAGACAGCAGGGCACCCTGCTTTGTGCTGCCTCCCTTTGCACAGAGGCCCAGCAAACACTGTACATTGTTTGAAATGGGAGAGAGAACAGTAAAAGCAAGACTTTTTTGCACTTGCTTCTCCCCTTGGGGAAGAGATGAGAACAAAGCCTACATGACAGACAACAGTCACGTTGTTTGGCACACAAGTGCAATGTACTCAGATACCGCCTGTGCCACGTGAGCCCCTTCAAATACAACAGAGGTTTTGCTCCCAGCCACAGAGCAATAGGACTATGGCCCAGGGTGTGGCGTGTTTCCAGCCAGCACTGCCCAGGACTGCAGGGGTGATGCCTGAGCAGCATCAGTTGAACACAGAAAGTCTGGTTCAGTAATGCTGCTGTGAGCACACAGGTTGCCAGATGACCTACTACTTGCTGGTAGGTCTCCGTCAGCAAGTGAGGAAAGCAGCACAAATCTGGACATCTGCTGGGACATCTGCTTTCTTCACACTTGAACTTGTGGCAAAGGTTTACAGGTGGGGAAGGAAAAGTGGTGGATAGTGAAGTTCTGGTATTGAGTCAGGTCGCAAATGGTTGTGGAGCACATTACCAAAAACTGGATTGATGGTAAACTATTAATAAACATCCTCAAGACAACTGCACTGGATGACAGGAGTGAGGAAAAATGCAGCCTAAACTTTACACAAACTTGTTCTGGATTTTAAGACAGGAAGCAGAGGCAGAACAGGGCACTGTGAACAAACCGGAGCAGGACGGAGCAGCACAGAGCAAGCTGGAGCCACCCTAGCAGAGCCAACAATGAAATCCACTTCCTGCCCCCCTGCCTGCGTTTAGTAACTAACTGTTTCCTCAAGGTTATCACAGGATAGATCTTGTTTTAATTGCAAAGTGAATTGTTTCAAGTCATTATAAACGGGGATGGCAAGTGTCATCTCCACGGCAACAGACCACATGCCCAGAAATGTGCTCACAGGGCTGACGGGGCACTGGAGAGGCGTGTAGGGCAGGCTCTCCTTCTGTGGGGATTCCTCCAGCATCCCTGCTGGTACCTCAGCTTTGTGCTGATGGCAGCCCAAACATATGGAAAGGAAACACCCAATGTACATACACAATTCAGGGAACAGCCCATAAAAAAGCAGAGTTGTACACAGGAATCTGGAGAACAGTGAATCAGAGACTAAGCAGCAATTTTATAGTGGGAAGTTGCATCCAAAACAGAAGTCTCTCCAAGATCTACTAATGTGAGCATCATATGAGATGCCAGAAGAAATTCTTCTGCTGTACTTAGTTCCATAAGGCTTTAGCTGGAATGCTGTGGCCAACTTGCGGCACCAACTCTTATGGAACATGTAAAGTACCATAGAAAGTTCCAAGGAAAATTTCCAAGGAAGACTGAGGAGTTGGAAAATGGGATTCACACAGAAAGCTCAGAAGGACTGGTATGGTCTGGCAAAGGGACAGCCAGGAGATGTCACAGCAGCAGTCTTACAAGTTTTAAATTCTCTTCTACAGAAGATGGCAACCAGAGGTGCTGCGAGTCCCCAAGGGACAGCAGTGCCATGCACCCAGGCACTCCTCACAGCTACCTGGCTGAATGCCTGATCCTGCCTTAGCCCAAAACCAGGGGAACGCTGAGCTCAGACACCTGCAAGGCCTCCTGCCACCCCAAACTCTGTGACTATGGGGAACTCTCTGCAAATCTGCCAGCTTCCTTTATCCAGATCCTGCCCTTTATCCACATCCAGAACCCTTGAAGAGCATGGGTAAAGCTGAACATTGACGTTTGTCACCACCATCCCTGCCATTTCAACTGCATCCCAAACCACAACTTTCAGACCTTCCACTTCTGACTCCAGCCCTTTCAGTTGTGAACCTTCTTTCCCATAGGATGTCTTGGTATCTCCTATCTCCCAGAGCCTGCCCCCAATTCTGCATGTCCTTCTAATTTTCAATTCCTTCCAATGCTCTGTATGCTTGCTGTACAATGGTTGAGCACAACCAGCTACAACTTGCTCTTGTCTTCTTGCTCAACTGGCTTCTAGACTGTTCATTTTATGAGAACAGGTACAACTAATGCCTTTAATCACTAGATTTTGGTTAAATCTTGTGACCCCCTTTCCAAACTCAACCATCTGAACTTTTCAACAGGTTTTTGTATGGCTGTGATAGTCTGGTCTTCCTTTGTATCTGGTATGTCCAAGTAATGCCATCTGGCCAAGAGAACTCCTTGCCAAAGACACTCCAAATACAGTTTTAGTGAGGAGCAGCTCTGAACATGACTTTAAGAGAAGTTGCAAGTGGAGTATAAAGACATGAAGTAAAAAGATGTAAAGCCTATGCTAATCTAGGAGAGGAAGTGGTTAACTTGGGGTTCATTACAACAATTGTATAAATAGATGGCACAGGAAGTCTGGGGCCCTCAAAAGGAAGAGGAAGTGCTTTCCTTTCCTGTGCCAAGGCACAAGGAGGAACTAGGAAACTGATCATCTGGTTATATTGCTTAAGGCAAATCTTTTCTAACTAGAGTGCCTTAAAACAGGTATTTAAACACATACATAAGCATTTCAGTAACGCACTAAGTTTTCAAAGTTACAAAATTTTTGCAATACCCACCAGCTTAAACGGAAGCTGTAAATCAGGTCAATTCTACTGTGGTGAGAAAGGCTAGCAGGAACTTTTCTCCTTTCGGATTTGAAAAAAAAAAAATGTTCTGAGGTTTGGGAAAAAAGTTGCCTTCAAGACTGTCTGTTAGCTAGGAAGTCTAGGTGGCATTTTTAAATTGACTTTTGGCTCTCATGTAGGCAAGCTTTTTGTATTTCACTAAAGATGTGAACCTAAGAGCTGAGAAATTCCTGGTAAATTATTTTTAAAGCATTTTATAGCAACCTGGTTGTGTTTCAGTTTTGTTTTGTCAGCAAATCTGCCTTATTCTTAGATCAAATCTTGTGCTAAGAAGTTTCAGGAGCTTTTCACAAAAATGGGATCATAGACAGGAATCACAGCTGGAAAAACAGCTACTTTCCAAAATATAAGCCACCCAGAAATGTACTCTGATTTGAATGCAACACTTGGGGTTTGGAAGAAATGGAGCTACCTAGGAGCACAAAGGGAGAGAAGCAAGTGTGTGGCTGAGAAAAAGAGGTCTCCTGTAACCTGGAGGGTCAATAAAGAAATCAACTTTAATAACAGGTGGGAACTTGTGGGCTGGCAAGGGAGTTCTGCTGCTGGATAAAGCTCTGCAAGAGGTCCTCTGCCAGGGAACTAAGCATGAGAAGAGTGGTAAGGGGAGGAATCCAGGGCAGAGGATGCTGGTGGGTGGCCAGAGCAGCACTTCCTCACTTGGAAAAAAATCATACAAATTTTGGGGAGAATAGCATGGTGTAAGTGCAGTTATAAGTCATACAACTCGAATAATGTTGGAGGGAATGGAAGGCAAATAGTCTGTCTCCCCCAAGGTGAGAGATGATGGAGGCTTTTTGTCTCATTGTACATTTGTTTTGGTCCTGATATTCAAGTTTGCTAATCCACGCCACTTTTGCTACAGTGACCTTTTACATTTAAGACTTTGGGTGAGAATCATGGAATTCAGAGAGTTCTGGGAAAGAGGGTTTCAGAATTTCTGAAAGAGATGATTCATGGAAGGAAACAAGGAATTACAATTCAATAATAATTAAGTACATATTAGTTCTGGCTTATGATCCTGGGTGAAAATCAGACATCAAAAAAAAATATAAGTTAAAAAAGGAAAAAAAGAAAATTACTGTATTGTCAATCCTCTGTTCCTAAAGTGCAACAGAAGGATGCCAGTACCACCACAAGCTCCATTTCTCTAAGCATGATACTGACTTAATAGAGTCTGTGTATTAGAGTCTGCATCACAATTCCATTCTTATTAAATTTTATTTAAAAATGGGAATGCTGAAGGTTTCTGGTTGCGGGAAAGGCCATCTCACTTTTTTCCTATGTGTGGTGTCATGGAAAGGCTCTGAGAAGCACAATGCATTCTTAGTTTCATGCCTTAACATGTTCTCTGTGTGGAACGTGAGCCCAGTTGCAGTTAATCCTAAAAAAGATCCTGACTCTCATATCTGCCACTGTTGATCTCTTCTGGCCCTGCAAGTTTTTCTCTCTGTGATCCCATGCAGGCTTTGTTCTGAAGGCACAGAAGGCACATCCAGGCAGCCTGAAGACTGGTTGTGTTCACAGGTAGGCAGTGCTGCCATGGCAGAATTGGGACACCTGCAAATTAGGAGAGTCTGATGGAGGAAAGGAATATTGAAAGGACTTCTCAGTAGAGCATAATTGCCTGCCAGATTTTTACCTAAAGTTCCTTGCTAAAATTCTACATCCTGAAGAAAAACATATTAGAAGCTCTAGAAGGTAAAGGATCTGTGGAAGTCTTTTGAACTCACATTCTCCACACACGATAAAGATATGGATCATAAAAATAATGTACTCAGATCCTACTTAAAGATCCCATTCCACTCTGTTCCAGCACTCCATGGTTCACATTAAAAGTATGTAATTGCCAAATATCCAACTAATACAGTGTATAGGTTTTGCACAGCCTGGTTTTTGGTAGCAGGGGGGCTACAGAGGTGGCTTCTGTGAGAAGCTGCTGGAAGTTTCCACCATGTCTGGCAGAGCCAATCCCTGATGGCTCTGAAGATGGACATGCCACTGCCACAGTTGGAGATGCTGGTAATGCCTCTGTGATAACCTATTTAAGAAGAAAGTCAGAACAAAGTGAGGCACAGTTTTTCCTAGCCAGAGAAGAGGTGGAGGTGAGAACATGTGAGGGAAACAACATGGTGACAGCAAGGTCAGTGGAGAAGTAGGGGGAGGAGGTGCTCCAGGCTCCAGAGCTGAGATTCCTCTGCAGGCTGTGGTGATGACCATGCAGCTCACGGGGGATCCACGTGGGATGCAAAGATCCACCCACAGCCCCTGGAGATCCACGTGGGATGCAGAGATCCATCCACAGCCCCTGGGGATCCACAGGGGATACAGACATCCACCCACAGCCCCTGGGGATCCACGTGGGATGCAGAGATCCACCCACAGCCCCTGGGGATCCACGTGGGATGCAGAGATCCACCCACAGCCCCTGGGGATCCACGGGGGATGCAGAGATCCACCTGCAGCCCCTTGGGGAGGTGCCAGTGCCAAAGTGGGTGGATGCCTGGCGGAGGCTGTGATCCAGTGGCAGACCGGGATGAGAGAGGGTCCTTGCTCCCAGGCTCAGCCCATCCTCGGAGGACTGCAGCCCGTGGAACAGTGACCCATGGCGCAGCAGTTCAGGCAGGACTGTGTGCCCGTGGGAGGGACTCACGTTGCAGCAGTTCTGGGAGGACTCCTGCTCGTGGGAGTGGACCCACGCTGGAGAAGTTAATGGAGAACTGTTTCCCGTGGGAGAGACCCCACGGCCTCAGAGGGGAAGGACTCCTCTCTGAGCAGAGAGAGAAACCACGGGTGATGGACTGACCAAACCCCCATGCCCTGTCTCCCTGCACTGTGGGTGGGAAGGAGGGGTTGGGGAACAAAGGCAAATTTAAGGGGCTTATTTTACTTCTCATTATCCTCCTCTGACTTTGTTAGTAATAAATTCACTTTGCAACTTTAAGTTGAGCCTGTTTTACCCTCGAAGTGTTTTCTCTCAGTCCTTATCTCAACTCATGAACCCTTTGTTAATTTTCTTCCCCCTCCTCTGTCCAGCTGTGGCAGGGGAGGGTGAGCAAGTGACTTTTGTGGGTGCCTGGCATTGAGCCAGTGTTAAACCATGACATATAGTTATGTAGGAGCCAGGAAGAACACCAAACAATTCTAGAAAACACCAGTACCATGTATTTGGGATAGTTCTCCACACTAAACCATTCAAACTCCAGCCTTCAAAAAAGATTTTGCCAATACAGCACACAATGATTCAGCTTGTAGCACCATGAGAAACCTGCTGAGCAAACAACCCTTTCAGCATTTCTCTGTGTTATAATAAATAAGATTTACATCAACAAAAAGCAAATAACAGTACAGTTCCATGACGGAACATGAAGGATTGGTATTAAATTTAGATACAGGGTGCAAGTCAGATGAACTGATGATGAATGAGCAAGGACTGCAGATCCATGAGGATCTGGTGCAATGTTTTTAGCACTTCTGTAGTGTGTGGGTGGAATTAAGTAAAAATTTTGGAGCATGCTACTTCTAAGAACTTTTGTAATTTTATCACAAGCCTTGTGCTTTTTGGTTTTCCACTGAAGAGCTTCAACACTTGAAGTCAAATGAAAATTTCCGTTTTCATTTCTTCATAAACTATCTAGCTCTATTGCTTGCCAAGACAAGCTTGAAAACAGGGGTCCCCAAGAGCTATCAAGGCACCCAAGGCAGCATATGTACCACCAAGTTTCTGAAGGCACTTAGTGGAGGTGATCGTTGTGATTCTGTCAGTGTTCTCTGCTCACAGTAGCTGGGCTGGGAGAAGTATTGCAGGTTATTAGCTTCTTGTGGAAATTCCCAAGCTCCTTCAGTTTTTCCTTTTGTAGAAGGTAATCAATACATACCCAGGCAACCATGTGTTGTGTTTGAAGTCCTAGGAGAAAGAACTTGTCCCTGAAACAGGTGAAGACATGCCCACAATGGCTGTGCCTGCACAGCTGAGCAGGATCCCTCAGTCTACATCAGTGCTACACTGAGTTCCTGGGGCTCTTCTCCAACCTGTGCAGCAGACAGTGGAGGATCCACAATCAGCTCTCTGCTTTCCCTACTATCCTCTTGGCTAAATGAATCCCAGTTTCAAACATCACCAAACACTAAATATGCATAAACTACATAAACTATGGAAAAGGGAAAATGTAGGATTAAAGCGGTAATACTTATTGAAGACTTGCTGCTGAAGCAAAGCAATGCAGGCAGAACGTGCATGGGAAGCAGCTGCATGCACTGCATTGAACTGCATCATTTTCTGGGGTTGCATAATTCAAACCCCTAAGCAATGCACAGTAAGGGTAGGCACCTTAGTGTTACAATTTCCTGTCTTCAGTCTGTAAAATTTCTCAGGCTTTAGCTACAGCAACTGATTTCTATTTTTGTGACACTAAGGGTGACCACTTGTCTTTTCTTTCAAGAGGCTGTCCCTTATTTCATTCAGTTACTGCAAAGCCTTACTCAATCAGTTGGAAGCCCTGAGCCATAGCTGCTGACTGGACAGATACAGAACACAGCCTCAATGAGCACCATCATTTAGCAAAACTAACCACAAAACTAAAACCAGAAAGAAAATACCCTTCAAACCCTCTCCTTTTATGTTCTCCCCTGAACCTCACTTCTGGAATAAAAATAGAGGATGTTACACATTTTTTGTTACACTTTGCCCCCTAAAACTGGATTCAGGGTTTCTGGGTTTGCATGCACAGGAATGTACAATGACAACAGGCTGCCCAGTGCCTCTGTGAGCAACCTATGCCTGCGGCTCCTGCCATGTCCAATCACAAGGAACACCTGATACTAAGGCTGTTAAACAGCACAGCATCAAGTTTTGGAGAATAAGGCTTACTGCAGAGTTACCTGGAAATTTTAATTCAGGCTTACCAGTCTGCTAACAGAGAGCAACCCCAGCCCACAGTGAGCTTCACCACCCTTTGCCCATGGGGCTTGCTGAACCCAGCTGTGCTGCATTTTAAAATACTGCAGAGGGACAGCTTCAGAACCCTGGGATGGAGCAGACCGCAACCAGTTTAGACCTTCAGAGGAGAACCAAGACTGAAAACTCTGACAGAAGTACAAACTGAAGACATAAGAAGTCAGACAGCGGGGCAAAGGCCTGGAACAACCAAAAGCTACATTGGGACTTCATTCTTTCAGAGGGACTGAAACAACTGAGTCTGAGCTATCTTTATGCTAAAGTCTGTTTCATTTCCCTAAACCATTTTGTCATTTGAAATCAAGCCTTGCATGTGTTTATACAGCAATCTGAAAAGTCAAGGATGCTAAATTTCATTTAAAAGCTGTAATAAGTTCAACCACCAAAAGGTAAATTTGAAGAGTATTGGTGAAGCAGACCCCATTTACCTAAAACAAGTGTAATCAGGACAATACTTCCAGCTGATATTCAAAGGTGATTGTATCTTTATATTTTATATTTATGTCAGCAATAACCTAAAGCACATGTAGAGCGTATTGGTCCCATTCCCCTGAGGCACAGCACAGACTGAGTGAGACTGAGTGGAGCCTAAGTGTCATTGTGCTGGATGAGTTTCATGTCTGCATGGAGAGGGATGCAGCCTGCAATGGTTCATCTTATCAACAAATCAAGGTAGATCTCTGAAGAAAACAGGACATCACGCTGTCAGTAACAAGTGTGGAAACAATTTTGTAGTGATGATGGTATTTGCCATAAGGCTCATTGTAAACAATTCTAATATCAGTGTTTTCCAAGACACATTCCTATCTTAAATGATCAGGACAAAAAGCCTCATACAGCACCAACAATATAATAACTTCTCTTTGAGAAAACAACTCAGGACTTGCCTGTAAATGAGCACTTTCCTCTGTGACCCATCACCCCTCAAGCACAGAAGCAATAGAACACAGCGTTTCATTACCACACAGCTGAGAGGAAAATAATCTATTGTCTCCCTGAATACCTGAAATTGAGTTATTTATCTTCATCAGAAGAAATATAAAATATATAAAGGATAGGACAATCAAATGGATTGAACAATATGATAACATTAAAGCTAATATCCATCGAATTACTGCAAAATTACAGTATTTTCTTGTTGATAATGTTGGCTGCATAAGTTTTCCATTGTTTTTTGCCATCTGCCACCAGAGTTTCAAAATGTCAGGAAAATTTTCCTTCTGCTAGTCCAGGAGACATTGAGGTGTGTCCTAGGGGCTCATCTCAGGGTTTGTAACTCGATAGTTTGCACACCCGAGCTCTTGTAACTGCGGGGGGGAAGATCCAGCAGAGTGGGAAAGAGCTGCTGGGTATGTGATTTTGGGTGGTCAAAGCCCTTCCACAGCATAACAGGTGAAAAAATTACTCTTCTAAAACAGCAATTGTTAAACTACTTACTGTATAACAGCCCTAATCCTTGTCTTTTGAATCCAGAAAGATTTTGCAGCTCCTGGAAGCTGCTTTGTACCTTCAGCGAGGATTGGTTATTTGCAATTGTCAGTTGTTTAAGTGTGATGAAGGCTTTAAGACATTTACTGGAGGGCAAACAGGAAAAGAAATTGATGACATTCATTCACCATTTCACTCATTAGAGGGAGATTTTATCTGAAAGCACATCCAGATAAAAGGAAAAGGGATTTCACATCATGGCATGCATTAGCTTCCAAATACCTGCTTACATTTTTTGAATCTTGAAAAACAAAATAAAATCACTTTAATTGATTTAAACCATATTCTCTAATATTTTTTTTTAATATTTCAGGAAACTGGAAACATTCTGGAAAGGTTCAAACTAGACAAAAGCTGGATATGGTTTGTTTGTATGAAGAATTTTGTATACTGAGAGATTCATTAGCAGGAGTGTGCATGTTTCAGGAAATACCTAGTTCTCTAGGTAGGAAATACCTGCTTCTTTCAGCTTTCCAAAACCTGTATAGTGCTTTAAGTTCATTTCTACCCCAGATGCAAGAGTGGAAATAACCTTTTCCTTGTGTAAACAGATTTGGATAGTTTATGAAACATGAAATATATGGATTTTGCTATGTCCTGATTGTAAATTATTTTCAGTCCTACATGTAAAGTGCTTTACAAACTTGATTTAAATCATCATTAAATTATATTGAAAAATATTCAAATTTGAATATCTAAAATTTTTGGTAATAAAATGAAAATATAATTAAATTATGGTTTTGGATATACTAGAAATGTGCTGCCCTAACCATGTTTCAATACATTGCTTATAAGTATTGTCTGATTGTCCACTTGTCCCTTCTTTCTATCCAAGAGAAGTGATCACCCTGATTATCTCTCAGCCCTGCAGTGCCAACAGTCCCACGACCACAGTGAGTTTTCTGCAGTAAGAACTAACTCTGATGAAATCTGTTCCATTCTCATAATCATCTTTTCTTGAGACAGCCTCTGTGCAACCTGCAAGTGGCATTTTGGGCAGACCTGTGCCTGCCCTGTCTTCACTGGAGCCCATGAGGTTGTGCCATCAGAGTTGAGCAGGTACAAACCCCTTGCAGAGCACTGACAGAAGCTGTAAGTGGTGGATAGCTGAGAATCACATGAAGCATATTATTTTGCTTTATCACACAATGAAACCAGCTCCAGAGCAATTTGGCCATAGAAAGATCTTGATCAGATATGGATAGATTAGCAAAATCCACAGCAAATCACAAAGTCCTTTTACAGAAAACCTTTTTGTGGCCATATGTGCCAGAACAGCACAGCACCCTGAGATTACAGTGCAGCAACAAAGAGAACAACAAAAACTTTGCATCTCTCTGCAAAAGGCTGAAAATGGACTTGGTACTGCATTTGGCACAGGCAGTGTCTCTGATGTTGGTGACAGCAGCAGTGACACCAGGAATGCAGGAACTGATCTAAACTCATAGTTGTTATCAGATGCTGCTGGCAGGACAGCAGCCTGCGCTCCAGAGCGGGTTTGCACACCGGATGGGGCCTCTGCCCCAGCTCCACCCTGCAGGACTCATAAACAGAAGCCAGAACAAATCCTGCTCCGGGCCAGGTACAATCCTGCCAACAGTGACATGACAGGCAGCCCTCTCATTGTACATCTTGCCCAACCCAGGAGAAAGAATTTCATTTGTTCTGGCATATTTATTTACATATTTACCCGTATACAGCGTATAAATCAAGATGATTCCAAAAAAATGTGTTTCTAGAAGTGCAGTGGGGAGTGAGGGTTTCAGCAGAAAACCCTACACAGTGTTTAGGGCTTCTCCTACCTGCTGGGAGCTGCAGAGCACACTGGTGATCTGCACTTAGTGTCAGCTGGCACAGTGAGTCACAGCTGCTGGCCTGCTTTCTAACTGCTCCCATAGCACCATTTGTTTCCTGTTGCACAAAGCCCCATGTCAGACTAGGAGAAAATTACCAGAAAAAGAAAAAAAACAACCGTTTACTAACTGTAAAACAGTGCTGCCAGGGCATCTGTAATTTTCACCGAAGTCAGCAAAACCTACAAGCAAAAAGGGTCAGGCTCTCCCTTTGCAACAGGTAGTAAGTATAAATGTAAGTCGTTTTGTAAAATAGTGAATTTCAGCATAAATTCAAGGAGTGCTCATGCACACAGGAATGATCTGGCACTACGGCTGCAAAATGAGTATTTCCCATGTGTCCCCACAGAGTGGGGAGCAGGAAGATGCATATACACTGCTGCCTTCTGTCAAAGAGCTGGGCAGCTAGGACAGCCCAGGGAGGGGAAGAGGAAAGAAAAAGACGTGCTGTAACTTTAAAAACACTGTTTTCCTTACTGTAATACAGTCTCTTATACAGCATGAGAAGGCGGCAGCTTTTCGTGATCCCGTCTCACAACAAGGTAATCCACAAAACTCTGGAGTTGGTCAGTTTTGCTCAAAGCAAAAAAAAAGAAAGTTATAAACACATAAGGAGCTTGGAGCATGTGCTATGCAAGGCAGAGTCTTTGTTCAACACCCATTCCTCTTATTAAAAAAAGGTGATGTTGGAGGTTAGGATTTTTTTTTCTTTCTCTCAGGGAATTTTCTCCCATTTGTTGCTTAAGAGATGATAATGATCATACTTAAAGGAGATAAAAGATGTAGCCAAGGAGGAGGGAGAAGGGTGCAGCTGGCTGCAGTCTCTCAGCTCAGGGGCTTTCTGTACTGCAAGATTTTGGCTCGGGGTGAGGGGCTGAGCTCAGCTCCTCACTCACTCTCAGGACCAGAGAGGAGATAGTGCTGCTGTAGCTGTAGGGAGAATTCACTGCTACCACAGAATTCCATCCTTTACTGCTATTTCCTTACCGTGGGAAGCCTCTGCTCGTAAGGGTGGCCGTTGAAGTGGGACCTTTTCAACACCCGATCTCACTGGAAAGGATCCTCCTCATCTGCTCAGGTGCCTCCCAGGAAAACTCCCCACTCCGAGGGAGCAGCTCTCAGCTGCTTTCGGGAGCCCGGCTGCGGCTGCTCAGCGCCGCTGTTTTCTGCTCCTGCGTCGGGCTTTTTGCTACACTTTAGCCCGACACCCAGAGCCTGCCGGGACCCCCTGCTGCTTCTGCCTCTCCCACTGCTTGGGGCTTAGTGCTACATTTGAATTTGCTGCCTCTGGGGGCCTGCTCGTCTCTGCCGTTCCTGCTGCCACGCCGAGGTTCCTGCTGCAGCCCGTTTCGCCATCCGGAGGGGCACGGGCCCAGCTGCCCCGGGCTTGGTAAAGGAAGCCCCTTTTCCATCCCTCCCGCCGGCCGAGCCGCCATCACCGTGTGGGGATAGGCGGCCGAGCTCGGCCACAGCGCCCCCTGCAGGCGCGGGGCAATCACCGCACCCCCTGCCCGGCCGGGAGCCAGCAGCGCCCCTGGCGGCCGTGCCCGGAACTGCGCCAAGGGGGAAGTGCCCGCGGGGAGCGAGGCCGGCGCTGGGCTCTGCTCTGCTCGGTGCTGCTCTTTGTGTGCCTTGCCATCCATACACACACCAGTAAAGAGCTGCTATTCCTTTCCCTGTGTCTTTGCCTGAAAGCCCCTTAATTTCAAAGTTATAATAATTTGGAGGGAAGGAGGTAATGTTTTTCATTCCAGGAAAGGTTCCTGCCTTCTTTGGCAGACACTTGTCTTTCAAACCAAGACAGGTGACAAGTTCAGAATTGCTTATCTGGACTTCTTCAAAAGGGTGATCCAGTTTTTCCATGTGAAACAACATTTTTCTTTAACATCCTGGCAACATTGTGATCACTTCTGAAAAGTTCAAAATCAAAATGAAACATTTCCCATGAAAGCTATTTTTATTTTTTTTAAATTCCATTTTTCTCAAAAATATAAAGCGGTTCCTACTTTAGCTCCAGGCAAGCTCTATTTCAGCCCTCTCCTCTGGAGCAGACGAAAGATACAAGCAGCATTTAAGGCACTGTGGGTGGGTGGAGCTTCTATCCTTAGCAGCCCACAACATTTCAAGACTGGACCTGACCTGAAGCAAGAGCTCAGCTGGCAGGATGAATGGAAGAGCAGACTCGAGGATAACACAAGAAAAAAACTGCTCAAGTACCAGGTCATGCCCACAGGAAAGCACCACGAGGCTGCTTGCACCTGAGGTCTTCCTCAGGCTGAGGCCAGACTCTGCCACACAGCACAGCCGACAGCACATGATTATAGAATCAGAGAACCATGGAATATGCTGAGCTGGAAGGGACTCACAGGATGATCACTCTTGACCCTGCACAGATACCCCACCCTGTGCCTGGGAGCGGCGTCCAAATGCTCCAGGAGCTCTGGCAGCCTCAGGGCCATGCCCATTCCCTGGGGAGCCTGGGCAGTGCCCAGCACCCTCTGCAGGAAGAACCTTTCCCTGATATCCAACCCGACTCTCCCCTAACAGCTTCAGCCATTCCCTCGGGTCTTGCCACTGGTCACCAAAGTGAAGAGCTCAGTACTTGCCCTTGCTCTTCCACTCACAAGGAAGTTGTAACTGCAATGAGTCTCCCTGCAGTCTCCTCTGCTCCAGCTGAACAAACCAAGTGCCCTCAGCCACACCTCATATGGCCCCTCCAGACCTTTCACCATCTACATGGCCTCCTCTGGGCACTCTCCAATAGTTTCATGGCTTTTTTAAATTGTGGTTTCTGAAACTGCCCACACGTGAGGTTGCACCAGCTACCAAAAAGCTGCTTTGCAGGTGCCCCAGTTTCTTTAGGAGACTCCACCTTTATCCACAAGTCAGAGCTGCTCCTGTAACTACTAGGTTCACTCTCTCAGTGGCTTTTACAAAGGACATCTTCAGTACCAGCCCTGTTTGTGCAGTGTTGCCGTCAGTCCAGCAGGATATCTCCCCCAGCCTTCACACACCAGCATGAGACCAGTGCTTGATCCTACAAATTACCTATGAAGTGTTCTATCACACTACGAGCAGAACATAAGATGCGATCTAGCTGCCCCTGAGAAATGACTGATTTCACTGCACCAGCAGATAACACGAGATGTGAACTCCTGTTTGAGATGCATCAGAAATCAAGAGACATCAAAGCCCACCTACCCTGTCCCGATCCATATTCACTGACCAGCCAAGTGAACCAGTGTCTTGTTCCTTCTCAGCACCTCTTTCAAGCATTATCACTCATGAGGCGATTTATACTCTTGGCAGTGCCCCTTTGAAGGTGAAGTATACAAAGGCAATAGAGAGTAAAGCATTAGGCAAGGGCAGTATCACAGGTTTTCAACAGCAGCTCTTGACCTCAGAGCCTTCTCTCATGGACCAAGTCAGTTGTACTGGGAATATCCTCACCCAACTGCAGCCTGCCAAATTTGGCAGTTTAAGGGGGTTATCTTTAGGCAACAGAGACAGGACCTGCCAAGGACAAATGTGGGAAATACAAAAGGTGAGAAGGCTCTTAGGTGGAGTGAGAGAAACAGGGCACCCCGTCCCGTTTGGTTTATACGCCAACAGACAGATGAAAAACTGATTTCTTTCCCACTGACTACAGATACAACTCAGCTTTGACTGTGTGAAAGCTTTGACTGCACGTCCAAAACGAGGGGGGATGAATACTGATGTATCACACGCATCCTCTGATCCTGGTAAGGTCAGCCAGGGATGGATGTTTAAAATTATTTTCAGTAACCCAATCCTTGACTGGGCCAAGTTCCCCATTTGTTGAGGGAATGTTAAGGTCATAAGGAATGCAGAGTGGGCAGTAATGAGTGTCATACTGACACCTTGGCCAGTTGAATAAGTGAGGTATTTTTAGTGACAGCACAGTAAAGTTATGTCTTCTGTGAATATGGATGGCAAGAACTGACCATAGATGCCTAGTTGAAAAAGACAATTTTAGTGTCTTTAGTTTGCCTCCGGTGTTTAGTTTGATCCTCTGATGTCCAAGGACTCCTTTGCTGCTTCACCCCTCCTTGCATAAACATGATTACATTCAGCTAATCCCCAAACATTCAATAACTAAACATTAATTAAGGCTCCCCAAGCAAGGGAAAATCATATTTGTTTTCACAGAGAAGGAAGTGAAGTACCCCAGATGTGACTTGCCCACAGGCAGGCAGCAGCTGAGCTCACTCAGGGGCAGTTATTTCCAGCCTCCTGCCCCTGGATCTCTGTGTAACTGTGTTTTTTTTCTCTCTTCCTGTTCTCTCTTACGACAGCAAGAGTCTGCAGACTGGCAGAGATCTTGATGACTAATTGTTCTCAGCCTAACGATCTCTACTTGCTATTACAGATCCCATGTTTTAAGGGGTTTTCATTACCCCTACCCTCCTTCCATAAATATGTTTTCATCAGCAGGATGTAAGTTTGATTCATCCAAGCCATGCTTTCTTCACATATATTCTGAAGTCTCAAGTAATGAAAGGAAAAAATTAATCAGAAAAGAAAGGCAAAAATTCTATTAGCGTTTAAAGAAAACAGCCTGTGACAGTGACCTCTACAGCTCAGTATGCTTTGGGAGGACACCAGATGAATTCCAGATATGGCAGGCAAGAGAGATTCCCGACCATGCTAACTGCTGCAGATGTAGAATCCCAATGGCAGATCACAAGCCATGCCAAAAAATGCTGGAAGGACATATGCAAATATTTTTTTCTTCAGCCTGAATGCAAAAGTGCACCTTTGCATGCAAAAATGTGTACCTCCCTTTTTGCCACCTGTCCTTGAACAGTTAATTTAACCATGCAAAAAAAATGACAGTATCATTCCACTAGGGTGGGACCAGGATCTAATTAAAAAGAGAAAAATGAAACATACTCTCCAAGACTTAACAAAACAGTGATGCGACTTGCAGCACTAAGGGTGAAAGAACTCCACAGAGTGGCAGAGGGAGAGCTGTCATATCACATGTGCTGTGTATGTAGCTGTGATATGACAGATCTTCTGAACCTGCTGTCATCAAGAAAAATTCCTGACAGACAACAGCCCAGATCTGGGCAAGAGGACAACCCTTTTTTCAGGAAGAAGCACTGTGCAGGTAAAAAAACGGGTCACATTGACAATCAGGGCTCATATTTGTAACTAATACAGGCTAATCTCAGGATTGAGTATTAATTCTTTCCTATATAATTTTTATAAACCCAGAAATGAGAAGCGTCTACTGTTTCCTGTATTAATTTATCACCTGATTTAATTCCGTAGGATTAGTAGACCCTTTTCTTTTTAAATGGTATTTTTAAAAATGTCAGCATTCCATGCTATTCAACAGCTTTTATATCCTTGCAAAGAAGAAATCTTTTCAAAAATCTGATCTTTTAATACACACGAAGTAGTTTTTGTTTTATCCAACAATTAATAGAGAAGCAACCAGAAAAAAGTCTGGCCCAGCTGGAACACTGTACCAAGAACAGCAGCCAAGAACACAGGACCGTTTTTCCTCTGAGCCTCAATTACAACTCTCACTGCATCTTTCTCTTGGCACAAGAAGCCAGCCCCCTTCTTCTGCCTCTCCTACAGAACTGGAATAAGGCAGCACAAAGCAGGAGGTGTTGTGTCTTCAAAACACGAGTTAACAACACACTTTATTTAGCCTACTCCTGATATTCAACCCACAGCTCCTGGCAACCCAGCTTATAGAGGTATTCCACCACAGTCCCTCTGCATTCCATGACATATGAACAAGAGAAATCCCTCGCAATCACAACACGGCGCCCAAGAGAACCTTAGAAATTGCTTGTTCATAAACCTTAATCCAGCATGAGAGCTGCCCGTTGCTACAGCAGAGAGAACCACAGATTTCTTACAGCTGCAGTGCTCTGATCTGCAGACAAGAGTTGTACATGAAAACAGGCCCTTTGTCACAGCAGAAACAATCACGGATCCATTACAAACTGGGCAGAGCAACTCGCATCTTCCTGGACTGTAACACGCAGAACTCCCTGCACAGACCTTCGCTGGCTGGTGCTGGGAGCAGCCTGTGGCCCAGCACTCTCTGGAGAGTTGCTGCACACAAGCACATTGCTCTCTGCCCATGTTTCAAACTCTCCCATCACTCATGGCATTTGTGTCCTGCTAGAACAGGCTGCAGGCCAGGCTGCCTGCCCAGCGTTTCTCACACCATCTGCCAGCAGGGCAGCTGAGGGACAAGGAGAGGACAGGGCTTGCCCAGGGCACCCAGGCCAGCCAGGGCATGGAGGGACAAAGTGTGGGGCTGTGTGGCTGCCTTTGCAGATACTCTCTGGCCTGACTTTCTTCCTCTCTCGCAGGGGAAAATGCAACATAGGATCATTTCTGTGCTTGTTTTCCAAAAGACAAAGCAGCTGTCAAACTCATACCCCAAAGTTATTCAGAATTAGAGTTCCACAAGTTCCCTTCATCATACTGCTGCCAGTGCAAAGAACAAGGACATCAGTAGCAGTGCCAGGGTCCTATGCCGGCCCTGCCACAGAGCTGGTGTGGGACATAGATAGTTGTGCCCATTGCCTCGGCCTCAGGCATCCCCCAACACTCTCCCTGCCTGTGGGGCTTCATTTGTGAGCTCTCTGGCACAGTAAGACCCTGATCTCTGCAGCTGATCTGAGTACTGTCAAAAATGATAAACATCATATCACCTTCTGGGCTCTTACCACCACATCACCACACCAGCACAATGCACCGAAACACACTTTTTAGGACAGAATGGCTGGGGTATATCAGAAGATGGGGGGATATCAAATATCACTACAAAGAGCCTGCAGCACAGTGTGTGGAGCCAAGTGGGAATGGCAAGTTATTGGTTCCAGCTGGGTGCTACTCCCAGGCTTGCAGCTGGCTGAGCCTGCTCGGGTTCCTCTGCACAGCGTCACCCAGTGCTCCAGGAAGAGGGACGAACTCTGGTGACATGCCATAGTAACACTACAGACCCAGGTCAACTCCAGCATAGGCTCCTGCTGCCAGTTCCTCCTCAGAAACAGAAGTGCAAGTGAGGCGGAGGAATCTCAGTGGCTCTGGGGAATCCAGCTGTCAAGGCCGACAGGGCCATGGTGGCTGGCCCTGGGCACACAGTCCTTGGGAGCACAGTCCCAAGAGCCTGGAATCAGCCTTGGTGGCAATACAGCTGTGTCTGTGCAGAGCTGCATCTGAGTGGGGCTCCTGAGAACAGCCTGAGCTACCCAGAAGTGGATCTTGAAGGAGCCAAGCTGGATGTGTGCACCCAGGACGCACAATCCACCGTTCCTACCAACAGCCCACAGCTGAAAGCAAGCTGTCAGCACTCAGCTGTTCTCACTAACTCATGACTCTAGTTTCAGATATGCTGCCTCTTAGTGCAGATCTCAAATAACCCAAACCCCAAATACACAATTAACATGGTACATGGGAGACATGTAAGCTGCTCATGAAGTTGGTAGAATTTTCATTTCTAATGTGGGAGGCTAGTTGTCATCTGAAATAGGAAGGAATGATTGCAGACCCACTTTGAATAGCAAGGCAGACTGGGTGGCATGGGCATTTCCATTCCCTTTAACAGGGAATGCCCATGCAGCACTGACTGTGCCAAGAGCATGGGTCAGCTGCAGCCCCCACTGTTGCCAGTAAACCCATGCCCAATTCTTGGGGCTGTAGGAGACCATTCCTGCCTCCCCACTCCAAGTTTCATGACTTATATTTTTAAAGAAAAGGGGCTGAGAGGTGGCACAGGAAGGAGAAGTGGCCCATTTAGGCTCCTAAAACAAAATAGGAATAAACAGAACATCTGAAACTCCTGCCCTCAATTTCGGTACTTTCTGGATCCTGAGACCAGAACTCAATTTACATTCTCTGGGCATAGGCAACTGTGCTGTAGTTTTGGATTTAAAAGATCCATGATGTATTGATAAGAAGTTGGCTTCAGAGGACAAGTTATTCCATGTGCTGAGCTTCTCAGTTATATAAAACATAGCTGTGCCACTGAATTGAAGGCATGTGTGTTAAGGAGTGTCCCGATGGCCTAAGGAGCTATGGACCGGACACTGAAATCTCTACAGCAGGGGACTGGAGACCAGCCCTGTGCTGGCCTGACATTAGTTGAATTCCTTATATCCTTTTTCTGTTTGTGTTAGAATTACTTTGAAAACCAGCAGTTGTCAAGTACGTTTTTGTGGGACTGAATAGTACAGAGATGGCTTACCTGGACAATAAGCTTATTTTCTTTATCGGGCAGAATTCGGTAGGTATAAACACAATTCCGGTACCTGGAATAGACCACAGGGGATATGGTAAGAACATGTCCAGAAGGGAATCCCACTATGGCACCCCTCCCCATGAGAAAATATATTGGAAAATCCTAAGACACATAGATTGCTTCATGCACAAGGGTTTTAAACTTTTCTCTTTCTTTCTTTCCCTGGAGTCTGCAGATGAACACAAACCTGAACTGTTCCTGGTCACTGAAACAGGAACATCTGCTTGCAGATGTCACTGCAGAAAGTTATATCAGCATTAGCTCAGAGGGAGTTATTCCACTCTTCCTCTGGCCAGAAAGAGAGAAAACACCAAGTGGCTCTAGCCATCAGTAGAACAGGAGTCTCAGGAATGAAAATGCAGAAATCCGAAAGGCAAAGGGCCAAAAACAGCAATAAATGAGTAAACTGAAGGGCTAGTGGATTGACTTATATTGGAAAAAGCAAATAATATATTTCAGCTAAATCACAGTCCAACAGCTGATTTCCAGGCACATTTTTATCTACAAATCCTAAACAACAGCCTAAATGAAAACCATCTCGCCATCCTGGTGTGGATGAACACTGTACATGTGCATCTGTAGAGCACCCACAACAGAGATTTTGTCCTAGCTAAATTCAATTAGATTCTTATTTAAGGGGGGATAGAGGAATGTTGTGCCCAGTGAAGGGTCACATCAACGCATGGGAGCCCAGAGGAAGCCTGAACAATGCTTGACCTTTCTCAGCAGCTGCTGAGCTTTGTGCAGCTCACCCAAGAAGTATTGACTAGAAAATGTATTTTTACCTTTCTCACAACAACAGATTTATCAAATCTTTTAAGTCATCTGCAAAGCACTTAAAAGATACAATATTGCTTTGAGCCAGCAAAAGGTGCTGGTTCAACCCCTTCCTTCTCAAAAGAAAGAACAGAATCCACACTCAAAGCTTCCTTGGTTGTAACAGAAACACTGCACTACCTGTGGAATTGTCACAAAATGTGGGCTGAGGTCAGGCCCCCCCAGCTGGGGAGATCAGGCAAATCAATAAACATCCTAATCTCTCTTAGAGCTGTGATGTGATTCTATTCATCATACCCCTTTCAGAATCATTCCAGGCAGGAGAGAGGAGACTGCCAGGATTCCAGGCAGCCTTATACAAGGAGTCATGAAGAGACATTGGAAATTAAAATAAATTCCTTGTAGATCATAGCTGAATCTTTCCAGGGTGTCTGGAGGATTTGGTCATGTATCCATATGAATGTGTATCTTTTGATAGACTTAATGCAAGGGACACAGAAGAATTCAAGCTGTTTCCAGAGTTCATTTCACACGCATCTATTCATTCACACATCTGGTGCAGAGCTGGAAGTCACAGACATGATCCCCAACTGTAAGGCAGCTACAGCACTGCTAATTTCACCAATCCCAGGGCAATCAGTGCCAGGTGAGGATATGCCCCAAGGAAGGGTAGGGTTTGTTTTTATGTGTCAGTGCAGCTCTCTTACACCATTTCCTCCTGCTGATATGCAAACAGGGCTAAGCAGAACTGCTCATGCAGCTGATGAGAGACAATCTGTGTGTGAGGAGATTATGAAACTGATAAATGAAGCAGCTCAATTGCTCTTGCTCACAAGAGGCCCCTCATGTGGCCTTCACAGAAAGTGCCCCATCCCACAGACCTTACAAGGCTGTTGCCATAATGCTTGTAAAGAGGTTTAAGCTGAGGACAAGTAAGATCACTGTAAGAACAATGAAAGAAGGGTGGTTGGGTGAGACAGGAGAAGGGAGGAGCACTTCCTTGGATCAAAAGCAGGAATCCTCCTTGCCAGTCCCCTAACTTAGTGTGTGTGGATGGAGAAAACCGGGACTCTTACTCCATTTTTACCCCTTTTTTTTTTTTATTTGCTTTCTCTCCTTGGCATCCTGACTGTCAAGTTATGCAGTCCCAGTTATCACCACATTCCAGGTCCTCCCTAAAAGCTCGGTTAAGTTCAGAATTGCTCAACCATTGTTTAGGCTGTCCATGTGGAGGGTAAATAAAACATCATCCTCAGTTTAAACAGGTCTCCAAGTACTTGTCATCTCCCTGTCCTCTCAACCAACCAGAGCAGGAAACAGTGTGACAAGGCTGGCATTTTCTACTTTCTCTCCTGCTGTATGTTTTTATGCACAGGTGATGATGTGCATATTGGGAATGTCTGCAGCACTAAACAGGGCTGCTGTGCTAGGCCTGGTGCCAAGTGAACCATGAGAGAGGCATGGTATTGGAAAGGCCATCTCACAGGCAGGGTCCTCTTAGAGGGGTCCCAAAGCTGCAGCTAGTCCTTGAGTGCCACCTCTAGAAGTGTTGTTAGTCCTGCAGCCATTCATAGATGAACTGCCAACAGAAGATCCCCTGGAGGAATGGTACCAGTTCAGGTGCAGGGAACACTAAGTAGGCTCTTTTGGATTTCAGGATTCAGGCATCCCTCTCCAGGTGAGTAAGAAGCCATTTCTTGTCAATAAACTCACAGATCAAGTGATTTAGGTACAGAGGAAGGAGGAGGAAAAGGGTTTTTCTTCTTGCCTTTTATGGGGCAGTGTGACCAGAGCAGGGGACAGCAGTGCAGGGGGAGGAGCATTCCCCAGCCTTTCACTGTCTAAATGCTGCTGCTCTAAGTTTCAGAAGAGTAGGCAAGGCACTCTTAAAAGGTCCTGCAAATACACCTCCCCTACTTGTCTATATTTATACAAACCCTGTTTTTCTAAAGCAGCTCTTCAATGAAATCATTATTTCATTCTATGCTATTATAATAAATGCTTTTGCTGGATCCTGATTGATCTGCTCAATAAATATTAGAGCTTTGTAGAATATGACATTTCTTTTTCAGAGCAAATTTCATTTTTTTGTTTTCCATATCTATACACAGTTGACACTTTCTCTTTTTCAACATAATTCTCTTTTGTGGAAACAATTTGCAGTCAGCCTTTCAATTCCCCACTCTCCCATTCTTTGTCTCCAGCTTCTCTATTTTTTTTAAACAGAAGTAACTGAAGAGCTCAAACTTCAGACACCTCCCAGTCAATAGCACAGCTGAAACTGATACATCTCTGAGGAAGTTTTCAGCTTCAGCAAAGGTGCCCATTTTGTGGAGATGACATTCAGAGGGGAAGATTTATTCACCACCTCTCCACAAACTAACTGCAAACCGGTATAAGCTGAAAGCTTGTCAGATCGTTTGACAGTAGTCTGTGTGAAGTGTCCCAGACTGTAATTAATGCCAGCCCTTTGCACCTCTTGACTGGTAAGGTTGGGTGCTCCCCAATTCTTTAATCAAGCCATTCATATTAGCCACCTCAGAATGGATTAAAGAACATAACCTTTGGCTCCCGGTTCAGAAAATCATGGTCATTATATTGTTTCTATTTCCTGATCCCATGTCTCTCAAGTCACAAAAGGCTTTCAAAGCCGGCTGCATAAACATTTACAGTGGAAAAACTTATGCAAATGCATGTTAGTAGGCATTTTTGCAGCATCTTCCCTTTCTATAATCCCCACCATCCCTCGGCGAAAATATTTTGTGTATTTACTGGTTCTAAGTCAAACCAACCAACAGGATAATACTAAAATCATTCAACGGAAGAAACAGTCTGTTCTAGAAAATTGTTCCCTGACTCGGGCCCTCAGCCCCTGTTACAGGACTGTCTCTCCTCCCTCCTGCTAGTACTGGCTATTCATCTGCAGCTGTCCTCCTTTCTCTGCTCCCTCCAGGAAGACAAAACTCTTCCCTGTGTTGTTACAAGCACCTCCACAGGCACGCACCGAGGCTCTCGGCACCTTGTGAACACACCCACTCCCCAGCCCCCAGTCTCTGGCAGTCCCACACCTACGCCCACGGGGCAGTTGCCCAGCCCCATGCGGCTCGGCAGCAGACAGTGCTGTCACCAGAACCTGACCTCAGAGACAAGCAGTTAGCACAGAGTTATAAACAGCAGCACCACCTTCACCACAAGAAATATACTTTCAGATAGAAAATGAGAAACCTGCTTATGGGGTAAAGATGAAATGAGTTATATTGATCTGCTGCACAATGGCAGCAAAGAGGATCTGACAGGGTCCCACAAAGGCTCTCTTGTTCTCTTCTGAGCAAGGAACAACTGTCTGATCTCTCTGTAAAGCAAAGTCAAATATCTCACATTTTACCTAGTGACTTCAGTCTCCTCTCACCCCTGCTCTCCTGCCTCCAGGAATAACACCTGGCCCTCACAAACCCAGGGCAGGAGGCCTTGCTCTCTGGTCCCTGACCTAACCCAGAATGGGGGGATCAGGGCTGCCAGCACTTCTCTCCCTATTTCCCACTTGAAATGTTTACTCCATGAGCCACATTAATGATGCAGGTGGAATCACTGCTGTGCTGGGTATACTGTGCACAGCTCCAGGAACTATTTCAAGCCTTTTGCTGAATGCAACACGGTACAAGCAGGGAGCTCAAACATACACTGAACCAAAGCAAGAAAAGTGCCTGGGAGGCACCAGGCTCAGGACTGGGGATACTAAAGATAAATACTTGACCCAAGTTATTAAGACACTCCAGAAGTTCAAGAGGTTATTTTCTCTCAGAGCACAGCAGAAGTGCTTTTGACCATTCTGTCCTTTTGAATCAGGGACAAGAGCAGCGTGAGCAGTACAGCAGTACATAACTAGGGGTTTATTCAGCATGGCTCCTAACCCTTCCCCACCCCATGGCCCAGTCAGGTGAAACCAGCCATGCTCTGACGAGGGCTGCACATTCCCAGTGAGTACAGTGCCTGTTTGCCTCTGTGCTGGGGAGGGGGCAGGGGTGACCCCTGCTCAGCAGGGACAGCAGCGTGAGCTGAGGGCGCGGTGAACGCTGTACTTACAGCACGCAGAGCGCATATGCCGAAGCAATTGACTCACTGGCCCTCACAAGGAAGCTGCCATCCTTGCCTACTTTGGAGAGCAGGTCTTCAGCTCTGGAGCGAGTGATGTTGCCGTGGTACCAGCACTGATCCATCGCTGGAGCTGGAGGAAACCTGAATGCCAACACAGGAGCTGCCAGAGCCGCCTGTGTGTCTGTGTGTAACGATCAGCCAGCTTCAGCTCACCAGCTTCCTGTTTCAATAGCACAGAGAGGGAAAGGAAACTCAGCCACAGACAACTTCCTCAACTCAAACAGCTCAGAGAGTGAGTGCAACATATCCCTGCAGCCCCCATTCTCCCTCTTCACACTGCAGCTGAAGTGACTAGCAAGCCCATGTTCCCTGCCTTTCCCTCCCACTTTGTGTCCCAGCTGGTGATCTCTTCTGCTGCCTCACAGATTCAGTCTCCCAGGCTTTGGTGGCCTGCCGTCCTATTTATGATCTCCTGCCAGATCCTTTGAGTTTTCATCTTTTTCCCGTCTGTCTCTCCTACCCACTACAGGTCTCCATAGGGAATAAACAAACCTCTGATCAGAAACATACCATGCATTAGGATACATAGCACCCACTGCCCCACTCCTGCCTTGACTAGTCCTCATATCTAGCTAGGTGTGAGGAGGGGACTCCAAAGAACTGAAAAAATTAAAATTACTACTGCATGTCTCCATGCACAGAAACAGACTGAAAGGCTGATTTGCACTGGGGATTTGTGACCAAAGCTCCCTGTCAGCTACTGTGAGATGGATTCAAAGATCTTTCCTACTCTAAATCCCCAAAGGTGGGATAGAGCAAGGCTGTGTCTGGCAATCTGCATCAGAGAGGGAAGAACTAGAGCTTTCACTTCCCTTTGCTTTGTCTATACATCTGTTCCTCAGCTATGCTGTGTGGCATGCTTAGTGCTACATCTCCAAGACACGTTTGCAGCAATGCCAGGACATTCCTACAGGGGCACTGCCTGTATGGCAATTTGGTTGCCTATCCTGTACTTCCAACCACTCTGCCCTCTGCACATCCACATTTGAGCTATGCCTGAAAGCAGCAGCTGAGCTGGGACTCAAAGTCCAGAGGCAGAGGAAAGGCGCAAACCCTACTAAATCTGCTAGCCCTACGGTTCCCAGAGCCAGGAGAAGCACTGGAACCACAGTACCTGGACCATGCATGAAGTGCTGTGCTGTACACCACATGGACAGCGAGGCAGGAGAGAACAGACCGTCTCTGCACAGGGGGAGGCTAGAATGTGTGGGTGTGGAGAGGGAGAGTGAACCAGCACAACCCAGCTCACATCCCTGCAAGCTTTCTTGGTGCTTTCAGTTATGCAGAGGCTTGGTCTACAGTGTCCAGCTTAACCTCTGCACCGAGATGAAACTGTGGGCAGCAGCAGCCCAAAGCTGTGTGGCCAGAACAGGGCCCTGCTAGATGAGCAGAACTGCACCGTGCAGGGCTTCCTGTCCACGCTGAGCAAGCGCTGTCTGCACACCAAAATTAGCTCAGTTGAACCTGGCCTTCAGCTCCATCAACATCCACACAGGCCTTTAGCAGACAAACTCCTACGGATTCGGGTGCCTAAACGGAGTCAGACACTGAATGCCATGAAGTGGCTCTGCCAGGGGACAGTAGCTATAAGCTACAGATTGGTTACAAACTCTATTCTCCCAACAAAATGAGAATCTGCATATGGCAAAGGCACCGTGCAGCTGCTGTGACAGCCCTGCCTGGCCACAGTGCACTGCTAACCTCACCTGCACCAACTCCTTGGGATTTCTGGTACCTCCAATATCTTCTCTGGAGCACAGCTGCAGCAGGAAGCAGAACAGGTCTGAATGTCAACCATTGCTTGACCTCCCAGTGTTCTCCATGCAATAGACATGTATCTGGATGCAGAGTGGACAGAGCTGCTCACAACATGAGTTTTGATAGAATGAAACTGTTTGGAGAGCTTCCCCTGATGTTTCACAAAGTAATACTAGGTAACAGGTACAAGTCTTCATCAGACATCTGAGACTAATTAGCTGCATACTTAGCTCCTATCCCCCCTGCCACCAGCGTAGGTTTTTAGCAAGTTGCTGCTATTTCCTTCAAATCCCTTGTCCAGGCACACACTACTTGACTTGGAGACAAAAACAAGGGGAAGGGATCCAAATATAAGTGATGATTGTGGCAATTGAATGTGCAGGCAAGTTCCTGTGAGTATTTCTTGGTCCTTAAAGAAAGCACAGTGCAGCTCCAGTTGCTCAAAAGGTGAATCCCAATCCCCTAATACAAATAATTCTGTGATCTTTAATGGCTTGTTAGCTTGGAATAACATCTTATCTCCAGGACACTACAATAGACACTTTATCTAAACTGGTTTTTCTATTGTACCAGATGGGCATCCACTCACCAGCCTCTCCGGAACTAGTAAATAAATACTGTGTGTAGCATCATTCAGGATGTACAGTGGTCACCCAACAGCCCCCACTTATATTCAGCCTGTACACTGCATCAGCATGGGAACTGCCGGGCATAGCCAGATAAAAACTGAAGTATGCATTTCCATATCATGAAACTAAAGTATTCCATAGTACCTGATGAGGAGGTTAAGTCTGTAGGGCAGCAGTTAGCTTTGCTGAAGTCTAAATATACCATTCCCTCATTAGGCATCAGTGACAGGCTGTTGGCCACAAAGGTTATTTAGACTTTGGCCTACATCTAAAGAGCATATGAGTAATACCCAGAAAGTACTGGTTACCTGAGCCACTCTGCTACTCCAACCCAGCATCTTACTCACCTGCTGCTTGGGAAAGACTTGACAAGTTACAGACTTGTCTGTGAAGGTCACAAGATCCCTTCACTCCCTTGGTATCTGCAGCATCCAGGTGCCCTGAAACAAATCTCAACAGTGAGGAAAGTCAGGGCCTCTTTTCCCACCACCCATGAAAGCTGTCAGTAATAAAAGGCAAGGGTTGGAGCACTGTGCAAGCAGAGACTCGCAGACCTGAGCAGTGACACTGCAAAGATCCTATGGGACTTGCTAGTGTTCACCAAAGGGGACGTGTTCTGAGAGACCTCTGGAAAACAGGTGTTTTACTTCACCAAGAGGGCAAACAAATATATTTTCCTTGCAGTCACTGAACACGTGCACACATGCAGGATACAACACACAGGAAACAAGCACAGGCTTGTTCACATGCAGAATTTTGTCCAGAGGCATGGGTAACACTTTCCTAGCTCCGTCTGCTCTGATGGGTCTCCCCTGATAACCCTTAGTTTCTGGTCAGTCCCTTGTCTAGTCACTGTATAATGCCTCCTTTCAAATCACACTGTACAGTAGTAGAATAGAATCTCACTCACCAAAACTAGAGCTTTTTCCTTCATAAATCTTCTGAAAACCTGTCTATGTTGGAAAGCCTTCCATCTTGAGTGCTTTATGCTACTCTGTCCTTAGTCAGGTCTCCTTCCTCTGACACTGGTGCTTTTTTTGCTGGAAGTGGGGCAATGTTATTTGTTTGGCATAGTGCCTCATCTGCCAATAATACTCTGTAATAACAAGACATGGGGGTTGTCAATGATAAGAGAGTTGCTATGTGGATCATAGCTTGGCACTTGTGTTAGAAAGACCAGCAAGCACTTCCCCTCCTGACTCTAAATTGGGAGCTCCCTCTGCAGACCTGTCCTGATCCTGCACTTCCCATAAAGGCAAAATGCCATTTTTGCCATTTGCTGTCTCCCAACGTGGAAGGGCCCTGGTGTCCTCAGTGACTCCTACTGTCACTGCCCAGGGAGAGGGAGCAGCCAGAGCACACAACACTGTGGTTTCCTTACACATGGGAAACTGCAGCTTCTCAATGCAGTGTAAGCAAACAGGAGAGTAAGCAAGGAAACACAGCATGGGAAGTAAGGAGAAGGTTAAGTTAGACAGAAGCCCCTGGGGTGCCTGGGAACTCAGCAAAATAGCCCCAAATGCACTGAAGAAGTGGGCAAGGAATATCCCAAGAGCAAGGGATATTCCTTGCCCACTTATATCTCCTTATTTCAGCAAGCACATGACCTTGCTGAAATAAGGAGACAGAAAGCACTGGAAATTAGAGGTGCCCACATTCCTACACTGGTTGCAAGCAGCAGTGCTTCTTACCAGAGCCAAAGCAGTTTCCTGAAGAAGATGACAGCACATATAGGGTAGTAAGCCCAGAGCCGTCTCTAAAACTTTCTCCAGAAATTACTAAATACCACTTGGCACAACCCTGCTGCCATCTGTTCCCTTGCAGTCCCTGCACTGCCAGTACACGTGTCCCTGAGGAAGTCTGTCAGAGACCTCAAGGTGAGAAGCCCTATACGAACGTCACACTTGTTTTGGGGACATGATGTGTAAAAAGGCAGGGAAAGGCAAAAAGGGAAAGCAGGCAATAGAAAACAAAACCAAACATGTTAAGTTGTGGTACATTTAATAGACTTCACAATCTACAGACACAACAGCAAACTACGTATGCAGCAGGAGTACGAAAACCCTTTTGCTGAGGGATGAGAAATGACAGTGAAAAGCATTAACAAAGATGTTTTTCGGAGGGATGCTGATGGAAAGTCTTGAGACTCAGTGTTCTGAGGGAAAGGCTTGCTTCAAGGTGAACATGACAAAAATCATCTCTTCACATTGTCTGCGAGTCCCGTATTCAAAGAGGCAGGAGAACAAAGGTGAGCCATCGGGCCCAACACCCATGTACTGCAGATCCGAGTAAGCACATAGGCCCTTGAAGAGTATGCTGGGTTTTGTCCACTGTGCTGGATTTAAAGGGCTTTTGTTGAGGTAAATTCCTAAATCTTTTCGACCCCTTGGGTCTGTAGGATGAGCGTAGAGTAACCAACTATCTTGACATCTGGCATTTGGGGGAGGTGGAAAGGCAGTAACACTTCCATGGCATCCAGAGGGAGGTTCTATTAGCGTTTCAACTCGCTGGCCTCCCTCGAAGTCCAGCCCATGGTTGTAGCTGACAGCCTGGATCCTGGCTCCCCTGCTGCTCCTCGCATTGCAGTAAAGGACCTTTCTGCCACAGGTGTGCACCTCTGCTACCTGGCACTCCACCGCACTCTCCTCCCCCAAATAGTTCCCCATCTCCCACGTTGTCCCGTGGTCTGAGCTGATGAAGCAGAAGGCATGAGGGGTGGGGTGTTGCTTGGGGTCCAAGATACGATAGGCATAGGCAGGAATCACAAGGCTCCGGGCCTCATTGAGCAATTGCAGTCCATGACCTGGCCCCACTGCAAACGTGGCCCAGTTGTTATACTCATTCCTAATGGTCCTGTTGGTGACATCCTGGGCAGTGCTCCAGGTGCGTCCTTGGTCCATGCTAGTGACATAGCAGAGACGTACCTGGTTGATCTTTGTCCTCAGCTGCTGCTGCTCAGAGATCTTTCCTGGGATGGCTATGAAGAACAAGATGAGTTTCCCCGAGACTTCATCGTACACTGGGCAGGGGTTCATAGATCGGTGGTCTTTCAGCTGTGCACTGACAAGGGTCTCCATCCTATTCCACTGACAGGGCCCATGTAAAGAGAGACAAGAATGGAACATACTGTTACAAAGAGACCCACGTTTTTATGCAAGGATGCCTGGATAAAAGCTACAGAAGAACAGGGAAGAACAGAAACAGGATAATGGATAGAACAAGAAATGAGAAGACAATAATGTGGCAGCGCCAAAGGCAAGTGAAAATTATTTAGATGACAGAAAGCATGTACACTTCACCAGGCAGGTGGGTTATGTCCTTTTCAATTACTATTCCCTGAGGAACTGATAGCTCCATATCTTGCAGCTGGTGGCTGATGACACCCTTTAAAAAGCTACAGCAGCTGAATTTTCAGAAATCCTCACAAATTTATATGGCACACAGTGGTCAAAGTGTGCTAGAACAGACACTGTGCTGTGTCAATGTTTTTTAGGAGGTCACAGAGAAACCCAAGCCCTTTTCAGCATCCTGGGTGATGACAAATTCCTTTTCATTCAGGCGCCTATTCTTCCACTTTGATCAGTATGTGAATGGGCATCCCAGCCTACACTGAGGCACCTTGCTAGGGCTAATTGCATGGCTCTGGTGTGGAGATTTGGACTCTGAGCTGTCTGACTAGGAAAATAGGTCGCAGAGCTGGTATAACTACCCAGCAAGCCCTGTTTTCTTCAAATGAATAGCACATAACACAACCATGTTTTTTACACTAACATTGCAATTAGAAAACTATGACTACATAGTGTTATTGGCTTGGTAAGCAAAGCAGGAGTTTCCAGTAAGATTATATTAATTAGCTTTTCTGCCCTGATTTGCTGATTAGCCTTTTTGTTCATATCTTATCTTTTTCTATCCAACTAATATTAACTTTTATTAAATTTTTAATATTTCCATTTTAAGAAACGCTAGCTTGTGAACACAAATTACTAAGTTTATGACCAACTGAACCTCATTAACTGAATTACAGGGAGTTACACAAGATGGTACCTGAATGGTATGACACTGCAGGTGGGCTCAGAGGCTACTTCTGCTAGGCAGACTCCAGCTCTTAAGAGCCTATAATCTAAGACAACCAATGAAGGTTTGGAATAGAAAAATATAATTACTTTTCTTTTTTCCCAGGACATTAATGACTTTTCATATGCAAAAAATTATTATAAATAGAGTTTCCACCACTCCCAGCCACCCAGCAGCATAACTGTTAATAATAACTGGTAGGTTAAAAAGGTAGCAAATTCACTGGCACCAACAAACCAGACATGTTTTTTGTGTGGGGAGACTAGCTGTTCTCAATTGCTTTTTAAACTAGAAATTAGTCTTAAGATGATGAATTAAAAAAAAAGAATAGTCACTGATCGCTAATTTACTCCTCCCAATCCTCGTGGCATTTCTTCCTCTTCCTTGAGGCATTTCTGCCTCTCTGCGGTATTTTTCCTGCTACAACAGGACTTTAGTCCCATCTCTGTATCTGCACGCAATGATGGGTCAAAGCCAGCCCTAGAATATCAACTCCACTTTAGTCCCCCCAACAGCTGCCCACAGGGTTGAATCCCAGCAGTCATAACAAGACTTGCATTATTTATAGGCGGATTTGTCTCCTGTACCTGGGGAGGAGAAGCTTCCCTGTCCCTACAGCAAAAGGGCAAATACATTCAACTCATTTAGGGGAGGTGGGCAGAACAGGGGGCAGCGTCCCCTCTTCCTCCCTGCACTGACCTGAACGTGCTGCGTGGCTGGGTCATACACGCCTCTGCGCATGGCAATCAGCTTGGCATGTTCATCCACCAGGTCCTCTCGCTCCTCAGCAAAGGCCAGGATCATGCTGAACCGCGGCAGGTAGAGCAGGGCTGGAATTCGATAGCTCCAGGTACCATTCCGGAATAACGTTTCTTGCTCCAGGACAGGGAACGCAGCCATTGTGCTAGAGGGAAGAGGACAAAGCGTTTTGACCCAGCAAAGTGTGATGGGGCAGATTCCACTGCTTTTTGCTCTCTCTGCTCAGTGGGACTTGTCCTCCATTGAAACATAGTTTCCGCTACTTTCAGCTTTGTCTTTTCCTTCTGCTTTTCCAAAGAGAACCTATGCGTAGCATAGTAGCTGGAACTCAGGGCAAACTTACCCCAGGAACGGCCTGGTTGGTCTGACTGGAGTGTTGCAAGGTAAGTACATCAAATCCAGTTAATGAAAAAGCTGTGCTTTGTTTTGTCTTTTTAATTAAATGCACAGGCTGGGGTGGTTTTTTTGTTGACTCTGTAATTCAGAAGACTGTTGATAATAAGACATTGTAGTACATTCCCTCAGAAGATCATTACTGTCTCTGTTGATGTTATATCCAAAGCTTAGCACAGAACTTCTGCTTTCCCAAATATGAGCTTAAAATCCCATATAAATGACGCACTGGGGCAATCCCTGGCCCCAGCTTTACCCCAGTTTGAGGACAGTAAGCACTGAACATGAATAAGGAAAGGGAGAGAACACCTCTCCTTACATAAGATCAAAGTATAGCCTGAATGATGTCACATCGCTTTGGGTGGAACTTCTGACCAGGCAGAAACCTTGTCCTCTTTGCAATGATTTAAAAGCAATGTCGTGAAGGAAAGCAAACATGAGGGACAATTTAGAGAAGCTGCCTCTGTGTCACTGGTCTGTGCTATGCCCCCACATAGCCTTTCTTCCTCTCCTCAGACCTACTTGGTCCTCTGTCCTCTTGCACCAAGCCTCTCCAGTGACCCAACTCACCCCAGTAAAAATACCAGTAGATTGAGGGAATGATGTCCCAGCAGATAGGGAAAATAAGAAAGAAAAAAAAGAAAAATATAAAAGAAAAAAAAATTCTCACATGATGCACCAGGAACTGAAGGCTTGGATATCCCTTGCTCAGCAGAGAAGGCGGAGAAGAAAAAAAAGAAAAATAAATATCAAAAAATCAAGCCTTAGATCTCTGACGCATTGAGTGGGTAGGATGGCAGGAAGAAGATGACAATACACTATGAGTAAGAAATTCAAATGCCTCCTACCTCGCTGAGGCAATACTTCCTGCACTCTTTGTTGAGGATTCTCCTATTTACCTAAATCTTGGAAAGCGCTATAGCGGCTACTGGACATGGATCAGCTCCTGATGTTCTTGAAGGCTGCCTTGATAATTCAGGACCAGATATGGAGGCAGCTTCAGAGTGCATGTACCTACCTGGAGAATAGTTTGCACTCTTCCATCTTTAAGAAGATTATATTAACCATCCTAACTAACATAGACTTGGTCAATTTTTTTTTTCAGTGTTTATTTCTGAGTTAGGACAACACAGATAAACTGAATTTATCCTCCAGACAAGGCTAGCTAGCTCACAGGAGCATACATTCCACTCTATCCAGATCCATAGCTAGGCAGCGAGTATTCAAATATTCCTTGCTTTCACCTTCCAGGTGCTATAAATATCAGTGAGATTTTTGAACTCACAGCACTGCTCAGAAGGGTCTGAACTGGACTGCTCTAGCTAAAGCCAGCTGTACAGACCACAGCAAGCAACAACCCCACTGCCACTCCAATCCAAAGCCACTGTAGAGAGAAGTCTATCTCTCAGGAGCAGCTGCTCTCTCCTCTCTGTAGCAGGAGATAGAGCAGTGTGAGGAAAGGCAGCAGCACTGCTACTGTACAGCGTTACCAGAACGGCACCACAGCTATCCATGCAATAACATGAAGGAAATAGGAAGACCTTCCTAGAACAAATAACTGTGCTGTTCGCTACTTACCAGCATGGATCTGGCTATTTATGGCTCTGAAACAGAAACTCACCAGTGTGCTTCCAGCCTATTTAAAGGGAGATTATTTAAAGGGAGATTAGTCAGCCTGTCTAGTGCAGCACAGGTTCCCTAGCGTTCTTGCTCGTGATGCCATCCTGATGTTTCAGTCCTGCTTCAGAGCAGGGCAACAGGGAAGGAAAATAAGGGAAAAAAAACATAAAAGAGAGGAAGAAAAGGAGAGAGAGAAAGAGAGAGATCTGGGCGGGCCCATGAAGCCCTTGGTGGGAAGCCAAGAGACCTGTGCCACGGGAGGATGTGCTGCAGCCTTCTGCACATGAGTCCCTCCTGAGTGAGCTTGTCACCTGCACACAGCTCTGCCCACATTCTCAACTCCTCTGTGACATGCTCACTGTGAGTGTCACAACATCTTCCACTTATTGCCAAATGGGGATTGAGGAAATAGCTGAACTGGGAATAGCTGCCATAGAAACAAGCCTGAGGTTCCTGGACACAGCAACTATCATCAAGGAAAATACTAGAATCAAGTGACATTTCCATCTATCCAGAGACTAAACACACATACGTGTGAGTGTGTGTGTGTATACACTTGTACATGCACTCCCTCAACACAGTGTCAGTATCATGGCTGTATGCATATATATATATACATACATACCATGTATCCATCTGCAGAGAAACTTTTCCATCCTTTTTTAAACACACAAAGCTTCTTCTACCTTCTCCCTTGTGGATTCTCATGCACAGATTGAGTCATAGCAGTTTGAGTTTCACACAGAATCAAAAATGCAGGATCTTTAAATAAGCTTAAAGTTCATTACATATATATATATATATGTATATGTATTCAAAGAAAGCAAAATAGTGCTGCTTTAGTTACTTGTCCAGCCAAGTGAAAAGAATTGATTTTTCTTTTGACTCCAAACTATATTCAAAGGCATGCCCAATAACTAGACCATCCCGAATAAAAAAGAAGTAAAATTGGTAAATCATTGACTGGACAGCGACATGAAGAGTGTTCCAATGCTCATATTCCAGGACTGCAGGAATTCAAAGCACACATGCCAGTCCCTCCAAGGCTACGCTGCCAAGGGATGCATGTGTCCACGATGCTACTGGGTTCCTAAACACAACTGAAATAGCACTGACTGGCCTGCAAGGAAGAAAACAATGTTGCAGCCAGCAGAACCCAAGGACATTGTCAAGACAAAGACCACAGCAATATATTTTGAACTACTAAGAGCTATATTGGAAAAAAAAAAAATGCTTCTAGGAATACAAAGGCCTGAAATACAAGCTGGAGACGGGAAAGCTGTACACCCAAAGACAAAAATTGCTCAGAACTGTGTCAACTCAACAACCTTGGAGAGAAGAGTTAGCTGTAGTTTTGTGAACTATAGGAAAAAGAAAGGGGAACTGGAGTTGATGTGGTAATTTTCTTCCTAAGAGAAGAGAACATAGGTGGTCACCTCTTTCTGGATGACACAGGTGCTAGTGAGGAGTAGAGAAATTTATCATGTAGCCATTAAGCCAATATCCCCTACTGCATTTTGGTATTTACTGGAGTCCTTAATTTATTTTCCAGGCTTTTCCTTGCAAAGTGTCGTGTTCAGGGAGGATGGTGTTTACCAACAATTTCTCTCCAAGGCATGAGGGAAGCTGCTGCACTGAGATCCAGTACCTCACCTCTGCACAGGACTGGGCAGACAGGGAAAGATGAGCACAGTGGAAACATTAAGAGAAGGGGGAGTTAAGCTGGAGGAAGCCATTACTCATCATTTGCAAGTTACACAGCTGTAATGATTTCCAAAGCAGAGACTGTTTCCAGTGTACCAGAAGAGTCAAAAGAAGTAACAGTTGTCAACAAGTGACTCTGTGGTGGATTTAACACCTGGAAGGAGCCCAAGTGGCAGTAAGGAAAAGGTGCTGGTAGACACCAGGAGAGGGTACTTGCTCCTTCCACTTCTGTCCTTCAAGGCAGCTCATATGGACTTGGAGCAAGATGAGCCATTGAATGTTTATTTGCTTTAATCCTCTCCAAGAAAAGTGAGTAAAAGAGGATAACATTTCCACTGGCCTCAGCTTCTGTAAAAACCTGTTCTGAACATGTTCAGAGATGAGATGACAGCATGTCCTTACAACAAACCAGCAGAAACGAGGTAATACGCTGAACTTGATCGCTTGGTCCCTGTCAGAGAGCTCTACACTCTGTGCAGCAGGCAGCTTGTTCTTGAATGATTTCAGATAGGTCCCAAAAGAACTATCCAACCCATTCAGGGAGAGCCTGGGGGGAAAAACACAAACAAAAAGCCCAGAGAGAGTCAAGTGCAAAACTCAGCTAAAATTCTGCTTTTCAAGGCAAGCATAAGAACCCAGAACTGGTCGTTCTCTACTCAACATCAGACCTGGACTTACAGTGTTTTCTAAATGTACATAGTCAACCAGGCATTATGCCAAAATACACTCCTTGTCTCACTTAAAGGAAAATAAGACATTTCCATTGGGATGTTGCACAGAGGGGTCCCAGGAGTACTCATATTCCAGTTGTATAGGGCTAAGAAATAGAAGATTCAGTTTGCTTCTACAATACTTGCTACCCAGTGTACTCCTGCATGGAAGATTTCCTCCCTCCTAAGCAGCATGACTGCCTGTTTCTGCCACAGCCCAGCATCAGAGCGCTCCATCTCCAGCCTGCTTAAGACCTTAGACCAGACCCTACACTAAATCTAGGCTATGGCATTTCTTAACAAGCCAGGCAACACACATTTATTTAGTCTACTAAATCACCCTCAATGTAAAGTCAGAAAGATGTTATCAGCGGGAACTCTCAAACAATAAACCTTAAACAAACTAAAACATTCAGAATTCAAAACTGAGAAAGACACAAAACTGGAATTACTTTAATCCAACAGCCAATTGAACAAAACTTTTAAACCACACTAGAAACAGAAAGAAAAAACTCTCTTGCGGTAAAAACTTCATACCACATTTACAAGGGGATTTTTTGGCTCCCCAGTAGATACTTTCCTAAACAATCAGCCAGGGTCTGCTTTCAAACTGTTGTGGCTCAGCTCCTGTGCCTTAAAGTGAAGGTTTTCTTAGCAGGAGAGAGGAATTGCATGAAGCAGCAGTATTTTTCTTAAAATATATTTGGTGGAGGAATATACAAACTGCATTCCTACTTGAACCTACAATATGTTGTATTTACCTTTTTAGTTCCTAGCAATGTCCACAGTTATGAAAAGAAAAAGAAATACCTTTTTTACTCTGTGTCTTCTGGAAGTCACATCAAAAGGAAAAAAAACCCACCCAGAACCAAAAAGCACTCCTTCTAGATTAGACAAAACAGAGGCTCACCACACTCTTATCGACTGGTCTCCAACCTGCAAAATTATTTATGTTGGCAGCAATGTCAGCTGTCTTGGATCCCCAGGAAAAGCTATCAGTTGGCATATAAACACAAGCTTTCATTTAAATAGCAAACCTGTTTTGCATATAAGGGGTGGTTCTATGTGAGCCAGACAAACAATAGGGAAAGACTTTTACATTACCATAGTAATTAAGCAGCATATTTTTACCTGCATAGGTTGGCACACTGTGGCACAGCTATTGCAGCTATGAGAGAGCTGTGTATAGAGCTATTGGCTCTATACAGTTTGGCATCCTTTGTCTTATTTCTTGGTCCTCTACTCCCCTGGTGCTGAGGAGGGCAAAGATCCTCTGTTTGCAGCATGCAGACTCCCAATGCTTTCTCTCAGAGTACTGAGCTCTGGGAAAGCTTGCCAAAAGAACCCACAAAACTGTATAACCAACAGGTGATGGTGCTGTGATAATTTGATATTCTGGCTCCACACACCACATGTTCTTTCTGGATAAGAAATGGCTTATCTGGATAACCACACACCACATGTTCTTTCTGGATAAGAAAGGGGAACAGGGAGGAGAGTACAAGCCTAATGTGACACCTCAGGAAGAAGGGGACAGCAGCCCTGCTTCTCCCAGCTGTGCCCTGGCTGGCTGAGAGGCAGCACCTGGAGCTGCTGCAAGTACCCAAGCAAATTTTCTCACTACTACATTGTGCTGCTGCTCTCAGAGATGACAGCAGTATTCCATTTCCTATCCCGTTTCTTGCTGCATCCCTTGCTTTCCCCTCTTCACTACTGAGTTTCCATTGCTACCATTAACACTTTGAAGTGATCTGAAAGAATAACAATCCTGTTACCAGATCTTGCTAGTCATGAAAAAAAAGGAAGTCTCCTCAGTTGATGGCAGTTGTGGTTGATCTGTGTAAGCCAAATAGGGAGTTGCAAAAGTGTGGATTTACAACCAATCAACTGACCAACCAAATTAAGGTAATACTTCTATATTATTCTGTTTCTCTTGAGCAACCCTGTATCCTTTCCTGTGCCAGCAGGAATGCTCATCTTACCTTGGCAAGCCATCAGAGGATGTCAGACTGGCAGAAAACAAATCCAGAAAAAAAAAAAAAAAAAACAACCAGTTTCTGCTAGGTCATTGTCCTGGACTGCATGAGAAAGAGTCCATCAAGCAGCAGAATCTGCAGTTGGAAGAGGAGCATGAAGCTGCTGACAGGAGGAGCACACTCACCATCCAGTCTGGCACTTAGCCATTGGATCTAATTAGCTGCATCATAAAACCACACCCTGTGTTTATGAATTTCCCAACTGGGCAAGTAAAGTTCTGCCTTAATTGGGGCATTCAAGAGAAGACCAAGGGCATTTGTATCTCACTGCTTTATCTGGAATCAAACAACGGTCAGTGTGAGGAAAAGTCCCTCCAGAGACAATGTCATTGATATCCACCAGATACTTTCAACAGTTGGCTCCTGGAGAAAATGCAGAGTCCAGTAAAGCAGAAGCAATTAATGGAGGAAGAGAGAAACTGAAGAGGCTGCTAAAGTGCAGTCTGCCAGAAAGCCAGACATGAATTATTGCTTTATGGATTTCTTCACCTTTTTTCTTCTCCCTGGCTAGCAGCAGTGTTACTCAGGTGATTTTCTGAGTCACATCCTTGGCTTCTGCAAGGGATAAATACTTATTTGTTTAATAGAAATCATGTTTCCCAGCTGCAGCTTAAAACTGGTTGTCCATCTCTTCTGAGTGGAAGTCCCAAGTGCGGCTTGGTGTGGTGGCAATGGTTCTGTGGGCTATGGTGGCAGCATGCCCATGGCAGAGTGGCTCTGCCTCTGGCATCCTCCCACCTCTCCTTATTGTTTCTTCCTCTCTAAATAAGAGTCCGCATGTTCCACTGCAGCTGACTGGGCTGCTCCGCCTTTGACCCACTCCCCAGGACCCATATCAGTGTCAGACATGGCTGTGCAGAAGCTAACAGTCTAGAATGGCTAAAACTACTACTAAAAGGAAGGATGTGCTGCTTAGTTCTGCTGTGAGGTTAAACTGAGTGAATCCCAGTACCTGTGCAGGACAGCCCCACAATCATCGCGGGCACCCCGCACTGCTTCCCTGCAGTCACCAACACCACTGCCACATCCAGGCTCCAACACTGCTCTTCAGTCTCCAGCCCACAGCACAGACCTCTCCTTTCTGATAAAAGAAAAAGTGCTTTTCCCAAACAACATGTTGTGTTCTGCAACTGTTTTAAAAGGCGTTCCTTATTAACTATCAAAACTGGATGCCCCACTGCAGACATGCACAGCCTGATCCTCCCTCTTTCCTTTCAGTGTAAATCAAAATCAGTGTCACCACTGAAGTTTAAAACAGGTTTAGGTCTGAGGAGGATCAAGATCTTCACTTCTATTGTTCCACACTTACTTCATTGCCCTTATATCTGATTGTTGTAATGAAAACGTTTTTAAAAAGGTTAAAAAATGCAAATGGGGTGTGTGGGTGCATTAATAAGAGGATATAAAAATAATGCAGAAGATAATATAATGACAGAATCCTGAACAATGGAGCATTTGAATTTGGAGGACCGTGTTCAGTTTTGGGTGCCACCTCTTAGGAAAGATATGGCAATAGCTGCAAATGGAAGCTGAGGAAAAGAATTCAGAAGCTAACGCTCGTGAGCGTATGTGAAAAGAAATTGGCAGGAAAACAAGAGATGGTACATTTAGTGAGTGACACTCAGTCCATTGTCAATCTATATTTCCCTTGCAAAATGCTGAAACATGAATCCATTGATTCCCAACACCATTAGAAAGACAAGGCTGGCTCAGGTAATTCAGTGGTTTTGCTGTGCTGTGCAGTGTAGCTGCTGTTGTCAGGCAGCTGTAGTTAAAATCAAGAGGTTTGTGAGGTCAGATAATGTAAAGCAACAATTACACAATACTGCAAATTTTAAGTTAGAACACAATGTGCTGCTTTCCAGGCATTGAGGAATATGGCATCATTGGTGCAGAAGATAAATCCTATAGACCTCGGCTTTGACTAAAAGATTTTTCTGTCAAGGGAGGAAAAAAAAACCAAGGAAGAAAAAGCCAAAGTAATAACAATTATGAATGTAACAGGCAAATGCTAATGGCAGAGCTGTTTGGGAAACAGGTTTCACTGGATGAGAAAACATCCACTGTTTTCTTTTAATGCCAATTCTAGTTAAGGGAAAGAGCCTCTGAGCACATTTGATACCAGCACTTTACTATCCTTATCAACTGTAAGAGCAACAGGCATGAGGAGCAGGTACTTTTTGGGTTTGTACTATTTCACACTCCACTGACTCCAGTTACATTACTTTTGATTTCCATCGGGAGGAGTAAGCACAAAATCCTGCTGCCGGTGTCTCTCTCAGTAAATACAACTTATTTCCTCACCTTGTGGAAAAAATTGGACAAAAAAAAAAAATATTCCCTTAACTCAAAGGGCAACAGCACCACCCCATAGCAGACGTGTAAGCCTTCTGGCACTCGATGGTGAGTCATGGGTTTGTCACAGGCAAGCTTCCTCACCCTGTGAGAGACAGCACCCAATAAACAGCCTGCCTGTTATACACATTACACCATTTCTCCATTTACTTTACCCATTTGGAACACAAAAGAAAAATACACTTTATTTTTGTTAGCAAAAAGAATGGCACAATCTATGGGAAGCAGAGGAAGAGAGGTGGTGAGGTTTGAATACAAAAAGAGGATTGTAGCAACAGAATTTATTTAGCCCTCAAAACAGCAATATTGAGAAGGAGTCACTGTAGCAATTTAATGACTGGAAAATGAAATAAAACCGTAGTCCCTTGCTTTGTGTACTCTGCAGTGCTTGGACCCTCAAATCAGCAAGTCTGAAGCACAAGGCTGGCTAGATTCACCCTGGCCAACTCTTGCAACAGAGGGGAGCCCAAATTCCACTGCATCCCTCATTCCTGAGTCCTGCCAGCTCTCAGACCACAAGAACACAGGCCTGATGGTGACCTTGATTAATCATTACAGGATTAATTGCTGGCAGCCCTCTATGCCCAGGCCAGGCATTCAGCTGGTGTAAAGGGACATTGACACTGGTGACCATGAATCTATATCTGAGCTCAGATTAACTCACACTTCACTCAGTGAACATCTCCCACGGAGTAAGCTGGGCATACAGCTGCATTTTAAAAAGAATAATATTGTGACCAATTAAAATATTTTGAAATGAACAAGAGACTTGGCACATTCAGTGCACTTCAAAGAGAAAATAAAAACCAAAGGAAAGACTAGCATCAAATTCAGCAGTCAATGTGATGCTTTTTCTAAGAGTCAATCTGACTGCAGGCTTAAAAATACCAAGTGAGTTATCCGAGGATGAGGGAAAAAATCTCTTCCAGGTATAGCACTGATCTAAGCAATTGCTATTATTTGTCTTCCTTTGAAGCACTGGGCCTAAGTTCCCCCCAGAAGAGGGACATTCAAATCATAGCAAAGAAGTAGTCTGGTAATAGGAAATTATGTCAAGAGGGAAAATTATCACAGGCATTTGAACGGATCCAAAAAGCCTTAAAATAAAACCAGGCTGGCTCTGCTATATCCACCCCAGTGCCCAGGTATGTGAACACACGTGAAATTAAGAAATGGCAATCTAAAAATAGTCGTAAACATTTAGGTCTTTTCATCTCAAATGGCTGTAAATAATGTAAAGCAAGAGCAGTTTCTCAGCCAGTGGGCCTTAAAAGTGGAAGCAAATACTATTTACTGATTCCACTTACTTGAGTTTGCAGATTTGGACCGAAGTTTCGCCCAGTTGTTAAAGATTTATACAGGAGGTTTAACAATGTCATTAAGCCTTGGCACAAGCAGTGCAAAGGACGTTCGGGGCATATTTGTACTAACTTATCTGGGTAAAGAGAAAGCTGTTCCTTTAAACAGTGTTTGCTGTGACTCTGGAAACTGAGCAAACAAAATCTCAGGGAAACTTTACTCTCAGGCAGAACTGACAGGAAGGTACAAGGACTGAAGGACAGCGAACTTCTGTAGGAGATACCTGTCCCTGGATTCACAACCAAATTGCAAATCCCTAACAACCTGGCAAAGTTTAATTCAGACTTTTTGGACGTACCTCATCCTGATGGCAAATGAGAGACTGGTTCACCCTGAGTGTCAGGTGAGTAAAATCTTGTTTTGGGGGGAGTGCTGGAAGAGGAACTGCCTGAGGAAGAAGCCTCAGGCCACAAACAAAGGCACAAATCCAGTGCCCAAGAAAGAACTGACTTTGCTCTACAAGCAAAGCCACATTGAAGGAGTCCTGTGCAAGCCAGAGAGAGCACAGTTGTGACACTGTTGAAATACTGGCTGACAGAGAGGAGAGACACCACTGGCACAACTTGGCAGGCATAAAACCCACCACCCACGGGGAGGAAGCCTAGTCAGAGAGGAGACCCAGACTGCACAGAATGGCATTAATGTGACCAACTGAACAGCAAACATTCCCAAACCAACCAAACAAGCTCTGTGTCTTTTCCAGGGGCAGCACAGGTTGCGATTTTTCCCTTCAAATATTTATGTGTGATCTTGCTTTTAAAAATATGTGCCAATAAAGACAGGAAATGTGAAAAACAGCCTGTTTTCCTCTTAACTCCAGGCTGATCCTTCCCCTGAGCCAATTCTTCCTTTCACTCTCAGGAGACCAATTGCTCTGAATCCAGTGTAGCTGTGAACTCTGTCCCAGCAACTATGTATATTTTTAAATGCACAGAGTAAACAAGTACTCAAATTTCATAAGAACAAGCTAGCTCTTCTGATCTTAAACTATCAACAGATTTCACTATTATAGTGGAGCTGTCACTTTCAGACCTAGTTGAAAGTAGGAAATTGCACTAAAATAATAAAAACTATTTAGAATATTTTGCTGAACCTGCGAGAAGTACTAATCAGCTGACATCCATTTTAAGATATGGACAGGAATTTTATTCAGGGCTGATTTTCTACAGATTCAAATTGGGACTGTTAACTCCAATCCACTTTAAGAACAACTGTAAATACAGTTTCATACTGTGGTGTGAAACACCACAGTAACTGCCAGACAAGAAGAACCCAAAGAAGCCATTGTCCCACACTGCTATAATTTGGTGAGGACATTTGCAAGACAATGTAAAATGCTTTAACGATATAATTAACCTCATCTGTCCCTGAGTATGTGGCCAGTGCCTGGGGATTTCATTCAGATTTTCCTTTTGAAAGTGGCTTGTTCTATGATTTCTATAAGCAATTATCATTTTTCCCTCAATAGTTATTGGAGGAAATAATTCATGTTTCCAAGCAGCACCCCATGGAAACTGATCCATCATATCTAAAATAAGGAAAACTCCATACAAGACTCTAAAGCCTGAAACAATCTGGAAGTTTCATCTCCCTCTTGCCTTCTCTTTCCTATGTGAAATCATCTTGGAAACAGATGAATGTGAAAAAACAGGTCAAGCATGTTACTCAATCTGAAAAACTTGGCCTTTGCTGTTCCAAAAGGAAGCAATTCCTAAAACAAGAACCCTTTTTAGGAGCCGTTGCAGTCAGTTCAAATAAAAAGAACAGCGGGGCCACTGAGGAACTAGAAATCTAGACAAGATGCCTGGTTTTCACTTGGAGAATGAAATGTAGAAAACATCAAATGAAGAATAACCAAAATGAAGATAATATTCAAACTGGTTCATTTTTTCCTTTAATTACAGTATTTTCCAGAGTTGTTTTGAACACATCAGGTTATCTCATATTATGTTCTTGCACTTACATTGAGGTCCTGCTCAAGTAACTCAGAAGAAAAAAGACTGTGGAAGAAATATGGGAGTATTCACAAACTATAATATACTGCTCCCAGTTCAGAGGTGGGGAACTAAGACTCGGGAAACACTGAGATGCTCAATATTGCCCAGGGAGTTGCAGTAGATCTAAGAAATTATATCTACTCTCTCACAGCCATAATATTCACTACCCTCATTCCAGCCTTCCTCTTTCTGTGCTTAAAAACTGGGAATGAAGAGAAGGGTAACAACTGCTGTTAGAAGGAAAGATCCAGAAGGGAAAGTTTTGCCAACCTTTTCCAGAGCTTGGGTAAAGTGGGCTACAGAATTACGATTGTGGACACCATGGCACTAATTTGACAAAAAGATGGAGAGTCACTGTGGATATACATGCAGCCAGAGCACTGGACATGTCCCTCGTGTTCAGCAGCGCCATGCTGGCTAGTGCTGCAGCTGGCAAATTAGAGGCAAGTGGGGAAGGCTTGGGGTTGATTGCCTAAGCCCTGGGCTAGTCCGCTAGTACTGGGAGAGAAGAGGCTGCTCTGCACTGGGAGCTGCAGTCCAGCAAGCTTCTCTTCCCCCCAGGGTCTAAGAAGGGCCATTCTGAAGGGGAAGTTTGCATGGACGATGCTGTTTGCCGATGAGTTTCCAGAGTTGTGTATCAAATGCTTTTCCTGAGTTACTGAAAACCCATGCAGCCAGAGTAACAGGCTGTAAGAATAGAATCAGCTTATGTCATGTTTGAAATTAGCTGAAATTAGCTTGATGCAGTTGATGAGGATAGCCTGGCACAGCAGCACTCCAAACCTGCCTGGCTTTTCAGACCAGCAATAACCAGCCTGACAGGATTCTGATGTCTTAGTGACTCCTGGCTCCCTTGCAGCTCCACATTTGCAAGAGATTCACCAAACAGGCACTCCTTGGACCGTCCACCCAATAAACACTGAGGGAGGAAAAAGTGAGAGCTCTACTATTTCTTGATCAACAAAATTAGCCTTCTCTTTCCCTGCTTCTGTATGGAAGCTTTCAAATGAAAAGCCCTCTGAATTCTTACCTCTCTGCAGTGCAAACAACCACCCATGCTCATTTCTTCCATAACAAGTGTCTCACACGCAACCAGAAAATCTAGAAATAGAAGTGGGCAGCATTATATTTTTCCCCAAGAGCAGCACAGGTCTTTTCTGCCCAAGGGACACTTGGCCTGTCTGCTTACTAATGAGTCTGTCTTGAAAATCTTCAACCAAGACATCTGTTAATCCTCCTTTTCTAAGTATCCTAGCATTACTAATTCTTTCTGCTTTCAGCAAGGCATTACACCTTAGATATTATTTCTCATACTGTTTCTGACTAAGGCATTTCATCAGAGACTAAAGCTTCTGTACCTCAGTCCTTTAACTTTTTTCAGTACATTCTAAGTTGCATACACATTCCATGGCTAGAAGGCTTCACACAGCCCAAACAGAACAAAAAGTAACAAGGACTTGCAACTCCCATGTGCAGCCCTGCAAAACAGAAGAGATCATCAGGCAGACTGCCGAGAGCCTTCCTGTGTATGTACTGGCATAGTACATTGGTATCTCCTGCTTCGAGGCTACATCCTGTGATTTGCCCCTGAGCTAATAATTGTGTGCTCCCCCCAGCCTAGGAGATGCAGTGATTTGGTTTTAAATTATTCACTTACCTTCCAGAGATAAGCCTGGAAAACCTCATGAGTTTTCAACCACAGCTACTTAGCAAGAATTTCACTAGCAATATTCACTTAGCAATAATTTCACTAGTATCTTCTCAGCAGAAATAAGGAATGAGATGGCATCAATGACAGGAACATTTCAAAAAACAATGTCTTCCTCTACAGGCAGGAGTTCTTGTTAGTAAAAAGATATCAGTGATGCCAGTGATGTTAGAAGAAAAAGGATGAGTTTTATACATCTTACTTCTCAGGACTCTCTCAAAGTCTTCAAGCAAAGATGTATTTTTACCACTGCATGTGTAAGAATTTAAGGAAAGGAATAGAAATAAGGTCTGATTTTTGTTTTATTAGTTTTATAATAAAAAGCAGAAGGGTTTGTAGATTTGCACTTGTGCTCTTCTGTATGCTTTAAAAATGAGGTTGATTCCTTCTACACAGCTGGAGAGCACATGTATGTTTATATTTGTGTATATATGTACATATACATATATGTAGAATAGCTCCAGAGGTGAAATTCTTTAACATCTTTGCTGTTGCCCATGGCTACATCTACTACATGAGACCCAGGGGATGAAGCATGGATTATTCAATGGGATCGAGCTGGACCACTTGCTGAGATGCATGGATTGAGGAGGGATGACAATTAGGAGTAGCATACAAGAAAGCACATCATTTTAGATAATTGTTCTTGAATCATAAAGAATCAGTAAACAGTAAGAAAGATAAACCATGCCACAGCAGCAAAATATGCAGCTTTTTAGTGTTATTTTTTAAGTATATATTGATATATATTTGTTAATTTACATAAAGTAGTGAAACAGTCCATGTTTCATGCAGAGGGAATTGTATGAAGGCATGTATCCTCTTTTGTCATGTGTAGTAATATTTACAGAACACACTTATTTGGTGTCCCTGTTGACACATGGCTTACCTTTATGCATAGAACTTCCCACAATGCTGGACTTAATTCCAGAAACATTTTTAGATCTACCAAGAACATTTGAGTCATTTTTAGCCACTTTAAATGTACTGCTTTCTCTCCCCATCCTCATTCACTTGGTCTAAGGGTTTCTGAAGCACATAGTTTGGAGGATTTATTACATGAGTCCAATGTATTTATTTTGAGTCTCTGAAGTGTTTCTAAAACAGGTTCTCTGTAACATATGTGCAAGACATAAATGGTTTTTTGTCACAAAAGTGTAATGAACTATATAATTCTGTCTTGGTTTTGCTTGCTATAAATAAGGTACCGGCCCTAAATCATGGCAATAGAACCATTATGTTAGCTTCCTCAGCTGAAAGACTATCTCAAAATTGGAGTGGTTGTAGTTTGATTCTGTTAAGGCTGGTTATAGAATTCAATATATTTACAAAATAAGTACAAAATGTTTGATTTCTGGAAACATATAGGGTCAAACTATTTGATATTCTTTTAGCCAGCATTCCCAAACTTATTGTCTAATTTTCTCTTCCTTCTGCTATGAGCCTCTTTGGTCCATGCCTCACTTTCTGGTCAGTCTGTTCTCAAGCTCCACCTGTGTGCCTTAATCAAATAATACCTTGGCCTTGCACCTAAATAGTTGAAATTCCTTTGTGAAATGTCATGTACCTTGCTCTGGACAGGGACATGTGCTTAACTGTCTTTTGCCATCACCTAATAGAAAGGGTCGGGATTGTAAATGCTTCCAAGGATGGCAATCCCAACCAGTAACAGTGAAAATATAAATATTTGTGTAGTGAGGCAGCTCAGGGATGTGTGAGCGTTAGGGTAAGATGTTGCCATGCCCGTACATCCTTCTGCTGGAAGTCAGTCCCCCTGGAGCAGGGGTGGCTCAGCAGGACATGTGAGAGCACCACACTCACACTGGCTACAAATCTGTGCCTTCACCTCAGCCACTGATGAGGCTAAAGGAATTCATAGCTGCATCTGCTGAGAGCTAAATCTGCCAGAGCCTAGGGCTGAGTCTGTGGGTGTTACTATTCCCCTGACTCAGACAGAAATATCTTCTGATGCAAATGCAGGCCTGAGCTTGTGCAGAGCCCCAGAGCCTCCATCAGGGTCCTCTTGCATGTGGCACTCCTTAAGGGATTGGCACCTGCATGAGCAAGAGTGGCTGCTGATGAGTAAGGCCTGCTGCTGGATTTTGGACTGTGCTGCATACCAGCAGAGCTGGGTTTGCCTCATTATCATGCACAGTGAAAGAGTTTAGAGATGACATTCCACTCCAATTAAACCCAAGTAAGATGGAAAAAAGTCACTGCCTAATACATGAGCAGGGATGTAATGGGGGACTGTTGCTGGCAGGAGGCAGAGGTTTGGGTTTGGTTTGCACAAGACTTTAAGAAAAGCATTTTAAAATGAAACCATTAAGATGCAGCTAAATTGGCATTTGCATGTACATTCAGACAGTATCTAAAGAAGAAATATTAAAGGAGCCATGTTATTTATAAGGGCTTGAAGTCAAAATTTTGTCTTGAAAGAACTCTATCTGATTCATCAAATATACATGAAAGGTGCATCCCTATATTCAGCATATAAAACCTTCCAGATGAGTCATTGATAGGGCTTTTATGCTTGGAACAACTTCAACACATAAAAAGGAAGGAAAGATTATAAGATCTTCTGCCTTTCTGCAGCACAAACACACTACAGCCAAGATAGCAATCTCTGCATTGAGCCCTAAAACCTTCTGTGGAGCTGGATAAGATTTAAAGGGGCATCCAGCCATGGATGCATTTGAGCTGATGGCAAAACTAACACAGCACTAGGTAACTCAGAGTAGGGGTTCATTGCCCTGTGTGCTGAGAGCACCCCCCTGCATACTTTGAGTGGCCACTCAGACACATCAATACTGTAATCTTTATTCCTGGTGGTGGTAGGGACACATTATACAGTCAGACAAAAGCAATTCTTCTGTGACTGTATGTCCCTATATAGGCCAACCATGCACTCAAGTTGTATTCATACCTGTTATTTCCTGCTTTGAAACATCCCTGAGTTACAAAGCTAGAGATTTCAGTCTGTGTCTAATATTAATTAAGCAATCTTCATTACCCTCCCAGGCTGGGCAACAGCGTTGTATAATATTGGCAAATTGAGCAGTTTTCATTTCAAAATCCTTGTGTTAACTTCCTTATTACAGTACTTAACACTTTTCAGTCAGCCTATACAACTTTCCACTTTAAAGAGGAATTAGGAAGTTAATGAAGGACTGGATTCACCAGGAAGGAGAGCCACTAGTCTCATTCTGCTGCACCCCTTCCATCGCAGGGAAGGATGAGAGCAGGGAGCCAGATAAGTCCCACATAAATTATTGCCTTGTGGCAGTGGAAGAGAAGGTGCAGAAAAAAATCCTCCCAGTGACACTGTCAGATCAGGGCCAGCACCAGGCACCCCAAAATAGCCCATTATCCAGGGCAGCAAAGTACTAGGAAGGCAAAGCATTCATGATCCAGCTGCCCGCTCTGCTGTGCTGGAGGTCTGGAAACTGCTGCTGAGAGAGCGGCCAGGGTGTGTGGAGCAGCAGGTTTGGCAAGGAAGGAGGTGGCTCTTTCCAGCAGCTCAGACACCACTTGCACCCCTCCTGTCTCAGCAACAGCTGAGGCAGCCAGCCTGGCTTTCCAGGGCTGCCAGCCCCCGGCAGCTCCGTCTGCTACCAGTGCCCACCAGGGCTGCCACCAGTGACAGACCACACAGTCTGCCTCTGCCACGACTCGTTCAGCTGTGCCCACCTGGCACGTCGTGGGATGAGGGAGAGATGCTCAACTGGTGCCAGAATGTATCTCCTGCTCCAGACTCCCACATCCAACTGCCCAGAATAAATTCATTTGAAATACCTGCAGGTCTGCACAGCTGCAATCTCAGCTTTCAGTCTGCAGTTTCTGCTACTAAAACCATCTTTATCTTTGATTAGCCCTAACTGGCTAACAGAAGTTACACCTAATACATATTTGATACATCTGATACCCTTCAAATCCCTCTAAGTCTACTCTATACAGTAGTCACATTCACAGCCAGCCCATGCCTTGAAAATGCCTCCAGTCCCACCCTCCCAGAGCCAGCAGTGGTCCGTGTTTTCTACGCACATCCATGTATCCAGGTCCACACTGCTCTAGGAACCTCAGTCCCTTTTACAGATTGTATTAGCATCTTACTCGACACCCCTGAATTCAGCTGTTCTTGTACAAATTCATGGCATTTGCTGGTAAATGCCAGTTTTTACATAAGCAAGTAAAATTTCTATACAGTCAAATTCCTGGAGGCTGGATTATGTGTGAGTCAAAATGCATATTTCTAGCATTGCTGTATGTGCATCACTTGCTGGTTTCACTGTTGTCATCTTTCCCTTTTTCCTACAGACTGCTACTTTGGTCTCCATGAACTCCAGGGAAGTATGTTTGCCTGCAAAGCACATTCAGGTGGGTGATGATTCAAGCCATGTGATTTCAAGGTGGCATGTGAATATACTTGGGAGGGGTTACTCCTGACAAAAGACCTGGCACTCACCTACCTGTGACTATCAGAGATGAATACCTTCTTCAAAAATTCTCTACAAACACTCAGACAGAGATAGTTAAGGTCCACACCTGCTTGAGCCATTCATTTCCTGTCACTGAATAGTTTGACTGTTACCAGAATAATGTAATACAAAATTTGAATGCAGCCTTTAAACATATCCCTAGTTTTTTAATACAGCTAAACAACTGGAAAAGTCAGGACTGTTTGATTGACATATCAGTAAATGGTTTCTCAATGATTTCTTAGAGTATAAATTTTGAAATCAGAAGTATTGACTTCAGAAATGTATTCCATTCTTGAATTCTTCATTGAATACAGTAAAAACCAGTGTATATTGTTCATAACCACCACACTAAACAAGTGCCCCCTCTGCCTCTCTCAAGTGCCCCATGAAAGTCTCTCTCTCATCCACTGTTATATTCACTTCTGGTCAAGGATCCTGTTTGTTAGGGACTGTTTGATAACCTGGAAACAAGTTAATTTTTCAGGATGGGCACCCTTTGCTCCTCTGATGAACAAAAGAAGGAGTATCTGGCAAAGATAAGCACATGGGTTTGCTAGGGGTACTGAACACATAGCTATGTCTTTGGGCAACCCAGCTGAGCGTCAGCTGGCCATAGAGGGGGCTCCTCCTCTGCCAAGGATCTTTGTAAAAGCCTAACAACGACATCCATGTACTCTCATATTCACCAGATAGGTGAAAGAGTCTTCTCGATGCACACGTGTGCATCTCTTTGCCTAATGATTCTTTGGGCATTTGCATGGTTTTGAAGCTACCCCTGACTGGTGAGCAGCTCCTGTGAAAACTCTAACCATTTTTTCAAAAAAACAGCAGCAGGAATTTGCAAAGCATTGCAAGCTATGTGAGCTTTGCAAATTTCATGAGAGAGACAGGCCCTAGTCTGAGTCACATGGACAAAGGGTGGCCACTTGAAGCACAGAAGAACTTTGATGTAGAGGAGATTGTTACAGGTTCGTCTCCTTGAGTGCCAAGGCATAAAATAATCTATAGAAGATAAATAAATAAAAAATTCGCAATTATTAGAGTTTGGGGTTAAGTAGGATGACAGCTGTAATTGTGGTCCAGTTAGAAGACATACTTCCATCACAGTTGCAAGGATCAAGCTTTTGGGGCTCTAGCCTTGGGACAGAAAAAAAAGCACAGGAAAAGAAATAGCCTCTTCTTCCTTTTCAAACTGTCTCCAACAGCAGCAGTTTTTAATCTGTTGTTCCACACACTCACAAAAAAGGAAACAGGCTTAGTGAATCTCTGTACCTCAGAGTAGTGTACAAACCAAACTTAACACCACCAACAACAAACGGGTCTTTCACACACTTTCATTAACACTGGAAGCAGTCCCAGAGCAACCACCATAGCTCCAAGCAGTCCAAAAGGCAGAACTGAAGTCAAGATCCAAATTTAGAACTGCATGCTGTGGTTCAGGTTATGAAAGAAGAAAGCACACTCTCTTCTGTAGAGCCAGGAAGCTCATGCCCGGTACATGATTTCAGGGAGTGACCCTCCCTTTATAAGGATAAATCACAGGGCCTTCAAAAATTTTGGGAAGCAGAGGATTCACACATGATGTCCCAACTGTCCCTGATGTCCCAGGATCTACTGGAGCGACCCCAGGGACAAGCATGGGAAATGTTCATGGAACACATGAGTTCACAGAGATCGCAGAAAACCCAGAAAAAAATTGAAACTCTTGCTTTCTAAGCTATCTTGTGTCTTGGATATACTGTAACATAAAAAAGCAGTGATACATGTGACTTCTTAAAACAGCATCTAACTAATCCACAAAACAGTTTTATGCCCTTCTATCAGCCTGCTGTCAATTTTATATTCACATTTCCAATACAGCATATCTTTCTACTACTCATGACAGCCCCATCAGTCACAAAATCATGTTATATACTCAGAAAGATTTTGACAGCTGATAGAATTCAGCAAAGAACAAGAGAATGCTTAAGTAATCTGTTCACATATTACCCAGTCCTGCAAAGGCTGAAGGATCAACTGATGTTTTGCTGTCATGATGTGCCTCCTAAAAATTCTTGGGAATCTTAGCATAGTCCACGTACTGACACAAGAGCAGAGGATTTCTGTGCTGAAGTCCCTGTGTCACTGAGAAGGTACACTGGCAGTTAAGGGGAACTCTGGGAAACAAATCAAGACTTTGAACTATATAATCTCTTCTATCTTCATTCTCAAGAGTTATGGATTTTTCTTCACTTACGTGCATGGCAGGAGTGAGTGCTGTTGTGCTAAGTATTAAAAGGCTAGCCCTGTAAAAAGCATTAATTCTTCTATTACATGGAGACGTACACAGACAATAAACAGATTTTACAGAGCTGTTTCCTCAGCTTTTACTTTCTATTCCATTACATTTTTGTCCTCATAAGAAAGGACATGGCCACTATCTGTTATACACTCTAAATCAACCAGTAAACTACTGCTCACAAATGACAAAAGGTACTGAGTGTCAACTGAGAAAATGCAACATTTTCCCAGTAACACCTGTCATATGTCATGGAATGACAACCACAAACATGTCAAAGGAATGTTCAGGACATTTGAATAAGGCTTGTAAGGTGATGACCTCAGAACGATCTCCAATAAAAATTCCTGTAAAGTCCCCGTTATCCTAAACAGCTGATGGACTATGGCCTCTGAACTAACCAGAACTTTGTTCTCTCTTCCCCTGTTACGTTCTGTTTTGTCTGTCTGTCTCCAGCTCTGATTCAGATAAAGCTGATGGAGTTGTGGAGACTACCTGTCTTCTGCTGCTCTGCTGCTGATCCACGGTCTCAGTTGCCATAGAGACAAGCTCTGGAAGCCATGGACGAGCTCGGGAGAGAAGCAACCCAGCAGCTCTCTACTGGCAGGCCCCGGCAGGGCCGCTCTCAGCAGGTACTGAGAGAGTCAGGTTCGGTCTCTGAAGGTGAGGAAGACTCAGCAGGTGTTAACCCAGTGACCGAGGGGGACTTGCACACACGTTACATTGCTATTCAAAGAAATTCCAGGTACTACCGATCCATGAGGCTGCCAAACAGAGGGAGAAGAAAGGCTTCGAGAGAGGCCATGCACATGGGGCATGCTACAGGTGAGTACTGACCCAAACAGCATTAGACTTCCTTTTCCAGTGAGATTAGGGATTAGAGGAGTCAATAGAACAGAAAAAGGACTTGGGAGATAGCAGCTCAGCAGAACATCCCTGCCCTATAGCACAGCTGACAGAGGAGTGCCATCCTTCTTTGCTCAGCTTGGAAATGTAAAATGGTTGGATGTTTAAAGACACTTCATGACAGAGAATGCAAACATATGTGGGACTCTGCACTGTCACCCCTCTGCTCTGTAAGAGAAAAATAACTTAGAGAAAGACATGAAGCTGTCAATGAAGTAGGGACTTCTTTAGCATACATAAGGGACGTATTCAAAAGTACAGAAAACAGCAAAACCAGAGGAAATTGCAATGGTTCCTTATGAGGGAGGAACAAGACTTCTCTGAAAATGAAGTTACTGCCACTTTGCACTGAAGAGAGCTGTAAGAAACACCTAGGCTCCCTTTGAACAAGGAGGCTGAAATAACAGGAACACCATCCAGAACATACCTGCATTCAGCCTTGCATGGCTTCAGAAGAAAAGGAATAAGTTGGCTTTCCCTGAGTATGAACAGCACAGAGCATGACTGCAAGGCCAGGCCGTCACAGAGCTGGAACCTTGTCTGAGCAGATGTCTGTGAAAGAAGCAAGAGAAAGACAGGAGAAATGAAGAGAGCCAGGAAATGACCTACTGCAACACACTGAGAAGCACTGGAAACAGGGCTGCATGAAGGAAATTGAAGTGGTTTTAATCTAAGTCCTAAATGAGAGAGACCTGGAACTGGGAACATAGAAAACACCCTTGCTTCCATCTCACAGGTGCTCAGAGGCACTGAATTTTATAACTCCTTCACAGCAAAGTTACTTATCCTGTCTTCAGGTTATAATCTATCAGAATCAATGCACTGGACTCTGAACTTTGGATAGCTGTATGAATCAAAATAATGAACTACTGCTGATGTTCCACTGCTGTGCAAACCACGGAAAGCTATTGCTTTGTTATGTAGCAGTAAAGCCACGTCTTCAGCTCCTGAAAGTAAAACAAGTTCCTTAAGAAAAAAAAAAAAAAGAACAGACATCCTCCACCCCCAAAATAAAAGAGGTCTGGAAAATGTCCCCAAGAAAATAGGTGTGTCCTGCGTGCCTCGCCACGGGAGCCATGCTATTTCAGCAGTATAAAGGTCCATTCAACCCTGTGGCATGGGCAGAAGGAAAATTCCCTCCTCTCTCCAAGTTTCCAAACAGACAGCAGCAACGAGCTCCTGTTTAATATTCTGCTACTGTTGCAATGAGGTTTGTGGATAAACTGAGTGTTGCCTATGCCAGAGCAGAGCTGCTCTCCACCCTGCGGGTGCAGACAGGACCGGAGCAGAGCCACCCTCTCTCCGCCTCCCGCAGCCCTGCTGCCGAGCTCGCACAGCCCAGACCCGCCCTCTCTCCTGCTCCCGGGTGTCACGGCGTCCCCACAGCTGCCAAGGAGGTCCTCACCCCTGCGACCTGCAGCTGCTAGTGCAGCAGCACCAGCACAGAAGGACGCGCCTTCGTACACCCTGCAGCGTCATGGCATCAGGACGTTGGCACAGGAGGACATCCCTTATGTCTGGCCAGTGTCATTGAGGAAGGACAAGCTAAGAGAAGGGCTTCTCTCTCAGCAGCTCATTAGAACATCCACGAGGCTGACTGCGCTTCTCTGCCACTCCCCTCCCTGTACTGCCACTACTGAAACGGGATTGGTTCCAAACAGGGCTTTTTCTTCCATGCCTGCACTTGTTCAGCAAGACACACTGGGAACGTGTCTTTTCTCCAGTCTGTACAGCAAGACCTGGGCTAAGAACAATGGCTATTTCTCCAAGGTGACTGTAGCAAGTCCTCCTCAGAGCTACAGCCTTTAAATTCAGCTAGGATTTTGTAAGCAGCATTTCTGCTCTGTCTCTCTACTTCCCTGAATCCATTCCCTCTCCCTGAAACTGGACAGCGGGTGCTTCTACACCAGCCTCATTTGTAGCAGGAACTTTGCTGACGTGCATGGAAGCAAGGGATGGGTGAGCTATTTTATATTGCCTTCCAACCCATTTGAACAGCAGCTATCCAAGAATGTGACTCAAGCTCAAATGTTAACTGTTCTCATTTTGCTTAGGGAATGACTGGAGGGGAGGAGAGTGGAAGGCAAGAAGACAGGAAGAGACAGAAAAGACAGAGTAGGATACAAAATGAGAAAAATAAAGAGTTGATAAATGAAATCACAAAAAACCAATTTAAATTATCTAAATCTAGCTGAGGGAAAAGCTTCCATATAGGCAGCCTTTGCACCAGCCCAGCTTTGGCTTATAGCTTAGGAGCTGTAAAACATAATAGATGCTTTTCTTTAACCTGAAAAAGAATTGTTGGGGGGTTTTTATAAGCAATCTTCTTTGACAGAAGGATAAAGTGTTTATTCAAAGTGAGTAACTCAAACTACTGTTTCATAAGGCCTTGTCTCTATTTTAGGAAGTTTTAAAACACTGGATGTTATCCCTTCCTTCTGAAAATTGATTAAAAAGGTGCATCAGAAGCCTGCTCCAGTCAGAGCACTGACCTGACTGTGCTGTCACCAGTGTGAAAGACGAATTATGACTTAGAGCAAAATATTTCTAATAAAAACCAGCAAGGCCATTTATCAACAAGCTTCAAACAATGGGAGGTTTCATTTGAAAAGTGAGATGCCTCCTCTCTTGCCAACTACTGCAGTAGTAAGCCTTGGACTTAATACAACTTTGACTCCCTGTGAAAGGATCAGTGGTTCATCTGAGGGAAATTGGAGAAGCAATTAAAAGTAAAGCTCCTCTCTTACCAAATCTAACCTTGATTTATCCAGTAAACTGAACATCTACTGTGTGCCTGAAAGCAGAGCAGTAATGAAGCCTTGACTTGGGAAACCAAATATTGGCATGCACAGCCACACACAGCTAAACCTTTTCTGCTTAAAGAATTGCACTAAAAATCACTCTGAATGCACTGAAAAACACAGTTGGGACCCAGCCTGCAGTGGTGAGAGTGCTACTCACGTACATAAGAACTGACACCCTATATCCAACTTCACCTTTTCCCAGCTACATTTGCACTATGCAAGCTGATGACACTTTGATCTTGTTTGAAAATCGAAGCTAAAATTTAACCACCTTTATGTCTGTAATCTTCCTGTTGCCTTTGGGGTAAGCAAATCACTACATACAGTAAAAGTAAATTAAGAAAACTATTGTTTTAACACCCTCTTGACTTTCTCTTATATCACAGGTTCGCTGAAAAACAATGAGCCCATCAAAGAGCCTCTGAATGTTTTGTCTCATAAGGGATCACCATCTCCGGCAAACTCTGATCCAACAACATTAGACGAATTATTGATCCAAAGGTAAGGAGGTTCCCATGCAGAGTATTCCCCATGCCTTCCCTGAAAACTAGTCAGAGTGCTGTCAGAGTGAGAATGCTTCTTTTGGGACTAAAGCTGTAGCTCTGATCCACACCTTCTCACCTTGACTTGTGGTGCTGCTTTCAGTCTTAATGACTTCTACAGTGTAGTATTAGCATGGTGGTAAAAGGGTCTTATCAATGTGGGTTTGGAGAAGACAGTGAAGGAAAAAGGGGAAACAAGAAGACAGTGGGGAATGTGGAAAAAAGGGGAATGTGATGCAGGATCACCCATCAGTGTAAGCAAACCGGGCAGACTGCCTTAAACAGTTTCTTGAGAATAAGGAGAGCCTGTGGGCGTTTCCTTATGGAACATTCCAACACCAAGGAAGGCAATCCAATTCTTGGCCTTCATAGAGAACTCTCCTGAAGCCTGTTGCACAACCCCACATGGAAAACAGAATTTTATAGCTGAAGAAGTAGCTACAAAGATGCTTTCTAAAGTATCCAGACTTTTTGTTTGCTGTTTACTTTTAAAGAACTGATAAGCAACAGAGGTTTTCATTGAGGTAGTCCTTTTTGGCTTAAATCCCTCAATAACCAAGGTCCAGCAGAGGGCCCTGGTCCCACAACTCAGAAATTTACATACATGCCATAAATCTGCCCTCACCCCTGCTCTCTTGCCACCACAGCCAGGCAGAGAGAGGAGCAGCTACCTATCCCCACATTTTCAAATATAACTGAGGTGCTCTCCCAAGCTCCCTCTCCAGCTACTCACCTCCTGTGTGTACAACTGTGAGATAGCCCCTCCTTCTACTGGAGATCGAGCTGGAAGCAGTAAGCACGTGTCCTCTAAGGGTGCATGTCCTGTTGCACCATATGGTCCTAATTACAGAGACCAGCTATGTTGGTGTAATACAGAGTGCCTTCTCAGGCACCTTGCCTTATGGAGAAGACTCCAACAGAACAATTTTAGTCAAATGTCAAGTTGAATTTAAATAAATTAATTGCCTTGGCTAAAATTTGATTGCCCCTTGGCCACAAACTGAGCATATGAATCTAGACAGCCACAGTCTGCTGCGATGTCAAACCCATCTGTCTTCCTCTCCTTGGGGCATAATCATCACTGTCAGTCTGACATCCTGACATTGGCTCTTAGGCAGCTCTGAAATGTGCAGTTTCTGATTCTCCCTGGAGCTGGAAACAACGAGCCTGTGCTGAGAGTCAGTTTTAGCAAAGATGCTGCTGTACACAGAGCCTGACAGGTCAGTACAGGTTCTAAGTCGTGTCTGCTAAAACCAGGCAGTACTGCTGAGTGGCATCTCTTGAAACTGAGCACAGAGATTTAACAGAGAATGAGACCAGAGTTCCAGCTCAAATTCAACCTATGTCCTCTTCCTTTGTCCAAAAGATCAGTTGTAATTTATAAGAGAAACTCTAGAAATTTGCATTGGGAAAGCCTGCAAGATCCTAAAAATACTGCCATTATTTGCAGTAATCAATATTATATCACTTCTATTTGGAAAAAATGGCCATTATGCAGATAAGACATTTAAAATACTATTGCTGGTCTCATGAAATGCATTTAATTTCTCCCCAAAAGAATAAATCTGGTACCTCCCAGCTAACCATTCTTCTGAAAGCAGAAGCTAGCAGCTCTGCAGAAGGAACAGTACAGGCACCGCTGCCCAGGCTGGGAAGGTCCATGACATTCTCAGGAGTGGATCACAACAGTCCTGAGGGCAAGTAGAGCAGCAGTGCTGCAACTCTTCACATTCAGAAGCATCCTACAGGAACCATATAAATACTAGAGCTGGGCAGTCACAATCCCTTCTCCTTGCTTGAATATAACCAGCAGGTCTGACACAAAAGGGTTCTTCACAGGCAAGGGTGTCATTTCACATATGTCCATGCTACAAAGTTCAGGGCAGGAAGTAAACCCAGCTGGAGAGCATAGTAAAGAGCTCAGGAAAAGGAATTGTCATCTGCAATGTACTCAGATGGGATACAGACTTTGATTTGAATCTACAGGTCTTTCAAAGCCCTGAGAATTGTAGGGTAATTCACTGATCTCAGAACATTGATGTCTGAACGCAAGATATCCTCAAACATTATTGCTGGTGTTCCAAACTCTGCATGATATTTTTTTTTCACGACCTTTCTCTTACATTATCTCCAACTCCCCCTAAGCACTCTAGAGTTCCTCCACAACATTCCATGGCTCCCTCTCAGTCTTGCACATTATACAAAGCTCCAACCCCTTACAATGACAAGCTACTTCCCAACAACCCAACAACCCGGCTGACTTGCCCTGAGCATCTCAGTGCTGAGCTTCTAGCACAATTTCTGCTTCCCAGAGTAACCAGAGCCAAAGCCTTGGAAGGAGCTGAACTCAAAAAAAGCTGCTCTTTGGCACTGGGATCAGTCCTTCCAGCTCCAGTGTGGCAGCAGTCATGCAGAGATCATAGAAAGCTGTCACAGAAGATACATTGGAAGAAAAACACAGTGTGAAATTCCACTTTGCAAAGCTCATGAAGGTCATTGGTCTAACAGTGCAGAGCAAACTATTTCTTTATGCTGCTTATGAAACCACCAATTCGGATAACAAGGGCCATCTAAAAATCTTTTCATCACATTCGATCTGACCTCAAAGAATGGAAGTACTACAACAGTGAATACAAATATTCACCTCCAGCAGCAAGAGGGAATCCAACTTGTTTGAATTTATTAGAAAGAAGCAGTATACCTGCAAAATAGCACAGCACTCTGAAGGGTGCTCATGTGAGTTTAGGTTAGCATCCTTTAGCCCAGCACTCTCGGTCCTGGGCAGCAGAGGGCACTGCTTTTATAGCCTGATTTAACCGGAAGAGCCGGAGAAGCCTCTGGGGAGTCCAGGTCCTGGATTGCAAAAGGCCTAATACCATACTTGAGCAGTTTCCTTCTACTTATGAAATACATTTCTTATAGTTACCTTTTCTTTATGCTTCCAGTGGTGCTTCAATTTGTGAGTGGCAAAGGCAGGAATAGGTGGTGCAAACACCTGTTGACCAAATCTTTAAGTTTTGTTGCTCTACAACAAATTTTTGTTCTTTCAGAGACAGATAAATAGATAATTTTTTTCTACCCCTCTTTTTGTACAATCTGCATCCTAAAAAATCTAAGAGCCACAATATTTTCAGGGAGAAGTATTCTAAAAACTAATAAATTTTCAGAAAAAATAGCCACTGTAGGCATTAAAATGCCATTACTGTCAAAATCTCATATTTCACAGGATCACACAGAATAGCAAGCAATAACATACACAATTCTAATAAAGCATCCTTCCAGCATGCAGCCAGTGGAGATCCCAATCCCAAACCTGCCCACCTATTCCACCCAGTCTCTGCTTGCCAGATTTTTCAGCCCACTAATGTTTTCATTACTATGCAAGGTCTAGTCTTTGCCCTCGAGGTCTCCCAGGCTAATATGCTTCATCTGGACATGCCCTGACCCCCAGGTTCTCCATCAATATCTTTGTTTCAATCCTTTTCTACCAGCTTCAACTGGTAGAAGTTGAATTCTCCACACAATTTCCTCAGCCTGCTATTTCCCAAACGCATTATTCTTCTCTCTTCCCCCACATGGCTCATATCTCAGTGTCCTTTTGGTCCCCACAGGCTCTTCACCATTTGGCTACTTATACAATTTAAGTATTCCACCTCTCCTTATATATCCTTTGCCAATTTTTAGTCTTTTCCAACTCACCATTTCCTGAAGCATCCAGCCTCTCTCCATAGCAGTCCCCTGGTCCAGAAGCAGAGCTCTTCCTCTCCGTGCTTGAGTCTTGCTCCTTCTGGTTTTCAGTCAAGTAGTTTTCTCATCATGCTGACCATAGAAATTGCCTTTATTCACAGTTCCTAGATCTGGACCAGGCAGCTTTTACAGCTACAATATCAGAAATTATTTTCTCAGCTCTCAGCACAGCACACATTCTCTCCATGGGCAGGAGCTCAGGAATTCTACTAATTCTAGTGCTAAAATCTAAGTCTAAAATTTGTGTGCATTGTGGACAGTGGAAAAGGGCCTGTAATTCTATGGGTTTTTGTGAGTGCGGAAAAGATAAAGCCCTAGCAACCCCCAAATTTCAACCTGCATATCAACAGAAAGCAAAGTTTCTTGAAGGAGAGAACAAAAGGTCTAATAAATTGGGGTTTTTTTTAATATATAAAAAAATAACTTGTCTTTGGCAGATGGTGAGTAAATAAAAGTGTAACCCTGATGATTATGACCATCAAAAGGTTGGAAGCACATAAAGATCTCATAAACTGTATTTCTGAACATTTTTAGTTATTGGTAAGGGTGCCAGTCCCAACAGGTATAACTGAGGTGTTTTGATGAAAGCTTAAGGAGCTTCAGGAGAAGAAATATGCCCTTGGCCTTTAGGATCTAAAAATACGGATGAGAATTTCCACCTGTCTACCATTAAAAAGTCAAAAATCAGGAATAGAGATTGCCCAGACACACTGATTGCCAAAATCACCATTAAAAACCACACATGAACAGAGGGAACCTGAATGAAACTGAGGTATGAAAAGACCTTGACTAGGTGTAATATTCAAATCTATTAATAACTTTGCACTTCTCAATAATTTGGTTAGTTCAGATTTAAAATGTGCTTCTTACCTCATCTTGTGGCCTTTCTTCGTGTGAAACTCCCACTGACTAGAAGGGTTTGGGGAATTTTTCATTAATAAGATCTGCTGGGCTGCCTCTTCTCTTTTTAGTTTCTAGAAGAGGAGATCTAATTTCTAAAAACTGCTATAGGACAACATTTAGAAAATGCATTTCAATTTCATTAGAAAACAGCTCTTTGCATGGCTTTATTCTAAGGGTTGCTTTTGAGTTGAAATACACATAACAAATCTTAATTCAAATGATTACTCATTTTTCAAAATTAGTAGTGTCTGAAAATACAAACCAAGATTGGGAATTCATCCCTCAAGTGTAACTTAAATGAGATAATTATGATAAACTAATGATAAACTCTCATCTATCATCACATTTTTAACACAACATGGACCAGGTCAGCCAATACTTAAAATCTTTTCCAGCAGCAGGACGGTGAAGCTGGAAGCAGTATGCAACAACACAAACACCTTCTTTGCAGAACATACACAAGCTCAAAGCGGCTTCCCTTTGTCCACAGGGAGCTGAATCATGGTAATGCTCCATGTCAATAGAGCATGGCCACCAAGGATCATTTCCAGTGCCTTTATGCTTCTGGATCCTAAGAGGTCCAGAGACAAAACTGGGATTTGGTCTGTTGGGGCATTGCATGGCTTCTGTCATCAGTGAGAGCAGAGGGCACACAGCACTGCTTCTGCAGTGCTGCAGGAGGATTAAGGGGCTTTAATGTGTGTTGTTCTAGTAGTCGGATTCTTTCTTTCCCCCTGAAACTAGACAAGGAATTTTAGGGTGAATTAAAGGGATTTTGGTGAGAAAACTGGCATCATGAGTTTGTACTGATTTTGGTAACTGGGGAAAAACTCTTTAAGCTCTGGATCAAATTGCTTGTTGTTACAGTGAGAGAAAAAAGAACACCTCCTCCAAACTCCTACCTAATGGTTAAGATTAGATGGATTAGGAACTTCTCCAGGCCTGAGACTGCCATTTCACAGCAGTGAAAAATGATCCAAGATGGCACTGCCATGGTCCTGACATCCATCTGCATGTCTGCCACCTCTGCTCTGCTGGCACTCGCTTTGAGCTCACCTTGTAGTGAGAAAATACACACACAGAGCTACCAAAAAAATGAATCATTTTCCAAGAGTTCAGCTGCCCAGACCTGCTTACTGTAAATGGGATAAGCTTGAATAAGTGCTGGCATAAAAGCAGAGGTAGAAATCTGCCTCAGGGAGTCGAGTAAAAAGTGGAATCGAGCAGCTAGGTCAGCTTAAACTGCATACGAAGTCCTAACAATTGTGCAGGTTGGGAGGCATCTTATAGCTATTCTTCTTCATAGAAATAGTTGAGTATTGAATGACTTAAAGTAGTATCTGATGAATAAGGCATTCAGCATGTTCAAGCACCTTTCCCAGTGACCAGAGAAAGCAGAGCAGCTCCACGAAGAGACTGACCTGCCCTGGAATAGGTAGTAACATGTGGGATGTAAGGGAATAACACGTCTCTGACTTGAATCTGGATCCCCCACACCCAGCATGAAGATCCCAGTCACCAGACCACTCTGACAGAATCACTTGTATGCCTGCCTTTAGTTTCCTTGACAAATGTTAAAAGCTTTCTGTTTTGTCCCCAAATAGAAAAGCAACATTTAGAAAATCCCAGAAAATTTTGTAGGACAAAAATATCTCCTTCTTTCTAAATATCATTTTTTTGTTCCAGTCCCATGAGTGCTGGGAACACTCTGTCACCTCACTTGGGAGAAAAAGTATTTCTCAGGCACTTGTTTTGTTTATGGATATTCTCTGTATGTCAGTGTGAAGTACAAGAATAAGGCTGGGAAGGAAGAAAGAACAACATCTTTGAAAGATCAAATTACATTTTAAAAAGAAACAGTCCTAAAGGAAGGAAAAGTAGAGTATTGGTCATTGCTACGCAGTGGAACAGCTCTCGGAGACACGGAAACACAAGATGGGCCTGCCTGCCATGGCCACAGGGGGCATTTCACTCCCAGCTGGTGTTCACCTCTGCAGAGCTTCCACCGGGTTTATTATCATTAGTGCTTTCTGTGACATTTTCAAGTTTTCATCTCAGACCAAAAGTAAAATTATGTTGGAAAAAGTGAAAGAAAAGGGAAGACAGGCAGGATCAAATTACCAGACAGTTATGGGATCATGAGAAGATGCTTTCTATTTCTGAATGTTTTTCATAGCATCACCCAGACACTTTTTTCTAAGAAGAAATTTCAATTTCCAACAGATTTAACCCTTGACAGAGAAGCAATGTGAGGGGTTAAGAATCTGTTAAACTCTTAAAGCATACTTCTGAAAGATTTTTTCTTTTTTAGTTAATACATCCAAACGTTATATGTAGATATATGTTCATTCTAGTAGTGTCAGTTCAGAGCTTATACACTGATTTCACTTTGCACACTAGAGAAAACTCCTCACTGCTCTTGGTCCTTCCCTTGAGAAAACAGTAAACAGCATAGCTGGTTTTCCAGATTTCAGGGTAATGAAGAGGCTCCCTTTTTTCATAAGAAAGAAGCTCTTTAGCAGCCCACCCACTCGCTTAAGCCCTTGACAGTATTCTTGCCCTGGCAGCAAGCCACCAAAACATGAGTTTCAGATAGTCGCTGCTGCTTTATCCCATCCACAAGGTTTTGGCCACCCCCTCACTCACCTGGCTCCCCCAAACCCCTAAATCCCAGTGCTAAATGGCTGATAACTCATACTGACCATCCATCCAGGGAAAATCTCAGCCCCAGCTCTCAGGCTCTCATCCTCCTCTATGAGTACAAGACAGTATTCAGCTCTCACCCTCACCCTGGTATTTCCTTTCGGTTGTCTGATTCTTCTAGACCTCCTGGTCTGGGACTGGACAAGGACTGCAGCCCTCTCTGAGCTTTCAATGACATTTCCAGCTGTTTTTCTTTCGTGTTCTGCTTTTTAATGACTTAAGGACTGAGTTCTCCAGTGTGCCAGATCTAGATCTAGTTCACATAAGCTGAAGGAGTTTTTCTGGACGTATCGTCATGTGCCAATTAAAAGCTATCCTGACATATCATTTAGCAAAACCAATATAAAAATGACAAAAAGGAAGCCATTTTACACATGCAGACCAACATACGGATTTTATGTTGTTGCATAAATTACTTTATCATATACAGAAAAAAATCACGGTTATTTATGCAACAGGGAGAGAGCAAGCACAAGGATTAGCTGAGCATTTTCCCTCTGTTAACTCCTCAGCTGCAACGTGGTACAGATGACTTTTTTTTTTTTTTGCTGAGGGTTATTAACGTGTAGTGAAGAGCTGGACCCAACCTGTCCACAAGCACTCGAACTGATCCGAGGATGTAACCGTACTCTGGAGCTAAAGAGGATTTATCCCTGAGGCGGAAAAACAATTACCTGAACGAAGACAGATATAGATAATTGAGTACTGAGATACTTACTGCCTAAACGAGGGAATATATCCTTATGGAAGTAGCGATGCTAAGGAAGGGGAGATGAGGGAAATGACCGAGCGGGTGCGAAGCCCTGCCGGAGAAGGAGAGGCGGATAGCAGCCAATCCTGTGGGGTAATCAGGGGTGCGCTTCCCGGCAGGAGGGATTAGGCTGAGTTTCCCAGTTACATTCCTCCATCTCAGGGTTTCACTCCTGGAGAAGAAATGCACCATATGCACCAGATCTGGAAGTAGTTCAGGAGAACCCCCCTCTGCCACCCCCTTTCCTCCCTCAAAGCCGGCGCCATCCACACATAAGCAGAGAGGTGCAGGGGATGGGGGGCAGCGCTGCGCCCCGGGGCTGAGGGACGGGAGGTCAGTGCCGGGGCAGGAACCCCTCCCGCTGTGGAGTGGCCGTGCATGGAGGAGAGGGGCCGTGGCATGAAGTGGGACGGGGTGTGTGGGTGCTCACTGGGGGAGGGTGCCTTGCTGGGGAGGGAGGGGGCGAATGGAGAAAAGGGCTTCTCTTAATCGGGGGAAGAAGCCTCTCTGCAGGAGCGCAGGGGGGATGGACGTAGGGGTCCCTGTAAAGGTGGGGGGCCTCTGGGGCAGGGATGGCTACCTTTTGGGGGGGCCCTTGGGGAGGAGGGAGTCAGCCTCCCGGCGGAGGAGGGATCTGCGCTGGAGCGCAGGAAGGGAACCGGGGGGCTGAAGAGGTCTGCGGGCAGGGGTGCCGGGACCGGGGGGGGGGGCNNNNGTGCCGGGACCGGGGTGGGGGGCTCTGAGAGGGGAGCTTGCGGAGGAGAGGAACAACACGACACCTGAGGGGTCTGCGGGGGCTCGGAAAAGATTTTGGAGGCGTTGGGAGGGTCCGCAGGGGGGCCTCTGAAAAGCTCTGGGGGAACTCCGAGGTCAGGCGGGAGCTCTGAGGGCTCCGAGGGAGTGCAGCGCGCCTGGGAACTGCCGGGCTTCGAGGGGTCTCGGAAGGGATTTGGGGAAGGCTGAGGGAGCTCCGCTGGGATTTGGCAGAACTCCGTGGAGCCTCGAAGGAAATCTGGGAACGAGGAGAGGGGCTGCAAGGGGCAAGGGGGGGCTCTGAGGTGTTGGTGGG
>VZRF01003602.1:25734-136102 GCA_013396875.1 Vireo altiloquus | reverse complement strand
GGTGCTGAGGGCGGGGGGCCGCGGGGCGCGGGCGGGCGTAGGGGCTGCTGTCCCGCCGCTGTCCCGCCGCTGTCCCGCCGCTGTCCTGCCGCTGCTCTGAGGGCGCCTCCGTCTTCCCGCCTCCCCGCAGGGACCCCGCCGCCGCTGAGGAGACCCCCGCCGCCGGCACGGCCGAGGCACCGCCTGCACACCCCATGACGGCCGACTCCTGGAGGAACCTCATCGAGCACATCGGTAAGGAGCCGTGCCCGCCGCGGGATGTCCGGCCGCTGCTGCGCCCTCACAACTTCGCCGCTTCTCCCGCTACCCGCTCCGACGGCGGCACAGCAGCCCCTAGAGGGGCCCCTCAGCCCAGCCGCACCGCCCCCTGAACCCCCAAACCCGGAGCTAAAGACAAGCGGTACACAGCTGGGGGGAGTCTCGGGCGGGTAAGGGCTTGTGCTGCAGGACCTCAACTCCCTATCCATGCTGGGAACCCCCTCACTGTTGGTGTAAGACATCATTACTGTGGCTTTTTGACATCTTTCGGGGTCAGGTTTGCCCGTTGCCCGGCAGGAGATTATTGCTGTCACCGAACAGCCTGACACTTGTTCATAAATAACGATTGTTCTTGTGATTACAAAACAATTGATCATTAAGGCTATCCCAAACTTTCTTCTAAAATATGATTTTGCATACTCCAAAAGGCATAAGACTAAAGTATTTTGTCACCCATCCTGTTGGACATTAGTTGTATGCACCAGTTTCTGCATCTGTAATGCAGAATAGCCACTGGCATTGGACTTGCAACACAGGAGTAAGTTATTTTATCCTTTGTGGTCTCTAAAAAGGCAAAGTTGAGGTTATCTCAGTGGCTGTGGAGGAGAGGACTGTTATGCTTTTGCTCTTACGGTATTTTTAAATCTTTTTATCTTTTGTGGGATGGGGAGAGGACCTCCACAGCTTGTTTCTTGGTTTCTCACATCAGAATTGTGACATTCCTCAGAGGGATTTCATCAACAACAATGTTAAATCCCATCCAGAGGCAGGTTTTATGGTTTGAATATAGAAGCTTTGTTTTTAAACACTCCTGCTCAGCTTCAGGGAATAGAATCAACGTACTTGAATCTGGAGGGCAGGAATGTCGCACTTAGCATGGGAAAATCGAATAGATAACTCTCATGAGCAGCAATGCAAACCTCCCTGGCAGGAGCGAGAAGGCTTCTCAGGCTGTCTCTGCTGTTTGGTGTTGGGCTGTGGCATGCAAGGCTGATTCTTGGTACACCTGATGTCACTGGGACAGTGCGGGAGAAGGAGGCTGGTGTGAAACCAGTAGCCTGCCAGCATGTCAGACAAACCAGCTGAGTTTGGGGCCTTCTGGAGGAAAGTGGTGAACAATTTGCATGAGTGTTGCCAGATCTGTTACCTGCTTTTGGCTGTGTAGATACTAATCTCCCAAGGGAGCTGTGTCAAGACGTTGTCGGTTTACTGTGACTGTGCACCTCAGAGGTGAGATAAAAATACTAAAACCAGCAGGAGTTCCAAGCAACCTTGTTGCTATATTCGTATATATTTTTATGTTGTGTGTATCAGAGGGAAGCTGTGCAAAAGCTCTGCACACATCAGTGTAACTGCAAGTAGGTCTCTTGCACCTTTACGGAGGAGACCAGGTTTTGACAACCTGAGGTGCTATATTTATCCCCACCAGAGATGTTGCATCAAATGACTGGAGCTCACTCACTCTCTTCCTTCTCTCCCACTTTTGAGACATTAGTGGACTCTTTGCCTGAAACTGGAGCAGAGTATTTCAGAGAAAACGTCTCTGGGCCTCCTGAGACTTTACATAGCTTTCAATGCAATAACGTTTACTTTAAGAGCGCTGCTAACTCTCTAAGGTGAGGATTTCCATAATTAGTAACTAGTTTTTCAATTCCCCTCCCAGGTTTTGAGAGAGCTGGGAAGGGAGACTGTAACAGCAAAATTAAACGGAATAAACAAAAAGGGAAATGTCTGTTATGTCCTATAAAAATTATGTAAACATGCCGTAGGAAGATCAGTCTTAAACACTTAAGTCAACAGATAACGGCAAACTCATGCTCTGACCACAGAGTTAACCTTTATCCAGGTCACAGTAGGGACAGTTGGGACATTAAGCAATGAAGGGAGCTTGTACAGGTCTCTGACATTTTGTACTTGATCGCTTACTAAATGTAAGCATTTACTAAATACTTATGTCATCTGAGTCACATTCAGCTATTGATGTCAGCTGGTTTTTTACACATTCAGTCAGTTCCCAGATGTATTGTCCTCCTTTCAATATGTCAAAACCTTGTTCCTTGACCTTGCATCTGTTACCCCTCCTGTGCTGTGACCGTCTCCTGTTCCATCTGGATGAGGCTTTGGCATAGCTTCTCTCCCTCTCTCTCATCCACATAATTTCTCTACCCATTGTAACCTCTCTCCAACATATGGGTAGACCCTTAGGACCAAGACAGCAGGGATATCTTTTATCCTTGCTAACACAACACTCCTTATTTCTTCCTACCCTTCTGCCTAAATATCTACCTGTCTTTTGTCTTTCTTCTGTACCACCTTTCTGCTTTCTCCCCATATTGCTCTCTGTGGTAGAGCTTCATCCAGTCTCTCTTCAACTCCCTCCTTAAAATGAGTTACCTTGCTGACATTTCCAATTGAGTTCTGGTGGTGGATGCTTTCCATCAGTCAGATCTTTCCACATCTGTATTTGCATTTGCCTGCCACTGAGGGCTCTGTAGCTCTTATCTGGTCAGTAAGAGAACCTGAAAAAAAAACCAGCTTTCATGATCTGGGTTTTATTTCCTTAAAAGAAAGAGGGAAATAATCTTGAGGATCTTTTTAAAAAGGCTGCTCCTGAGATCTGCACAAGGGACTCTAAATCCCCCTTACACAAAGCATCCTCTGACTTGCAAGGCAGAGCCAGTAGTATAGCATGGCTGTATACTTGCAGTCAGACACTGCAAGTATAATTATCTTCAATTTGAGTAAAATAGATTATGCTTCAGTTTCCCAGCATGTTTTCCTTTGAGCCAAACACTGCCCACGCTGCTGCAGGATGTTACTTCCCAGCCTGTCCTGCTCTCCATGGGGCAAAAAGAACCCAGAGCCCTCGAGCACAGGCTGACCATATGGATCCATACCACCAAAAGCAGCTCCAATTTAGCAAGCTCTCTGCTATATTTCTGAAGGAGCCTTTCTACCCTGCGACATCCTCAGCAGCCTCCCCAATGGTGAAAAACAGCCTGAAATGCTTAGGAAAGGCATGTAAACCTAGTTGACACGGAGAGAAATTATGTAAGTGGCAGCAGCATGCAAAACTTCAGGGGAAGTCTCCTCTGCTCAGTGTTGTGTAGGAAGCTAACAGAAGACTATATGGTTTCCTAGGCACAGCTACCCTTACTGCTATTTTAATCTGGTGTCGAACATCTTTCCAGGAAGAACAGATAACAGGACATACTCGCAGACTGCAGTAATGCTGTGCTTGTTCCTGCGCCTTTCCCCAGCATATTTCCCATATAGTTTTAGCAGTGACTGGTACAGAGCCTCATTGAAACTGGTCCAGAGATTTAATAGGCCGCAACATCTACATTTCTGCCCACCCTAGACTAACTCTTAATCCCATTGTCTCTCACCTTATTACACATAGCATCTCAGATCAAATATCATGAGTACCTGTGATCAGATAAATTTTAACCCCTAATGATTCAGACAAAATAAATTATGTAGCATGGTTTTTTTAACATCAAAGGCTTTTCTCTTTATTCATTCATGTTACACTGCAATTCAAGTATAAACCAAGGGAGATAATGTAAATTGTGCTTCTTCAATTTCATTAAGGGAGGAAAGTGACTCAAAGTGTGCTCATGCTCTTTTGCCTTTACATGTCTTCTAAATTACATTTTATATTCAAGCAATTAAAATTCTGGGTCCTACAGATGATTCAGAAAAAGAAATGGGACTGTTTGAAAGCCTTCAGAGAGAGAAAGGATGTTCTAAACTAACTTCAGGATTTCTACCTTTTTTGTGCTGTCAATTGTTATCGGAGTGGGGGCAAATCCTGTGCAATTTCACATACTCCTGAAGTTAGTACTTGAAACTTGGAAGACACCTGGTGTCACTGATGTGCTACCACATGGTGTGAGTTCAGAGCCTGTTCCCTAGTGCTGTAGCAAATAGGTACCTTTTGGATGTTAATTTTGTGTTTTCAACCATCATGGAAACTGAGGAGGAAAACAGCAGGATATTAAGCAACATGTCCAAGGCTAACCATGAAGTTCATACCAAAACAAACCTAGTAAATGTAGCTAGTTGTCCCAAAGCTTCACCTGTCCCATGGTGCCAGTAACAGCAGCTCAGTGTTTCCTCATTAAGGATTTTTGTGGCCATCAAATTGCTCTTTTTAAAGTAATTTCAATGTGTGCAGTATTACTTTTCCAGACACACATTTAAACATATCAACCTATATAACTTGTAACATAGTAATATAACAGAGAAAATCAAGGTTTAAAAGACATTTAAGCCTGGAAAATCGCTTTCATGTCTCCTGAGTGATCATGGATTCATCTGACTGTGTTACTAAATGTTTTGTGAGAGCAGATTGTTGACAACACTTTAGATTTAGAAATGGCCTTCCATTTATAGTTTCCACTTCTGGCTGATATAGGAATGCCATAATTGGCTTTTCACTCTGCACAGAAGGGATCTCTCTCACCTCTGCTGAGGTGAACTAATGCAACGCAATTCTCCTTTCCCACAGTACTTTTCTACTATCTCGTTCAGTTGTAACCTCTCAGACCTGTTATGTTCTTTCCTAGGGCTCTTGTACCAGGAGTATCGCGATAAATCTACACGTGAGGAGATTGAAACCAGGCGGCTGCAGGATTCACAGACAGACCCTGAGGAGACTTCACCCAGTGAGGAAATCCCATCTGAAGCAGAACCCACAAGTACAATCGAAAACAAAGCTCCACCACAAATCAATTTGCTGAGAAATTCCAACTCTAGGTTCAACTTATGGCAGGATCTTCCTGAGGTCCAGAGCAGTGGTGTCCTCAGCATCCTCCAACCAGATGAGATCAAGCTGCAGGAGGTAATGGGGGAAAGGCAGAATGTTTCTTAAAGATGTTGTTGCTTAAAAAGGGGAGAGTGAATTAGGCCAAATTATCAAGGTTTAAAAACTAAAAGCTTCACAGCAGTCACAGACAAGCCTTGCCCTGTTGAGTTCCTTCTGAGTTGCACTGGTTAGCACCACTCACTCTTTTTTGTGAAACTGCAGAAATTTTTCTATATACTGTTGCTGCTGGACGTTTCTGTAGCAAAAGGAACTTCTTTTCCCTTTTCTGATTCAGTATTAGGAGCAATTTACAAAGGAAGAGGGATAATGAGGAGGTTTTTTACAAAAGAGCTATTGGTTCCAGTGCACATTAATCCTTTTCTGAAGTTACTATCAGGACACATAACTTTTCACCAGAAATCTTAGAAGAATTCAACTGTTACCTCTAAGGTATTGAATATGATAGCATTAATACAAATAGAAGAGATAGAGATTGATAAATGTTCTTATTTTTAATTGTTGTTACTTGGAGTCTATTGCAAACAGTAAAAAATAATGACAGGAATATTTGCATTTAGCCAAAATTGCTCTTTTTAAAGTAATTTCAGTGTGTGCACTATTACTTTTCCAGACACACATTTAAACATATCTAGTGACATCACGATTTTAGAGCTGTGTGCTGTGACTTACAGGACTGCATCAGACAGTGAAAGGAGTGGGTGGGGGTATGTCGCAAGTGATGACAACATCAGTCGCACCACAATTTACAACTGGTTGCTATTTGGGGTAGCATGGGGGGTGTGAGTGCTCTTTGTCACTCCAAAGCACTGCATTCATAGCCAGCAGTGCAGAGGGCAGACCTTGTTTCGTGTGAGCTGTGCTCTGTGGTATGAGCAGTGGGCTTCCCAAAGCTCAGTCCCGTAAGTCTGACTGTACTCCTGCGCCAGGACTGCTTCTCATGAGATGGTTGTGGCAGTGTATCTGCTTAGCCCTGGCTCACAGGATTGTTCCCAAAGTGCTGAAGAACATCTCAGGGTGCAAGTAGTTCCTGCTAAGTTCACTTAGACTCGGGTCGGTCCATACTGATGAACACCTTGTGTACACAGTGCCAGTCCTGGCTAAGGCTGTAACTTAACTGTTGCACTGAAAAGGTTCACATTGTGCACCCCAAGGATATGAGGGACAGGGCTGTGTTATTCACATCCTTAGTGGAGGGGACTGGTGTTTTTATCCAGTAGTTTGGGCTGGCAAGCACAGGCTGTTAGTGTTAGGGCTGAAGGTGACTGAAATAATTTGTTGCTTTTCCGTGCTCTTCTTCTGCGCTGGTTATTCCATATTGGATTTGTTCTGTTTACCTGGCAGAACGCAGTACTTCCAAGTGCCAGCATTACAAACACAATCTGGCATCTGAAAAAATTACAAGCATTTCTTTTTATTTTTGCTTCAAAATGACGGATCTTTTACGGAGAAATATTTGATTTAATGTGTGCATTATAGATTTTAAAGCTTTCCATTTCCATTAAGTTACATTCATTTCCTGTGTGTGTTTTTGGGAAAAAAATCTCTGTGCTGCTAAAACCCACAACCTAATATTAAGTGTGTTCAATTTTCTTCTCTCTGTTAAAATAACCAGAGAAATAAAGCAGTTGGAGAATGGGGCAGTGCTGTCATACAGAAGTGCTGTGCCTTCTCCGCTCTTAGTTTATCAGGCTTGAAACTTTCTTCCTGCTTGTTCTGGGATTAGCACAGTAAGAGATTATAAAATTGCTCAAAGCCAGAAAGCTGTGTTATTGGCTGAACATTGAACAGACAGAGTGGAGAATTTGCTTTGTGAGGAGAATCAAGGTCAGAAAACAAGGAGGGCTAGAGAAATCACTGAAGCTATTGAAGAGATGATGTTCAATTCAGCCTTACTGTAAGCAAGCACTACTTGCTCCTGCAGTTCTGGAACCCTCCTCATGTTGGTTGTGAACTGTGAGAGTGAGCTGTATGCAAGGGCTTAATTTAGTGATTGTAAAGTGTTCAGCTTCATGAAGGAGAATTGGAGAAGTTTTCCTGAAGTACAGGACAGCAGAAATTCCAGAGTAAACATTTTAAGGACAAAACTGTATTTTCTGACCCATTTTACCTTCAAAGCTGTTGTAAACACAGGGACTAGTAGAGCTTGCATGACTTCAACCGGGAAAGGTGGAGCAAGAGTTTTATTTTGACCACAGGGAGAAATACTGGTACACAAATGGAAAGAAAGTTGAAGTTAACAGTCTGCTTCATGGTTGAGGAAGGGAACACCACCGTAGCTGTGACAGAGCAGGGCTTAAACAATCAGAGAAAAAGTTGGTTATCTGAAATAATCTTCAAAGTGAAGAAGAGGAATCTGGTGTTCATTAGTGGCAATGATGGAAAATTACTGAGCAGCTTATCAATGCAAGACAAAAAAAAATATTTTCAAGGATCAAAACAAGAAACTTGACAGAAAGAGCAGTGGATGCTTGAAAAGCGTCATGGAAAGTGATTTTTTATTGCCTCCATTGGAACAAACAAGACAGATATTTTCACTATGGATTTCATTATTTCTTTAGTATAGCCTGCATTCTGTACCTGCCCTTGCAGGTCTGGCACCCTCCACTATGGCAAAAACAAACATACACAGACTCTGCAGTCAGACTTGACAGAGAAATATTCATGACTTGGAGTCTCTGGGAAGCTGCAGTGCAAAATGATTGGAGATGTCAATCTCCAGGATAACTGGAAGGGACAGGCTGTCCCAACACATCCTGTATATCTTTGCTTATTTGCACTTCTCTCATTTATCAAATAAAAAGGTACAGTTAAAGCTGTAAAAGTTGCATTTAGGACTGAGCCAGTCGTGCAGAGAGAGAGGTTCTCTCACAGGTTCACCAGATGCCTGGGTAAAGCTTCTGGGAGAAGCTGAGCCAATACTCTTCCACTTTTCTAAATAGGAATCTGGCCTTGAAAAAAAATCCAGCATCCTCTTATTCCTTAAACACTATCTGCTCCAGGGTCACTGACTAAGTTCATCTGTATCCACACCCTTTGCTCTGTCTCCCTTCTGGGGGCTGTGCAGGCACAGCCTCTTCCTCTGGGTGCAGGAAACAACCTGTTGTTAACTGCCCACTGGGAACATTTCCTAGGCTACCAACCCTGCAAAGAGCTGAAACGTCACTTCAACTGCTATTTTAGCAGCTCTGGATTGAGTAACAGTCCCTCCTTGCTGTGCCCATCCACTCAGATCTTGGACTGCAGCAGAGTGTCTGGGACACAACCTAGGTCTCTACCTCATCTTCTTATGTGACTCACAATGATATTTCCAGGAAAAGGCCAAAAACTGATCAGTGGAAAATTCCAAATAATTTCTTAAAAGAGGAAAAACAGACAACAACCAGGCCACAAGACAGACCCCCAGCTGCTGCACCGCACCTGCACTGCCTGGCCAGCTCCCCCCTCAGCAGGGTGCAGCAAAGGAGCTGTGGGCAGGAGGGGAGCATTGAAGCAGCTTTAGATTCAAGGAAACAAAACTTTCACTGAACCAGAAGGTTCCTCTCCTAGTAATGGCCGTATGGGCCATGGGCCCCAGGACAAGGAACCCAAGATACATCTTCAAGAGATGCCTGAAGGATCTAACAACTTTTCATTGTGTGGAAGCTCTTGTGAGAATCTTCAGTTAATCTTACTTCAGTTAATGGTTTCAGTAGTTGTATAAATAAACACGTTTTGTATCTGCCTCTGAACAGAGACAACAAATACACATAGAGTAGGGGATCTCTGGGTAATAGTGGACTGTCCCTGCAACACTTGCAGTAGGTAGAAGACTTTATATCTTCATCTCATTAAACTGATTTTTATCTCTGAACCAAATCACCGATTTATCTTTCTGCTTCCACAGACCACATCCTTGGCCTGAAGAAGCCAGGTTTTGCTCCAGAGTTTTCTCTTCTAACAGGATAAACAAAGGTTGAAATTTGGAGACTATTTATGATTCCCGGTAGTAGTTAGGGAGTACTGTGTCTTGCCCTGGTCCATTTTGAATTGGGGCAGAAAAGTGTACGGCCAGGGCTGACTGGGGAGTCTCACTTGGACAGTAACAGATATATTTCCTCTAGGTCAGGGCTGATGGTTGTGGGAGGAAAACTTCCCTGTTGAAGTCACTGTCCCCTGTAACATGTGGCAAACATTGTGGGCTTACCTCTCCCTGCAGCCTGGGCCTGCAGGGTGGGTGTGAGGTCCGTGGCTGTGCAGCACAGATGTTCTCATTAGTGCCCGGTGTGCCTCTGTAGAACTAGAAGGTACCTGCTGATTTCCTTCTTTGGGATTTCCCCCCAGGCCATGTTTGAGCTGGTTACTTCTGAAGCATCGTATTACAAGAGTCTGAATCTGCTGGTGTCTCATTTCATGGAGAATGAACGTCTGAAAAAGATCTTACACCAGTCTGAGGCACACATCCTCTTCTCGAATGTGCTGGATGTCATGGCTGTCAGTGAGCGGTAAGTCGGCTGCTGAATGGCACTGGAAGCAGTAGCTTTGGGTAACTGCAGTTGTAGAGGGATGGAGGAGCTGACTTCTCCTGGGAATTGGCTGGGACAGATAGGTCCCAATTAATATGGCTGCTGGCTTTCTCATCTAGCTTTCTGTTGGACCTCGAGCAGCGGGTAGAAGAGAACATCGTGATCTCGGATGTGTGTGATATTGTCTATCAGCACACAGTTAATCACTTCTCTGTGTACATCACCTATGTCTCCAACCAGACCTACCAGGAGAGAGCCTACAAGCAGCTTCTGTGAGTTCTAGCATTTGTTGCTGGACTATTTTGCAAAATTGTACAGGTCACAGATATAGCTGTAATTTTGATATTTATGAGAAAGGGCTAGATAGCACAGAAACAGGGTTTCCCACTTCACTGATTTCTCACTACATCTTTAAAAGGAAAACACAATTAAAGGCTTTATAGTAGGGATGGGTTACATGCAGGTAACATGACAAGTAAATTCAAAGCCACCATTTCTCAACTGTAGGAAATATTTATGGTGCATGCAGGGTCATATGCTTGTGAAATGCACTTATTTTTAAACTTGCAAGTAGAGGCAAGAGATGGAAGGCCAAGAATATATTATAGATCTCTGATGACAAGAATAGCCATTGCTTTTCCCAACCTTCTCAGCAAGGCATTTGAGTTCATAACTAATTCTTTTTCAGAACAACAGGATTTTCTTAAAAGAAGAAAAAAAAAAGCTATTTTTTTCACATTCTAGTGTTACACACACAGACCTAGGCCTGAGGATATAATCCAAGATATTTTTGTAATATTTTTCAAGTTTAGCAAGTCTTTTGGTCCAGTAGGAATTCCCTGATACCAGCTCAAAACAATGAGTGCCCTACAAGCTTGTCTTTGAGAGGAGGAGAATCAATTTTTCTCTAGTTCCAATGTCCTGGATTCTTTCAGGACAGCCCATTGCACATGCTGCAGTGCATTTTCTCCTGTAGCAGCAGCTGGTTCAGGCAAGTGTAACAGTTTCTAATCCGTTCCTTTCTCTGCTCTCTAGCTTTTGAGGAAAAATGAAAAAACATTTTAAGGGGCCTCTATTGAGCTTGGCAAGCTGTTCTCTCCAGAAGGGGGGTACCACAGGGTTTCCTTCAGTCAGAGGTAAGCAATACAGCTGCAGAATAGAAACAGTGTGCCTACAGCCATTATCTAAACACTTAGAAGCAAAGCAGCAATAGGCTGGATTGAAAAGGACCTGTTGGAGATGAGGTATTCCTAAGTGTGAATTCAGAGGGAAGCATTTCTTTTGTCTGCTGGAAAACATAAAGCAAATTGAAAAGAACAGATTCCCTTCCCCAGGCTTCCAGCTAGCACAGGAATTTTGCAACACTTGGCTGAACTCAAAGCCTGAGGTGTGTCACAGTTCCCCCCATGTGACTGTTCCTCAGACACACGCAGGTCCATTCTGCTGTGAGTCACACTGTCACACAGGTGCCTGCTGCAGCAGGGAGGAACACTGCCAGTGGTTTCTTTCAAATGTTGTAAGGAACACACAGTACAGACAGGTTTTGCACAGTTAGCAATCTCTTTGCATCCACGCTGTTTCCGCTAGCCAGGACTCCAGCAGTGCAAGCCTTGCTCAGCCCGTGGCTGCCAGGAAGCTTTGTCTGCCTGTGGCAGCTGGGAGTGCTGTGCTCTGCACAGCTGTGTCTGTGGCCCAGCTGTGCCCTCACCCCTGCAAAGACCATCAGGGAAGGCCCAGGTATGGCCCCTGTCCTTCCCAGGCCCAATAATGATTACCATCCTCTAGCTAAGTAGCAAGGAATGCTGAGCTACTTTGTGGCTTGTCTTGTTCTTATGACTGTGTGAATTTCACCTTATCACAGAGTTCCAACTGTGTAAAAATATATAATTATGCCTCTGACTCATTTACTTGGACACACACTCCATTCACATACACCTACACACGCAGCGTATGCTGCTGAGCTAGATATGAACACGTGAACACTGCCGTGGCTTGTACATTAGAAGTCTATTTTTTCCCTCCCCCAACACTATAAATAGTTTTAGATTTAAACTAAAATACACCCAGAGGCATTCAGTCCCCTCCTCCCCTCTTCCCTCTTATTGGGAGAGGCCAGGCAGATGCTGTCTCTGGGACCAAGCCACTTTTGGATCACCAGCCATATACCAGAGTCCCAGGCAGGGTAGGACTCAAAGTTCTCAGCTTCTCTATCTCTCCTCTCAGGCAGGACAAACCAGCCTTTCGGGATGTGATCTCACAGCTGGAGCTGGATCCCAAGTGCAAAGGCCTGTCCTTTTCTTCCTTCCTGATTCTGCCATTTCAAAGGATCACTCGGCTCAAGCTGCTGGTGCAGGTAGAGTTTTGCTCTTCTTTCTCTCACAAAGGTCTTCTGGATCAGTCCTGGAATTTTCCTTTGCAGCAGTTGTGAATGGTGTTTAGATACAGCCACAGTCGACCCTAGAACTGCATGAAGCCTTTCCACAGAGTCAGACATTCTCCATAACTATGGAAAAAGGAATTCAGTCACTCAGAGTCTATCCCCAAATTAGCGTTGAATTTGCCAGATAGCTTTTACTGAGTTGAGGAGGAGCTTTGTTGAGCTGCCAGAAAGGGTAGCAACAGTCCATTAAACCCAGCTGCCTGACAGTTAAGATGATGGCACACAGATGCAGAACAGCTGGATGACGTAGAGATGCTACACCATGGTGGCTTAGACCAAACTGTCAGACATTTTCCTCCTGTGCTTTGCCATCTTATCTAAACACTGCTGGAGAACATGCTTCTAGGGATGAGAGAACAGCTCAGTCCCAAATGGTCTCAACCCCCTGGGATTACCAATAACACTGTCTATTAGTGCCATCTCTAGTTATTTATTAATTTATTTTTATGAAATAAGAATCTACCTGTTATATTTCTCTTAGATATAAGGTCAGATGAGAACAGGTTTTAATGAGAAAGAGGAACTAAGAGGTGAGAGTCACTGTACTGTCACCTTTCCTGTAATTAGGCTGATGCCCAGAAGTAATTTGTATGCTAGCAAAGACCTTTCTGTGCATTCACATTGGGATCAGCATTAACACAGCTTTTCCTCCTCTGCAGAATATTTTGAAGAAAGTGGAAGAGAAATCTGACAGGGAATCTACTGCCCTGGATGCACATAAAGAACTGGAAACAGTAAGTTTGAATAAGTTAACTGAAAGCCATTAAAATTAAAGCACCATGCTCCTTTCATGCACACACAGCCTGCAGACTGAAAAAATCACCTGCAGACTATATTCTGTCCTGGAGCTGTTTCTTTGAAAACTGTCACTGTGTTTCAAGAGGTTTTATTTTCTAAAGTCTGAAAGATATACTAGTCTACTTGCACTTAGATGTCAGTGAAAACAAATCCCTTGCTAACAATAGATGTATGTTTCTGCTATAGGAAAGGACAGAGAATGTTTTCCTTTAGAGTCTCCAAGAATACAAACTGTTTTTGCAGACACCTGGAGGTGATGGATCCCACTGAGAGGTGTGATTAGGTGCAGGGTACAACTGTGTCAGGTTTCCTCCAACACAGCACACTTCTTCCTCTGACCTAGAATAACATCTTCCCAATGAAGTACACAAGCCAGCTTTTAGCCCTCTTCCCTGAAGCTGGTAGGTAGGTCTGGTGTTCAGTTGTGCCAGTTACTGCTGTGTACAAAACCCCAGGAAGGCAGTGTGATGTTTCCCATCTGGGCTGCTCCTGATATGGTTAGACAGGATAAAGGTTAGATAATGTTCCTGATATTGTTAGACAGGATAATCTGAATGGTCTGGACATAGCTGCCAGCTACATGGGACAGTGTTTCAACCCTTCTCCATCAGTAGCTTGGAACATCTCTTGACTCCTGCAGTTCAACACAAGTATTTGAAATTGAGAACTGTGCTAGAACATCAGCCTGAGAATGGGCCTGCAGCTTCTGATACACTAGAAAGAACAGGCTCTTGGATTTGCCTTGAACCAGTCTAGGAAGAGTATGCTTGGAGATCACTAGGAATAAAGACAGGGACCTTATCAGTGAATGATGTTCTGCATTGCATTAGTATTTGCAGAATCCCTCTTGACACATCTGGTAGGCAGTTATTTTTCCATTGGTCAGTAGCCTGAGAAAGGCTGTTCCTGTAGCATGCAGATGACTGCAGTTGCTAATGGACAGATGCTGGATTTGTATTCAGTTATCACTCACGTGATCAGTTTGCTAATTCTTTTGCACAGTTAAACACTTACCTGTAAGTGTTCACGCTTCGACATCTGATATCCAGCTAGGTACAGGCATCACAACAGAGACCATCTGATGCTTATTTTTTCTGTCGACTTACTTTCTATTTGAGAGGGAAGAGCTGTGTTTCACTTGCTGATATTCTGATGGATTTTGAGTAGCAGAAACAGAACACAAGGTGGAGCTTGTTTTACAATGTAGCTTTTCTACCTAGCCAGTTCTCAAGAGAGTTGCTCCTTATGAAACAGGCAGCGGCATCTAGGTTAAAGTCCCTGTAATAGCATAGTGCTTGCACGTTGGTTGTGGTTTTTCAGTTAAAAGTTTGTACTCAGAGCACAGATGGGCTCCGTATGATGAATGTCTCTTTCCCTGGGACATTTCATAGCCCTGGCATGTAGTGCTGCTTGGCAGAACTACAGCATTTGCATTTTTGAAAAGAAGATGTTTGGCTTCGTTCTCTTCTTGAAGATGATACTGCACATGTACCTCATTTCAAGTGTTGGGAACAGAGACAACAAGATATACGGTGTGTCAGCATCTAGAAAACACGCTGTTCCTTTTGCTGTGCAACCACAAGCACTGTTTTATACTGTCTGGTTCAGTAACTGAATGTAGCCACCTAACACGTCTTCTGAAAGTCAGCTTCCGCTTGTAACACCTTCTGGGTGTTTGGGAGCTTTTTGATTGTACAGGTTTTGGGGTTTTTTTTTTCCCCTTCTCTTTTTTATGCAAACACAGTGCTGATAAAAGGGCTCGGCTTGATCAATTCCTGTTACAGCAGGACACTTACCTGATCATGGTCAGCCCTTTTCATGCTGCCCATCATCACTTACCTGCTTAAGGCCAGCAGAAACAAACCTTTGTGCTCTCTTTTCCCAGGTGGTGAAAGCATGTAATGAAGGTGTCCGGAAGATGAGCCGAACAGAGCAAATGATCAGCATCCAGAAGAAACTGGAATTCAAGATCAAGGTATAAGCACAGGCTGGACAGTTTTGGTTCACTGTCTGCGCTTTGCAGACAGCTTCTGAAGGAGCCACTGCAGGCATAGCAGCCATGTGTGTGCTCAGTGCACACCTGCTGCAGAGGCTGGGGCAGCACCAAGGCCAGCGTGGTGTGCACGTACACAGCTGGCACACACTGGCACCACCTCTCCTATGCACTGTGCTCCTGCTCCAGCACTCAGGTCTGGCTCTTCCCTCTCACCTCTCTTCAAAATACAGGTCAGCTTTCAACTGAAATTTTACATACAAATTATGTTAAAAGTAGATGAAAGCTACAAAGTGAAACACTTTAAAACTGAAAAATATCCAAAGACTGTCCCACCATTTTGATTCTTTCCTGTACTTGTGCATTGTGTACAGTCTCTAAATACCTGCTGCTGATCTCTTTTGGCTCCAATAAGGGAATAACTAAGTCAGTATTTAGGGGTGTCTGACCAGATCTCCAGTGATACATATCATGAAATTCCAGTGCTGAGTATAAAGTTGTCAGTTCTTTTCTTGAATGCTATAGAGATGCTTCTCAGGTCTGTCTGCTTCACAAACTTTAAGGATCATATTTAGCTTCCCAACAATCTTTTTATGTACCTGGACAACCAAAACAAAAAAATTTGATTTTTATAGAGCACTTTACCAGTGTGTCAGGGCTAGACCACAGTCCACAGGACAGCAGTAGGTTAGGGAAGCTACACAGCTGACTCCACCTCTGTGGAGGCTGTAATGACAGGCAGGAGCTGGTTCATCTCTGGAGCAGATCTGCCTTGGGAACTGGCACAGGTAGGGCTCTTATGGGGAGAAGAGTGCAAGGAGTTGAAAATAAAGATTATGCCACCATGCATGTGATGAGCACTGGGAGTGAAGGTGGAAAGAGCAGCAGTTATACAGATACTTTTCAATATTTCAGTCATTTGGAAGTGTAGTATTCTTCTAGTACAAGATATGGTATTTTCTGGGCTTCTTGGTTTTAGCACAATATGTGTTAAAACTCTAGCAGAGGTTCTGTGGTAGGTGCATGGACAGTATCTCCTCTTGACTGGGACAGACCCAACCAGAGGAAACATGTTTAACCTGGGGGTTTTTGTAGCCAAAAGGCCAAATCTGTGGTTTTGAAAGTCAGTCTCCCTATCCAGGAAAGTTCAGTCCAGGTGACAGATCTCTCGGAGAGAGATCAAGGCATAGGCTGTTGTTTCATTCCAGCACTTGGCACTCCAGCATTGCCATCCTTAAATGTTCATGCATCCTCAGACCCCTGCTGTGCCCCTGTCTGACCTGTGTCACTCTGTGCTGGGCTGTGTGGATGGCAGAGCCCTCTCCTCACAGCTCTGCTCCAGCCTCTGCAGTGCAAGTTGTCCATTAAACCCAGCTGCCCGACAGTTAAGATGATGGCACACAGATGCAGAACAGCTGGATGAGCTCCCCCATCACGGGAGCTCACTACCCTTTCTTTTGCATCTCTTCTTGCTTTCAGCATCATGACCACTTGAATCAGTGGGGTTTTGCTGCTCTCCTGAACTTTGCCATCTTTTCCTCCCTTCTAGTCTGTACCCATCATCTCTCACTCCCGCTGGCTGCTGAAGCAGGGGGAACTGCAGCAAATGAATGGTCCAAAGACATCACGAACGCTTCGCACCAAGAAACTCTTCAGAGAAATCTACCTGTTCCTTTTCAATGATCTGCTGGTGATTTGCCGGCAAATTCCTGGGTGAGTGTAAAATTCAGGTAGTACACAGGATTACTTCTATTGCTCCAGGTTTATCCAAGCTGTGATGCTGTGACCCCATCCTGTCCCTCAGGCACAGGAAGGGCATCCTGGCCTGACATGTACACCTCCCTCCAGCAGTCACCTTGCCTTTGAGCACAGCTGACTCTTCATGGGTGACACAGCTCTCTCCAGCTGAAAATTTATGGCCAACAGGAGTTAAACAGATCCCAGGCCAGATCTGCCAGCAGGGTAAGCGACCACGCATCCAGCAGTTTCTGCAGGGTGGCAGTTAGTTATGTTGGCTGGTGGGCTGACCCCGGAGACCTGTCTTCCTGTCAAGAAGTGATTTTTGACTCATCACTGCCTGAAAAACTGCTCAGATTTAGTCAGTTAAAACTCTAAGAAAGACAGCTAAGAAAGTTAGAGTAGCAGGGAGAGGTATAAATTTTTGGCCTGAGGCCAGCGGTTATATTTGACACGGTGTAACCTGCTTCAGGAGGAGGAGGAGGATGTTGTCATGCTGAGGATTGTGTCTTGTGCACGCAGACACTGGTGAAATACAGCAGCAGAGAACAGCAAGCTCTTTGTGACATGAACTGGACCCACGGGTAGTGAGCATCTTGCCCATCCACTGTTCCTAACGAACGTGTTGCCACAGTGTCTGTGCACTGGGAAATGTTTTGCTTCTGTGGCAACTTGTATCCACAAAACACAGAGGCACTTTATGAACAGGAATGAATTAAGCCTCACAATCCCCTTTGAGGGAGCGCCATCTGCGTTTTAGACGTGGGGAGCTCAGACAGAGCAAGCAACTTGTTCCAGGCCATGAGGGATGCCCAGGGCAGAGCAAGGAGAGGGCTCCTTGCTTTGCAGTGGGTTTTCATAGCCACACGTTCATCCCTTCCCACAGTAGGACATCTTTTTTCCTCCTGCTGTGCAGCAGCTCCTGGTCTGTGTCCTCAGTACAGTTCTGGGTGGCTGAAGTCAAAGTTTCCTGCAATAACCATAGCTTTTCCTAATCTCCTGTCTAACCTCTCCCAGGGACAAGTACCAAGTGTTTGACTCTGCTCCCCGAGGGCTTCTTCGGGTAGAGGAGTTAGAAGATCAGGGGCAGAGTTTGGCCAACGTCTTCATCTTGAGGCTGCTGGAGAATGCAGATGACCGGGAAGCCAGCTACATGCTGAAGGCATCATCCCAGTGAGTACCAGTCACCCTGCCAGCACTCAGCAGAGCTCTCTCCCTGCATCCTGCCTGAATGGGGTGGGCAGGGAGGGATCCTGCTGCTGCAGCTGGGCTGGCCCTACCAGCCTCTCTGCCCAACATAACTCCCCTGAGGCTGCTGAAAGGCACTGGTCACTTAGGCAAGTTTCTCCCCTCTACGGTGTATTTGAGGCATCCAGGGTGGAGACCAGACAGGCAGTTCCTATTCTGGGACAGAGAGGTCAGAAATCAGCATAGGGGCCCAGCTGATTTACAGCCTGCAGCATATTCAGAAAATAAAACCAAGCAGGATATACACTGAATACACTCCAGTGGCTCCACTGGCTCAAAAGGATCACGGCCGTGCCTGACCAACCCTGTGAAGCAAAGTGTCTCCTGCCTGTGGATGAAGGTGGGAGAAAAGGCTGCTTCCTCTGTGCCTCCACAGCCAGTGCCAATCTTGTAGAGCCCTTCTGCTGCTCAGGGCCTCCTTGTCTCCCTGGATACATGTTTTCTGGCTCACTGATTTTTCGCTTCAGGCTCCAACAAGCTCAGGCTGGGCAAATGATTCAGCTGTGCTAGCACTGACCAGATTGTTTTGGAGCACAGGGCATGGCTTTCTCACTGACCCAAGCTTTACCAGGCCCACATTTTCTAGCCACCAGCTAAACAGCTCCTAGAGACAATGCACGTTCCCCAGGTTGATGTTACCTTCTGTCAGTAGGCTAGTGTTCGTCATCCACATTCCTAAATGAACACCAGCCCTGGGGTTGCACCCTGATCTGCAGCATCGGCATCAGGGCGGTGAGCCCCGAGTACAGTGAGCAGCTGCACCTTGTCCCCAGACATAAGGCTCTGCTGCACTGAAAATAGAGATGTCAGTCACACTATGCAGGGCAAGCGCACACGTGACGTCTGTGAGGCTTGGCCATGCAGCAAATGATAAACCAGGCCAGGATTTGCTCAGCTCAGGGGAGGCAGTTGCAGGTCCATGCTCTGCATCCTGTCCCATCTTCTAGGGGGCCACACAGAGTGTGTGATCCAGAACATGGCTTGCCAACAGGTCTTGAGCACTGAAATGTGACACAGCAACTACTGAAGGCTGCTGTTCCAGAGATGCAGGAATGATGGAGGCAGTACTGGGCACAGACTGAAAAATTAAACAATTGGAAGAGATACGTGGGTGCCAAACAGAGACTTCTGCATCTGTTCCGCAGCTCTTGCGTCAGGAAACAAGATCTGCTCAATGGCAGCTTGCAGCTCATGCCCTAGGTGGGCTCTGCCAGGAGCCTAGGTGCACTTGGATAGTTGCACTGATAAAACTGGAGTGCAGGTGGGCTCCTTGTGGGCTGAGAGGAACTGGGCACTGTGGGCAGATCCACAGAGCCCTGCAAGGATCTGTGTGCAGGGTCAGCATGCAGACAGGGCCACAAGCATGGCAAGACTCTGGGTTCGACCTCTACGTGTTATAGCTCCTCTGGGCAGAAGGCGCTTACCCTGCACGTCTTCATGGTGCCACCTGCAGGTGTTTCCACTTGGCGTTGTGCTTCATCGCTGAAGTATAAAGTATTCCCAACCCCACAGATAACCTGCCAGCACTTGTCCTTTACATCCCCCTTTCTGGCCCTTCTCCTCCCAGAATACACTCCCATGGCTTTTCATGTGTGTCAAGCTCAGGCTTTAAAAGCACCTGAGAAGGTAGAAAATTCTGGCTCTCTGGCAGCTGGAAGCACAGCTGGTCCTCCAGGAAGGAGCTGGAGGCTGTGAAGGTGAACTGCCCCATTTCCTAATGGAGCTGAGGGAAGCCTGAGGGGAGCCAGGCCTGGGACTTCCCCAGCATTTGTGAGGTCTTCACCCTCCCAACTGCAGGTCCAGGTTTTGCAGCATGCCGTTCACATAGGTCTTGCTGCCAAGCACTGCACTGCTGCCTTGGTGAGCTGCAGTGTTCTTCTGCAAGGGAATCAATCAGCTCTGCCCTTTAAATGTTCCCACACAGCAGCTGGAGGAATAAATGGTTCCTGTAACTGCTTATCTCCAAGAAAAACTGCTCCTGCTGACCATCCTAGCCAGGATCTGCCTTTGCTTGTTACTTCTTACAGAATGCCAGGCCCCCCACCTCGCTGCTGGCTCTCAGCTGTTCCCTGGAGAGGGACAGTGCTGCCTGTGGGGTACAGCCAGGGCTGTGCAGCAGGGCCTGGAGCACTGTGCCACTGTGACATCCCAACTGGGGTGCGCAGCAGTGGAGCTCAGCATCACCACTGAGCCCAGGACCCTGGAGGGGCAGGGAAAAGGCTGGGAGGAGGAATATGAAGTCCAGGACTGGCTGGATAGAACTGGGGCCCCTACTACTCTTACAAGATTGGTTTGTCTCCCTTATCCAGGAGCGAAATGAAGCGCTGGATGATTTCGCTGGCACCAAACCGGAGGACCAAATTTGTTTCATTTACATCCAGGCTTGTTGGTAAGAGACACAGCATGGGAGCTAGGAGCTCTTCACCCCTACCCCAGGGCTGCTTATTCTGCCTGATCTCAGTGCAGCCACCTATCTGGGACCTTTGCCAAAGCTGAAGCCTCTCCCTGGGCTCCCCTCATTTTCCGCCATCAGTACCTGCTTGTCTCTGGGCCTGGCCCTGACCTCACGCCCTTCCAGCCTGGGCTGGGCTGCACCAACACTCTCCCTCCCACCCAAGCTGCCCATGGCTGGCACTGTGGTGGTGACATGAACCCAGCTCCCTTCCCAAGAGTTGCTTCCCCAGTCTCTGTGGTTGGGGCACTCCCAGGCTTCCCCAGGGTCCCTTACCAGAGGGACCATGTGCAGAGCTCATGGGGCTACACCCAAGCTGTTCTGTCCTTCAAGGGGTTCCATCCCAGTCCACCCCTCACTCTTGCCCTGTTCCCTGGCAGACTGCCCACAGATCCAGTGTGTCCACCCGTACGTGGCCCAGCAGCCTGATGAGCTCTCCTTAGAACTGGCTGATGTCCTCAACATCCTGGACAAGACAGATGACGGTATGGGGGATAGGATGGGGATGGGCTGGGAATCCCTGTGGAAGAATGGACTTTGCTCCAGACAGGCAGCTGGAAGTCTCTCCCTCTGGCCAGGGAGAGGCTCTGGCATCAGCATCACAGTCAGAGAAGGAAGTTACTGCCTTCTAATAGCCATCCAGGTTGACTAAGCTGTGGCAACACTAGCACAGCTGTCCCAGCAGCAGCTGTGGGCCATGGTAGAGCTGGCACAGCCACCCCAGATATAACCCAGTGCTGTTCTTACCTTCATGATGGTTCACAGTCATGTGGTCCTGCTCTCTGGGGCAAGTCTTGTAGTTGCTGGTCTCAGTCAATTGGGTGTCTGCTAGGGACCAGTCCTGTGGCTCCAGGGGCAGCAGAGGGCACTTGGTGGCAGCAGTGCCTGCTTTCTGCTGGCAGCCCTTGAGCCAATTGTTCTCACACGATGCTGCTCAGGTGAGCAGGCCTCCTTGCTGGATGGGTCTGCTCCAGCACAGGCCTCTTGAGTAGCTTCCAGAAAGCTGTGCCAGCTCCAATGGCTCTTTTCAGCACAACTGTCCCAGCACAGGAGCAAGGGCCAGTCCTTCCCCACTTACGCCTGTCTCTGTCTGTGCTCAGGCTGGATATTTGGGGAACGTCTTCACGACCAGGAGAGGGGCTGGTTCCCCAGTTCTATGGGGGAGGAGATCCTGAACCCCAAAATCCGAGCCCAGAACCTGAAGGAGTGTTTCCGGGTGCACAAGTCAGATGACAGTCAGAGAAGGAAACTGGGCAGCAGAAACCGCCAGTGACTGCCAGCATCCCCAAGCATCTGGAGTGCCTCAGAGGGGCAGGAGACAGAGGCTGCCAGCTGTGGGACACCGTGGGGGACCTGGTGCACCGGATGAGGCACACACACCCATGAACAAACAGACTGTCGTTCCTAGCTCCCCTGGAAGCACTGGTCCTTTCCTGGAGATCAGTGCTTTAAACTGTAAAATAACCCTTTTCCAAGTGTTCTGTAAAGCCCCAAAGAGCATGAGCTCAATGGACACTGCCTGAAAGCCATGTCAGGTGCTGGCCAGATGAGCCACATGTGCTGGCTGGAGTTGGCTCAGGCTGCTTAGGAAAGGCAGTGGCCACAGACATCACTGAGCAATTAATATCAGCCAGTTTGAGCACTAACAGCTCATTGCTACCTTCCAAGTCTGGAGTGCTCTGAACACAGCATCTCACAGGATATGAGGTCAAGAAGCAGTCTCGCTGTCTCTCAGAGATCATTGGCAACAGGCTGGGATGAGCCCCAGGAACTCCACCACCCTAGTCTTGCTGTGAAGCTGCTGGGCTCATTCCCACAGGCAGACCCTCGATCTGCTTCCAGTCAAATGCTCTGCAGTGCTCCACACCCAGCTGTGCCCCGGTAGCAGCCCAGCCTTGCTAGCCCTAACCCACATCTCTGCCTGCCTGACAGCCTCGAAGCACATCTGGGCCCTGCCCCATGGCTCAGCCCCCTCTTCCACAGCCCACCTCTGTCTGCAGGGCCACTGCAGAACTCCAGCATTGTGGCCTTTCCTGGTTGATCTTGGACTTGTGGTCTTTGCTACTCCCTGCTGCCAAGGCCAGAGCGGGGGTAGCTGCACCCACGTTGTCTCGCACGCCACACAAACCACGGGAGCACCAGCAGCCTGGGCTGCCACGCAGCAGGCATGACCCTACCTGGGAGCTGCTGTCCCGTGTGCTCTGGGAGGCCCAGCAACCGCTGCCTGCATGCTCGTAACCCACCCCCACCAGCCTCCCTGTACAGGCTCACCTCTGTGTACATGTGCAAGTCCTGTGGTCAGCAGAGCCGGCTCATCACTCCTTCCAGCTGTGGCACTGAGCAGCGCATGAAGCCCCGGAGCACAGCACTGAGAGCAGCGGGGACAGACCCATGGCAGCCACCTCTCGTTCAACAGTCCCACACATCGCTAAGAGCCTCTCAGACACAAGCTGGGCTCAAGCTGGGACCAGCGTCCATTAGGAAAATCAATTATATGGCACCTTTCTGTAACACTGCAAAGGATTGTCTTCCAGGCACTGTGGCCTGTGCTGAGGTATGCTCTGGCCGTGCCACGGTTGTGCTCAGAAAGGGGACAGGGAGCAGCTGCCAATGGAGCCACACAGCAGCCATGGGCATGGATGGGAGCAGCACAGCCATGCCAGCAGGAACATGGGGAGAAAGCAGAGTGCTGGGAAGCTGTGAAGGGAGGCTCTGGAGCTGCTCTTTGGACCACATGGGGTGTGCAGTGTGAGGCCGAACACAGCTGAGGCGGGTTCCAGGGCTGTCCCTACTGACGCCACAGCCCTGGGACAGCCAGCCCAGAGCCAGCCCCCAGGACCAAAGTGAGGGGAGCCACAGCGCTGAGAGAAGGCATTCTTCATTCAGGCCCACATCAGTGCTACCACATCAGCATATGACAACAGCCAGCAGGGCTGTGCTGCCCTGGCCACCTGTGGGAAGTTCACACTAGCCAGAAGTTGCCAGTCACTGCCCAGCCCCAGAGCTGGGGCAGGAAAGGACTTGCAGCCTCCAGTCTGGTGCATTGGGCAGATTTAATGGGGACACCCCAAGCCAGGTACCCCCAGCACCCCACAGTCAGCTTTCTGAGACAACCAGACCTCCAGCTCAGGATCCAAACCTTGCAACAGCCACAAATTCACTTCTGCGAACCCCAGAGGAGCTCCAGCTCTAGGAATTCCTTAAAATTACGTGAGAAATCGCCACATCCCCCATCATCCAGCTTTGCAGCCCAGCAACCAGTGCAGTCCAGCCCAGGCCCTGCAGCCCCACAAGCCTGCCTGGCATGTTTCTCATAGCACAGAAATGCTGCCTTGCCCATCAGCTGTTTCACCAGTTCCCCAGTGCCCAGGATGCCAGCTCCTCGCTGCACTTCTCCAGGGAGAGGGGCTCAGTGCTGCTGTGCCCTGTCCCATCACTCACCACCAAGCCCTGGGATTGCTCCAGCCCCTCCTGCTCTGTTGTGATTCCATAGGACTCCAGGCACAGGCTGTGCCATTTTCAGGTGCTGAGCAGCATCTAGTGTTATTTCCTCAGACCCAGCCCTGCACGCCTCCATCTCAGTGGTCTCCAGTGTTGTACAGGGCCAGGCTTGGAGCCCACAAGCACGGGCTGGAGCCCCCCAGCCCTTGCCAGGCTGCCTCAGCGAACTGAGGGGAACTTGTTGTCTTGTTTTTTCTGCGTGATAAAATGTAGCTGAGTAAGCCAGCGCCAAAACATGTGTGTGTCTCCTTCCTCCCCTGGACTGAACACTTGTCTCCTTCCCAGTTCCTTCCAGTACAACTGGCCCAAATGCACTGGGTGAAAATGGGGCTGCTCATGAACTTGGGGTGGCTTACACGCACAGACAACCCTTCCCTAGGAAAGCTGTGCAGGGTGATGCCCAACACTGTTACCATCAACCAGACTAGATCCAGAAGGGTCCTTCTGAGCTCTCAGTTTAAAGCCATGCACCACCACAGGCTCCTCCTGAGTGGGGTTGACAGGCCCTGCCAGGTCTGTGTCACCCAGAAGATACACACACCCACACCCACACCCCCACACACACCACGAGCAATGAGCACTCGGTGCAGCCCAGCTGCAGCACAGGGGCTGCAGTGCTTTTCCTGGATCTGTGGCACCACTTCTCCCAGGGCCCCAGGCAGACAGTTCAGGAGCAGTTGAGGGCTGGAGACAGGCCAGTTGTGTAACAGAAAAATCTTTTATTGAGTTCAGGAGGCGGAGAACTTTCTCAGTGTGATGACGACCAAGGCCACAAGCACAGATGTTCCCAGGAGGGAAGCGATGACAATGGCACCAATAGCTCCGGGCCCCAGCGAGCCTGCAGGGACACAGAACGAGCTGTGAGGTCAGCAGAGGCAGTGGGGCCCAGATGGAAGGGCTGCAAGCATCACCCCACACCCAGCATGTCCCCAGGCATCAGGCCACACTCCTGTCCCGGAGCTCTCTGCACTGGCCATGTCCCATGTCCTCATGCAGCCCAGGTGTGGTTCTGTGCACCTTTGGGCAGGAGGCTGTAGCCAGCCGCCACCACCTCAGCCAGGTCCCAGTGACAAAGGACAGCTGCCACAAAGGGGGTCGGTGGTGCCCAGCTTTCCTGCTAACACACTGGGAGAGTTGCTTTGCTTCTGGCAGGACCACATCCCAGCTGTCAGTCAGGAGCCATGAGCTGCTCATGCTCCCTGTTCAGGGAGCTCCAGGCCTGCTCTGTCCCTGAGAGCCCTACCTGCACTCAGGGCAGTTTTCAGGGCAGGTGCCTGCCATGACAGGTCATGGGGCAGGAAGAAGGGTGTTGGAGCTATCTTGGGGCTGCCAAGAGCTCCGCAGCAGAGACTTTTCAGCAGAGAAGTTTCCTACAACCCTACAGGCAACCCTCCCCAGAAGTGTGGCTTTAACTCCTCCCGGGACATGACAGGCCCACAGGGAGCAAATCCAGCGTGAGGACATCCCAGGCTGCTATGGGAGCAGGCCCCAGGCAGTCTCTCTGGCAGCCACTCACCGTCCCCGGCGTCCAGGCGGTGCAGCTGGGTGGTGTCCTCGGGCTCCAGCTCGGAGGTGTACGGGGGGAAGGCAGTGGCGTCCGACAGCCGGGCGGTGGTGGCGGCAGCGTCGAAGGGACCGGCTCCAGAGGGCAGCTCCGGTGGCTCGTTCCAGAAGGTGGGGACCGGGCCCTGAGGGTACCCTGCTGGAAGACAAGCACCCACGGGCATGGGAGGCCTGGTCAGGCTGCTTAGTGACAACCGCAGCTCAGTAGGTCCCTGGGCTGTACCTGTCAGGTGTCCCCGGGATGAATGAAGGGTGACCCGAGGGCTAAGAACCCCTGTATGGCAGAGTCCTCCTCCCTGGGGGCACCATCTCTGCTCAACAGCCATTCTCAGAGCAGCCAAAGGCAGTGCTTTTGTGGCAACCTAGAGTACACACAGCACACACGGGACAACACAGAGCCCCCTGACACCCTGCAACCTCTGCTCGCACACAAATAGGCCCCACATGAACATCCACAGCTGGTTTGCTCATGGATGTCCTTGGGACTGGGCTGGGAAGGGCTGTCACACTGCCATCAGACAGAGGCCACCGGGCCTCCTGTGCTGGCCAAATTCACAGCATCTCAGGGCCCTTCTGTCCTGTACCACCAGCCCCTGCAGTGCAGGATGCCCGAGGTGCTGGTGCAGCACAGGACATGGCTCCCCCAGACAGGACCCCAGAGCCTCAACTTCCCTCTGCTGCACCCCCACCATACCGGGGAGATGAAAGCCAGACTGGGCTCTGTGTGTCTCCTGTTATTCCTTCCTGCCGTGGGTCAGAGACCAAGCCAGAGAGCCCTCCCTGTCTGTGTGTGGCTCACAGAGCGCTCCCTGTCAATGCCCAGCTTTGTTCAGGTGGGCCCTGGCAGGAGCAGGAGACATTCCACAGCTCCCTGATGAAACCGCTGGGAATGTTGCACCGGAATGGGGAAAAAAGCAGGGAGGAGAAAAACGAACAACACTCACTGGCAGGGCCCACCTGAACTCACACAATGGTTATCGGGACTGGGAAAGAGGGAGTCAGAAGAGCTGGAGCAAGAAGCCCAGGCTCCCTAGGGCAAGGCACAGAGGTATCCCCAGGCACCACAACTCTCGCATGTGAACCTTGGTGTACCAAGGGGCACTTGACTTGTCCCAGGCTATCTGTGGCCCAGGAAGAGAGGTGGCAGCAGCACATCTTCACAGTGCCAGCCCCAGCTTTAAGTGCCTGGAGCCTTCCTTGCCTCCTGCAGACAGAAGGCACCGTGGGAGGAGAGCAAAGAATCCTCGCTAATGGGCTCCACCACTCTTTGTTCTCCCTTAAGATCCCTCCCTGGAACAGGAGGGCCAAAACACTCACCTCTCCTGCCTGTACAAACCCGCTGAGAACTTACTGCAGGGCTTGCATCAAAGAGTAGCTCCCACCATCCCCAGAGCTATTCCAGGCTGCTCACAATCTTGGGAACACAACAAAGTTCTAGACTAGTTTTGAAAGCTCTTTCTACAGGCTGAAAAGCTGCAGGGTGTCCAGCGAGACATCTGTCAGGTTTAAGTCTGACCCAGTGAACATCAACAGAGACAAGTAAGTCCCCAGTGTGCAGCCTGTGCCAGTTAGATCCAGACAGGGACACCCAGCTCACCTGGCAGAGGAACATAGTGCTGGAAAGACAGCATTGTTTCCTTTCCCAAGAATGTTTTTTCTCTCCAGAGCTGGGTGTACACCTTGCATGTGACCAGGGACTGGTGTCAACTCAGATAATCTATAACAGGTGCAGGCAACATCCAGGGAGACTGTATGACCTGGGCTGGGGCTTCCCAATCCCCACTGTCAAAGAGATGAGGAGGGAGCACTGTCTCTTCAAACCACAGTGCAAAGGTCCCAGAGGTGCCACCAGACTCAGAGGTGCCAGAAAGTCTCTCCTGTTCCCAGAGCATCTAACTCCTGAAAAATTTACAGCAGCTCTCTTTAAGCAGGGCACAGAGCTTATTTTTGATAGCCAAATACAGAGGGAACAGTCTAATTGTTTATGATCTCTGTGATTTTTTTAAAAATTTGGATGGCTGCTGGATATGTATTTTGTTGTTTCCCCTCATCTGACTGACACTCGCTTTCAGTTTGCCTGCACAGAAAGGGCAGAGTGTGCTGAACGTGTGTTTGCTGTCCGGAGTTCTTGTGGTTTTACCCTAACAGTGCTTCAGCCCAGGGAAACACAACCCCTTTCAGTCGGGTCTGGTGCCTCAGGAACAGTTGTGAGCTCAGAGGCAGCAGCCAATTCCTGCACACGCATCGAGTGAAATACCCACAGCTGAGCCTCCCGAGGAGCCAGGGCTCAATGCTCAGCTCCTGCCCCTCGATGCTGCTGGAGCAGGTGCAGAGAGCCTTGCCATGGGCACACAGGGTGGGAGGACACAAAACGAGAGGCAGGTTCCTCCAGAGCCCATTGCTGCAGCCTGGGAGAACATTTGCTCATAACCAGCACTGTTCTCTCCATGGCTCTCCTTTGATTTTCCCTCCTAACCCAAAAGCTTGTGTCCTCACATGCCTCCACTCCTCCCAGCTGAGAAGCCCAAGCACCTATCCAACTATTCTCATGCATCCAACAGGTTTCTTTAACAAGCAGAAGTGTCACACCTGCTTCCCTGACAGTCCCAGTGAGTGTCAGCCACACTGCCACCAGCTGGGAGTCGCAGATCTCTAATCATGACATCATATGCCACAATCCCATTTCAGTCCCCTGGTAAAAGTGAGAAAAGTGATGGGAAGGACAGAGTTTATGTCAGGTACCAACACCCAACACACACACTATTAGTAAGGTCTCATGTCCTCAAGTGAGACATGAAGGCCTCTTCCAGTCACCTGTTGGACAAAATCTGGAGAGGCTCTATGTACAGGCAGGGGACCCAGTTCAGGAGGTTCAGTTCTCTGCTCTGTTGCTGATGTTTTGGGTGACCACCACAAGTCCTGCTCCTCCCAGGCTCAGTTTCTCTGTGCATGAGCAGGACACCAGGATTTAAACACAATCTACAGGGAAAGCAGCACCAGAGTGGCCAGGCCTGCCTGCCCACACAATCGCTGTCATGCTGACTGTGACGAGGAGGACGTGGCCTGTGAACCTCAACTAATGCCCCAGCGACAGCTCTGTACAGCAGCCCTTTCCAGAGAAAGGGCAAGTTGCAGGGAAGTTCCATGGCTGTGGGGCAAGAAACAGCATTTTTAACTTGGAAAAATACCCAAACACACTGCCATCTCCAGGGAGGGAGTGCAACCAAGAGCTGGAAACTAAATAGCAAAGGTAAGGTAGTGCATAGCTTTCCTGTTCACCCAAGAACTTTGTAGGAATAAAGAATTAGCAAGAAACACGCTCAAAATACATCATCCATCACAAGACTAGATGCTTAACATCTGGGAGAGAGCCATGCATCAGTTATTCTGCCATCAGTCTCAGGACCAGTCCTACCTCTAGAAAACCCCCACGGTGCACTCGCATGGTTTGCTTGCCCAGGAGGGATTGGGCAGCCAGGGGCACATGGAGGGGCTCAGGCTGCTGAGGCACACAAGTCACCACCACTGCCAAGCCTCTGGGCCTCAGTGGTGGCTGTTCCAGAGGGAGGGAGGCCTCTGGCCCCTGTCACAAATGAGCTCTTCCCCAGCATTAGCCCTGTCTCAGCACTGAAGCACAAGCTGAGGGCAACTGTTGCTTTCACACTAAGAATAAAAGCCTTTTCATGAGAAATACAGTTGGAGAATAGTTAGGAGAAAGACATGCACTAATCTTACTGGAGTTTTACTGGAGATGGAACTGGACAAAATGGACTAAAATTAGTGTTTTGCAGAAGGCCAGGTGGATGATGGCAGTTCTTCCTTCCCACATGTTAACACTACAAATTGTCTTATTTTAGAGAAATCTCTTTGCTGTACTGTGTCTTCTCCCTCTCTCCAGCACAGGTTAGTTATAACTGAGATATGGAAATGGGACAAAAATATCAGTTACCATAAGGAAACACATGATGAGTTTTCCAAGTGATGAAGGAGCCAGTGAGATTCCAGACACGTGGGCTGTAGGGAGATCTAGAGGGGATGATGGCAAAAGCAACTTGACAAAACTCCTATTTCCATGCTCAGAAAGAAGGTGGGGTGAGCTGCCAGCACAGTGACATGCTAGCCAGTGCCCCAGGTACTCGGTGACTGAAAGGTCAGACTGGAAGAGTCTCTACAAGTGACAGCCCTGGGGAAACCCAAGCAAATCTGAAGAGCCAGACCCTCCCCACAGGCTGACTGCAAGACCTTAAGGCAGGCAGATATGGCCACATCACATCACTGTCCCTGGAGGTTACTTGCCAGTGGCCAATACCCCTCCTCACACAAGCTGGCTTCAGCATCTCATCATCCTCACTCTCCACCTCCCAACCTAGCTCCTTATTCAGGAGTTGATACCAGCATCAGAAATTTCTAAGGAGTGCTGGAGCAGAGCAAGATTGAATAATGGCTTAGAAAGTCCTGGTTTAAGTCTGGACAGATCTGCTGGAACAACCATATCTTTTCCTGAAATTTGCCAAACAGAACCTATTTACTGCTATCCATATTCTATTACTTAAGCTTTAAAAAACTTCCTAATAATCTTTTATCCTCCTGTAGCTGAAAACAAAGACATACTAGCTGCTACAGAAAGATGTCCTTGGTCAAGGTGTTTTCCTGTGTCTTCTCCTTTAGCATGTGTGCTCTGCTGCTTTTTCTCCCCCCAGACTCATTCTGATGTGCTACTACATTATAACATATTTCCACATTAGCTCAAAACAAGCTCATGAGCCCACATGTGAGTTTAAAAACCAAATATTCACATGATTCAGAAGCCAACACCTTGCAAAGGCTTTGTACTAACTTCTGTCTCATTTGGAGCTCTGAATCCATTACAGGAATTGAAACTGGGTTTGCCGATAGGAAAAAAGAAAATAAAGATCAGCTCTTCACAATCCTCCTGTGCTCTAGGCCTACGTGCCACTTGGGTTTGGAGAAAGAGGAAGTGGAGAAGGCTTAGGTTTGTCACAGGTCCTTGAGCCATTTCCTGTTGCACCCAGATGATGTAGACAAAGGGGGTTAAAGATGTGCTTGACTGCTTCCCCATCTTTGACAAAACGGATGTTGGAAAGAGCTCAGTAACTTGGAGAAGTTCACACTTTGAACAGTCACAGAGCCATGCTGTCCAGGAAACGACACCAGCTGGGGAAGCAGCCAGCAGGGAGAGGAGACTCACCTGGGACCTGGGGTCTGCATGGCCAGCACCAGCTGCAGCCCTCTCCAAGGCAGAGCCTGCTCCTGCCCACCCTGGAGGGCTCTGCTGGGGAGAGTCAGAGGCGCTGAGACGAAAAGGGCAGAGGGCTGGTGAACTCCAAGGCCAGCAAGGGGCTGTCCAGCCCCAGGTGGCCACAGCAGGCACAGGGCCAGGGCAGAGCTGAAAGGAGGCCTTCATCAGGAGCACAAAGGGCAGCCTGTGGCGGGCGAGGCTGGGAGCTCCTGTGTGCAGCAATGCTGAGCTGCGGTTGTGATGGATGCTAAGTAAACTTGTTTACAGAAAGGCAGGGCTGTGTGTGTATGTGCTGAGATCAGAGGGCTGCCTGTGTGCCCTTCCCCTCTTTGTCTGCATCAGGCAGGAAATTTCCTTTTCTAATGGAGTAAAAGACAGAAAAAGTTCCACTGTTCCTCAAAGCACCTGTACTGGGGGCAGGAACTCTCCATGTCTAATGCAGTGGAGAATCATTCTGCTCCTGGGATGGCTTACTGTCTAGGCTGGTTCCCTCCTGTCCTCTCTGAGGGAACAACCTGTTAGAGCCCCTAAGTCTCTGAAACACTGCAGAGAAAGTAGGGTATCTCTCCTACACCCCAAGATCTGAATGTTGCCCTCCCCAGTACAAAGCCCTTCAAGCCTCACTGCACAAGCACGACTCACCCAGTAACAGGATCAAGTAAACTTGGGAGTGTGTCACAGGAGCAAAATGACACAGGGAGGCAGCACCAGATACAAACCACAGCTGCAATGCCAGAGCAAGCACATGGAAAAGCTGGCAAGGAGGGGGACAGAGCAAATGCACTGAATGCTGGAAATTTAAAAGCATACAAGAGATCCCAGCCTGGAGAGGAAGCAGATTGAATTCTCACTGGAAATTAATCACTTCCTGCAGAGTGAAATACTGCTAATGATTAAGAAAAGACCTTACCTGGTATGGGGGAAGAGCATGGGCAGTGCTTCTGCAAGCAAGAGCAAGGCACAAATGGAAACTGTGCTAAAATGATTAATGTTCCACTGTACAAAAAAAGCTCATGGTTGGAGGAGGAAAATATCCACTTTTTAGTGCTCATTTCTAGGTTACTTTGAAGGTTTCCTAGCAAGAAGATGTCCTAGAAGGAGAGGATACCAGTTGCACCAATTCTGCTCCTGCACCCACAGATGTTCCAGACAGGTACAGCAGTAAATTCCCCTACCCATATGAAAGCTCCTTTAAAAAGAAGTAGTTTCAAAATTTGATCTGCTAGACAGCTGGCCAGGACCTCCTTGCAAGGCAAGACACTCAGAAGAAATTGAGGGAGAGCTGCAAAATGTTGCTCCAGGTCTTGGAAGGCAGGACAGGAACTTGGGAAAACAAATGCTATGCTCCTGCCTGTTATCTTGGCCCCAGCCATCTCTTCAGCCTCGCCTCCCCTGCAAGAAAGGCTCTGGGGGAAGCAAACTCATAGGGGTTTCTGCCTGTATGCTCAGAGCCCATCACTGCAGTGAGGTTGGAAGTCAGTTTTTTCCCAGTTGTAAAACCCACCTCAGACCTGCAGCCTTTGAAGCTGCCTGTGCCCTTAGCTCCCTGCAGCCAGCAGAGCTCTGCTGAAGGCAGGAGCAAATAAGGCTGAAATTTATGACCTTCCCCAGAAAAACGGTGCCTTACACAACAGGCATCTGTCCCACTCTTCTTCCCATCACCCCACTGATGGGAAGTCAGAGCCAGGCACCTTCCCAGCACTGCCTTGGTGCCCCAGCTCCAGACTGACCCCGTAAGAATGCACACCTTGGCTTTGGACTGAGGTTTTCGTGGACACTTTCCTATTTCTGCCTAAAGCAGCTGTTGTGCTCTGCTGTTGTAGAGAGCACAGAAAGAACCAGGAATTGGCACAGATGCTTTAGCCAAAGAAAGACGTTTCTTTCCATAGCTGTAACTTCTACCTGCCATTAAAAGCTGAGGGACAGCCTGTCCCATCAGCTGCTGAGAGGTTTTCCATCTCCTGCTACTGATGTGTCCACTGATCCTTGGCCACCAACGTGGAGGTGGTGCTACTGCTATTCTGCTTAGGAAAAGTTACAAAGGATTTTCTTCACTGAAAATATATTCTTGCTCACCAGCAGTCACCAAAGCTAGTTTTCATTAATGAATTATAATTCAATACATATTTAGGGATGTTTTCAGGGAAGGGAGGAGAGAAAAGAGGCACTGTAGTAAAGGATCTCCCATGCTTTTGGGCTTTAAATGCAAACAAAGCTCCTTACCTGCCAGCACAGCAGGGACCAGGATGCTGCACAGCATTAGCAGGACCAGGCGAAGAATGACTCTGTGGTAGGGCATGGCTTCCCTCAGGAAAAGCGTCAGCAGGAATCCTTAAAACTCTTCAAAGTACAAAACAACTCAGAAATTTCACTGATATAATAAAAATTTCGTCCAGTCAGGTTAAAAAGAAAAAAAAAAAAAAAGTCCTTCACGAGAGCAAGTATGTGGAGAGAGTGCAAAGCCCAGCAGAGCCTCCCTCGCTCTGGCTCCAGGAGCACACCTCCTCCCAAAGGCAGCTCCACCCTCCCAAACTTGTGCTTAAAACCCCATAGGCAGCCAAGCGGAGTCGTCACGACCCTGCCAGGCCACTGTACACATGAGCAGTTGTTGGTGAGCCCTTCCCAGAGGCCACGAGGATGCTCCTGCAATGCCTTTCCTTGGGTTGGCCATCCTGAGGCACAGGAAATAACACAGGAGCCACAGCAGCTCACCCTGAGACCAAGCAGCCCATTCGAGGGCTCTGCTCTCCCTCCCTGTGCAGGGTGGCAGAGCATTGCGGGGTGGGGACAGCAAAGAACAAGGGCCTCAATCTTCTGAGGCTAAAATGCTCTGACACAGAGCCAGAGCAGCTCCACAGCATCCTTGTTCCTGGGTGGAATACTTACAGAGCTGGTCTGGGAGCCGTGGGTGGTCTCAGAACTGCTGTCAAAGTCTCCAAGTGTTCCAGGAGAGTCGCCTTTGGCAGGCAAGGCCAGCATCTTCCTCAGATCCCAACTGCTCGGACACCACCTCCTCCAGCCAGGCCTCTGCCACTCCGTCCCTGCCCGCCTCGGAGGCTCGTGACAGTTCACAGCACAGAAAACCCAGGTTCGTTTCAAATCACATTTGCAGCAATGAAGACTGGGGAAAGGATGGGTGTATAAAAAGGGGAACACGCCAGCTGATTGCCACAGAAGAAATTTCATTAGTATTTTGGAGCTGATATGATGATGAATACTTCATGGTTTCCCATCATGTAATGAATACATAAACACCACCAATGTCAGTTCTTTATGCTCGGAAAATACGACACAAGTAGTTTTGTCTTAAATTTCAGATTCAGATTTTTCTGCTGAGAGATCACTTTGCCTTTTGGGGCCCCAATTTTCCCCATCCCTACTGATCCAAATGACTCTTGCTACAGAAAAGGGCCCTGTTTGTCACAGAAGGTGACAAAGCAGCCACCTGAGCACACAATCTGCACGTGCCACCACCTTCCCTTCATACTAAACACAGAAACAAGAGTATTTCAGTATTAAGAACAGTATCTTACCCACTGGTCCATTACCTACAAACTCTCATGAGCCAAGTGAGGTCCTCCAGGTCTGACAAATTATTGCACATTTTCCCTGCTTGCATTTCTGCATTTTCATTTAGCAATAGAGGAGCTGTTCCTTTCCTCCCTCCCAGCTGAGCTGGAAACTAGCAGGCTTTTGTGTATTTGTAACATGGTGTAGAACAGTCTAAAATTAGCTTGCAGAAATTAGATCATACCACTAAAAATCCAGAAAGCACTTAGGAACCACACACCTTATATGTTAAAAAAAAGAAGAAGATATCAAAACAAAGTCAGGTTATCAGCCTAAACACAAACTGTTCTCTCAGATATCAGCTAAACGTCATGCAAGGTTACTGTGTAAGTTAGGCCTCAGCACACTTATTTTCTGTGGTCATGGGAACGGCAGGACATTTATCATTACTTTTTACTGGGATTTTCCACACAAAAACAAGTAGAAAAAAAGGAAAATAAGTCTAAAAAGGGAAACCTACAAGATGTCCCAGTGGACCTTAGGGTGAGGGGAGAAATAAAACCTCTCATTTAGGGCAGTGCATTGGACTGTATGGGGTGGGCACTGACTGGCAAAGAAGGCTCCGTGGCTGAGTGTTTGTGTTAAGAGCAAACCAGCCATGGCTTGATCTCCCCTGCATAAACAGCACCAGCTTGAATGCACACGTTTCTCTAGAGACAGGAGAGGAAAATTAAAGCTTTCTTGTTAGAAATTTCCAATCTCAACTTACTGGTGTTTATTTGAACTCTAAAATTATCAAGTAGAAAAACCAACCAGTATTCCTCACCAGGGAAGAAATAAAGCAGCAGCTGTTGTTCCACATCCTGTGTATTTGCTTGTTGTTTCTTGATGAAAACTGATGCAAGTTGAGTTTTGTGTGAGTTTTAGCACCAGGAATTATGTCAAAACTCAGCTTTGACAAAAGCAAGCAGAAAGTTTTCTCTCAGATATAATACAACCAGGTTTTATTTAAGTTCTCTCTTTTTTCCCCCCCCACACTGGCAAAAGTTCAGAGGGAGTTTAAAGTTTTGTAAACATTTTAACTACCCCTCTTCCCCCTTTTATGAATTTACAAAGCAAAGGAGACAGGGAGACCAGATTTGCAACAGTTCCAAGTCTCTCCATGCTATTGGATCCAAAAACTATATACAAGTCTGCAGCAGTCTCTGTATAGTTACTGTACATGTTTGGGGATAGGGGGAAGAGAGAGGAGGAGGAGGGGAAGGTGACCCCAAAAAATGAATAAACCCAAACAAAATAAAATCCAAAGCCGAACTGCTCTTGAGCAACTCAAACTGTTTTCTTTAGGCAGTGATGACGGAAAAACAGACACCTTTATACAACTCCACCACAACTGCAGCGTATCTCCCTTCGCAGGTTACACCCCTCTGGGGACGGGAGATGGGACCAGGGGGTTCAAACTAAGTGCATTTGGCAGTTTTCGTTCTCTGTCGTTTGTGGCGTGTGTGGGGTGGGTGGGGAGGTGGAGCAGGGAAGGTGGTGTTAATCTTTCCGTGAGAGAGGAAGGTTATGATTCCATAAACACTTAGAGGTTATGGATCCCAGTGAAGGTGCGTGAAGTACTTTTAAGGTGTAGAAGATAAGCAGGGCCATCATTGCACAAAGCTTCATCCTCCAGTGTCTCTCTCCATGACGAAAGGGCATCTCTGCTTGATACCTAAGCACTGCTTCAAGTGACAACCAGCTGAGGCTGCTGGCACGTGTCTGAATGCCAGGGTCCACCCTCTCCAGAGACTACAGATCCACACTGTAAAGATCCCACTGTCTCTTAAACGAGACAAATTTGCAGGAAAAGAGCTCAAAATAAACTGGTCCTAACCCTCTGAAGGTAGCATATAAGGGGTAAATTCAACCTGAAAGAAGAGATGCCACCCCCCTTTTTCCAGAGCAGAAGTCCCCACTTGTCCAGGAAGGCTGGAGAATGCCGACGGGAACTCCAGCAGCTTCAGCATCACCACCTAATGAAGACAGACTCGAGCTTTCCCTCCAAAAATAATGTGCTGAGAAGGGCTGGCAGGGGGTGTGCAACTTCAAACCAACCCAAGCTAAACTGTGCCCGCTACCGCCCCTCTCCTGTTGCCAGTTCTAAGGGTAGCTTATGAATGCAACTCCTGGCCAGGAGAGCACCTCTTGCCCTGATGGAGCAGCCAAGTCAGTATCTGTGTGGCATTTTGGTTTTGACCAACATCTGTTAACCACAAACTCTCTCTCAATCTCTCTCTCTCTCTCTCCATATGACTGCACGTGTTGGATGTGGAAAGAGTAACCAGGAAAAAGAAGCAATGCTTTGCAGAATCCCAATTGATTTTTTTTTCCAGGTATGTCAGCAGAATGAATCACAGCACAGTGAAAGCTTGCTGCCCAATTCAGCCTTGTTGTGAACAAAGCCTAACTCCCACCCTCCCGGGACTCTGAACAAAGTCCACTTGAGTGGGCTGACAGTAGGAACAACGCCTGTGCAGTCCTGGGCAGAAAGGGTTTGCTGAGGCCAGAGGAAGCAGCCTGAGATGATTGATCCTGTGATTCACTGCGAGGCAAAGAACAACACAAGGTGGAGAGTACGGTGTCCAGACGGAGAATCCATGGTTAACAGATGCAGGAAAAGCCAGTTGATTTGCACATGCTCAGTAGTCTTCCAAAGTCTCTATTTCTCCCATATTGAGCCGCTCTGATGAAGCATTCACTGAAAACCCTGTGAACCAAGAAGGACTGGTGTTAAAAATCTGGATGTGGCATACTGTACTTGATATAAAATATCTGTTATGTGCAGTAGCACCTGTAAGAGAAAGTGAATCTAGGGGTAATTCAGTAAGGCTACAGATGCAGTCACCCAAACTGTTTGATTTTTTCCTTAACAAACTAAAGGTAATCAACTGTATATTTAGATAAGCATCACTTGGTCTTTCTTTAGAACCAGATCAGAAGACTGTTTGCAAGCTCCATGTAAAAGATGTCACCTGCAGAGCCAGTACAAGGCACACAGACATAAGCTGGCAATGTGGCTCTGCAACATCTTGAAAGGAAGTGTGTTTAAGTCAACTGGTTCTTGGAAGTGGCTGTCATCACCATACTTACATGGTCTGAGAGGCAGAAAGGGCCATTTTGAGAATTTGGAATCCACAAGTGGACTCATGCTCCAACACTTCAGGAGTTGTGAGCAATTTCACCCTTTACTTTAAAGTCTCAATGCACGTACCCATGAAATCTAGTAACAATTACATCTATTTCCATGCTTTTTTACAAACTTCCATCTCAGGAGTACAACATGAAAATGTACAAAGTTGCCCAGGGCCACGCAGGTGGCTCAAGATGCAAACTTCTACCCAACCTTTCAGCCGTATGTGCCAAGGACATGATGAAAATGAGAAAAGCATGAGAAAGAGTGACAACACTTTCAAGGAAACAAATCCAACATATCAAATGCAGCTTTTCCTACTGAAATCCCATTTTTAAGGCTGTACCAACCCCATCTGAAGTATGAGAAAAGGTGAAGTTTTCGAGAGTGCTAAATTGGTTTGCTCTGTGCTAGACAACCAACTGCTTTCCACTTATCGAGAGATAAGAAATGCTCCATTCAGTATGTTTAGGAAAATATTCTGGCTCCCTCTCGTGGTAGTGTGGCCCAAAAGCATCTGAAATTATTTTGTAAAAGAGCGAGTGTACGCATTTTTAAAAAGCTGCATGGACTACTTCTCTTACAGCTGCAACTTCTAAATTGTATTTAGTGATTTCTTCTTCACATTACATGAGTTGGATTTTTAATATATTCAACTGAGTATCCAGATCAGACTCAGTGGATGGGCACCTTGGGGTGGCCTAAGCCAGGATTCCACCGAGAAGTTCCACGCAAACCAATGCGGAAATCACTGATTTAGTTGAAGAGTATTGACTTTGGTGAGACCAAAAATAAAGACAAAAACCAAAGGCAGGCCTCCACTAGAGCCTTAAAAAAGCAGTGACTTCAGGTGGATAGTATCTGGCTGCTCCACAGCAACTGGGCACAGCAGAAGCAGCACAACAAAGCCTGGCCTGGCACAATGCCCTCGTTTCCTCTGTCACACAGGGCACAAACATGGACACAATTTATTCCACACCAACACGACAGTGACCTGTCACCCCACAGTGTCCATGCACTCACACCATGCCCTTGTACCTTAAAAGCTACTTCAAAGAAACTTTTCCATCAGTGCTACAGGGGCTGGTTAATACCAGCCTCAGATAAAAATTAAGACACAGAACATAATGAATATATAAAGGACTGCTAATGATGTCATCATCTCCATGGTCTCCAACTGAAAATCTGTGACCACTTCAACTTTGCTATCTTTTCTGACTAGGGTGGTGGTTCACTCCTGGAAAAAGGTGGGAAGGCAAAGACAGTCTCAGAAAGCTGCTCCTCATAAAAGAAAGGAAAACACGTTTTTCTTCAAAGAGTGAATCAGCATGAAAGCAGTAAAATAGCCATAAATCAACTCAAAAGAAGGAAGGCAATTTAACTGACATCCCTGAACTACCTTAGAGGCTTCCAGGTAATAATCCAGGTATCGAAGAGGCCATTACATGAGGGAAAGTTTGACAAAAGTTTTCCATGAGACTGGTACAGAATTTTTCACATCATTAAATAAATAATACTACTGAAAAATTTCTAAAGACATTTCAACTTTTCTACTCAAATTCAGTATTACCATTTAAGGTCAATAAGAATTCTCTATACTCCCCAAAGCAAATTACCACTACCAAATTAAACGTTCATTTTTAAAAATTAAAACTGACCTAACAAGCTGGGATCTGCTCGAACCATTTTCTGTTTCTTCTTTTTCTTTCCGCTCTGCACAGCCTCAAAGTTGGACTGTTGGTTGTTGCTCTGATTGGTCTGAAAGACTGAATGTAACGAACTGTGGTTCATCCCCCACACTGAATCCTAGAGAATGAATTAAGGACAAGATTATAGAGCACAGTAAAGTCTGGTTTATTTATACAGAAAATATTCAGAGTGCCCAAAACCCTTCCTATATCCATGTGGCAGCTCTAGTTACTGATATATCCACCTCATCTTCCCACAGCATTTCCCGGATCACCATGCAAAACCACTCCTGGATCTACAGTTGGCCTCAACTGTTAAGTTACAACGGAAACTTGAACCTATGGTAAAACCTGGAAAGTTGCTTTATTGTCTGTATTTGCCAGGACGTGTAAAATCCTGCTGACAAATCCAGCAGGGGTGCTGACCCTCCAGCCTCACACGGTCCCCAGGGAGAGCAGAGCCACCTTCACCTGCTGTTGCTGCTGTTGCCGCTGCTGACTGGCTTTCTGTTTGGCACGGCGCTCGAGGAACTGCTTGGCAAACTCCTTGGCCTCAGGAGTATCTCCAAGGTAGGCTCGGATGTAGTCATGGACCTCATAGGGAGACTCCACTTCCTTCAGGAAAGAAACAAACGTGGGAACTGCAAGAAGAAGGCAGACCATGAGGGAGTGCATGTTGATAGCAAACATGCACATGCAATAAACACCAGTGTCAGATTTCTGTGTCAAATATTTGCTGGTCCAGCAGCTTGCCCTTCCCAGTTCCCTGCAATAAACCCCTACCATGCAACGCAGGATGAGACTGGATCCTCATCTATCTGCCTGATAATGCTTCCATGACTACCAGAAATCTTCAGGAGGGCTCTGGCTGACAAACTTTAGAACTTTTTCAAATCCCACTGATCTGCTATAGTTAGGACAATGAAAATCAAGAGGATGCAGCTGGTTCTTCTGGCCACTATCTAATGATGTCTTTTTGTCGAGTGCATTGGAAACATAGGTTTGATGTCATTACAATCCCTCAGAACTACTTTGTCAAGAAAGAGAACAGATATTGTTCCTCCCATTCCTTTCCAGCTCTTACCATCTAAGTTATTGGCTGTGTTGAGTGCATGAAGCATCTGTTCACACCACTGAGTGAATCCATCCTGGGCTTTATTAACCCCCTGGAACAATTTCAACAGCTTCTCCTCTTCTTCTACCTTCTTGTTTTGTCTACTTGTAATACCTACAGATTTGCTGAGGTAAAGAAAATGCATACAATTGGATTATCAGTTACCAGGCTTACCCACAGTACAGTATATAATACAGTGTTGTAAGACCATTTTACAAGATGCAACCATTTTTAAGAATCAAATAATTTTCTAAACAGGTGACAAAATGAACTGTGAATGGTCAACCTACTGGCTATTTTTGCTGTCAAAACAGATCCTGAATAACACAGAAAAAAAAAAGAAAACACATGAAGATGTTCTAACTGTGATCATGCCAGGAGTGGCAGCCTTTCTCTGCAAAAGCTCCTTCCCCAGTTCCTACCTGAGGCTGGCATTGCTTTTGTTTTTATTGGTTGAGTTACGAGGTCCCACTTCCTTCACTGCATCATCCCAGAAACCCATGTTTGAGTTTTTGGTATCGGCATTACTCCAGATGCTACTGACTAGGTCAGATGCCCACTGGTTGCTGGGATTAGTGTTTAGAGAGCCCCACACTGAATTCCCAATGCTGGTGTGCAGGTTAGAGTGCTGTTGAGACATAACAAAGAGATGCTGGTTATTAGCACAGACCCAGCAGAACAGACATGAACAGAGGGAACTGGCATGGATGCTTTCCTCCACAGACTGACTAGATAAACGTACCGTGGTATTTCTGACTCTGTTCGGCTGCTGGTGCTGCTGTTGCTGCTGTTTCTGCATCTGTCTTGCCTCTTCCTGCTGTATCTCCAGCAGGGACTTGGTGGTGCCTGTTGGTTTGGTGACATTACCCCAGCCTGACAATTTTTGCTGCTGTTGCTGCTGCTGTTGCTGGAGGGCCTTCATTAGTTCACGCTGCTGACGCCTTTGCTGGTGCATGCAAGACAAAAGTGCTTGTAAATACTATCAGAAGATCATTACTATTCAAAAGTCTAACTAGGAAAATGGTTTTAAACTGATTTCACTTTCTTCTAGAGAAGTCTGACTGACCTATTATTGTTTTGGGCCATTACAGTTCCTCCAAAAAGGGAGACATTAACTAACCAGTAAATAAAAATTGTTTATTAGCCTGGCACAGACTAAATTTATCAATTCATGTCTGCAGTCAGCTTCTTGGAAGGACTTTCTCTTCTATCATCACTTCTTCCCCCCTCAACCCACCCTCCCTTTAACTGCCCTGGTCTCGTGCATATCTTCAAACATGTTAGAATACAGATGTGAAATAATTTTACACTATTTTGTGAACATATTATACTCTCAGGGTTTAAAGCATGCAGTTTTGCCTTCTTTCAGATTCTTGTACTAAGAAGTGATAAAAACTTTCATAAAAGTACTTACTGAACCCATGCCTGAAGTCTATGATTTTGTTTGAGTTATGCTATTTCAAAAAACATTCCTCATCCTCACCATTCCTTCTAATAACTGAAATGACAGCTAAGCAGTCCCACAGCTGAGTCCCCTCTAACAAGTTGCACTCCACTGCTGTCAGTGTTTACCTCTTCTCGGAGCTGCCGTTCTCGTTCTTCTTCTAACTTTTGGATTTCTGCCAATGACAGTGTGGTCTGCGATTGACAAGCTCCTGAATTTGATTGCTGACCCCATGTTGAAGATGAAGGGAGCTGGGCCAAAACAGACATCATAGAGAATTACAAAACATTTTAGAGAATACTGCTGGAGTATAGTAATGAAAAAAACAGTATAAACCCCGGGGGAAAGAAAGGCCACCTTTAAAGTTTAACAAAACCCTAGAAAGTATATAATGGTATAATAAAGTATGAAAAGGCAGAAAATATAAATGATACATTCGTTGAACTGCCCTCTGATGCATCAGTCTTTGACACAGTGTATCAAGAATCAATGATGTAACACAGCATTACCTGAAAAAAGGCAATCCATTTAGATTTCAAAGACTTTATAAATTCCAGGCTTTAGAAACTTTGCACTGGCCCTTGCTAGCTGTGGCAGAGAAAACATCTGTGCCCATCTGTGATGCCTTCCTAGAGTGCTTCTACTGACAGAACATTTTCAGTTTTCAATTTGATTCTATTCCTCTTTCTTTTCGCATCAACTCTTTTACCCTCTTCCCTCTCCACACAGCTCATCCATCTCTGCTCTGCCCAAGCTACCACAGACCACCCTGAATGCAGCCATAGCTTTATTTCCCAGGCTGAGCTGGGAGGAAGTTAAGCTGGAGGAACAGGTTACCTTCATTTGTGCAAGCTGCTGCTGTTGCTGCTGCTGCTGCAGCCGCCGCAAAGCCTCCTGCTGCTGCTGCCTCTGCCTCATGATCTCTTTCTGGCGCTGGAGTTCCAGCTCCTTGCGCTTCCGCTCCTCCTCCTCCAGCCGCTGCCGGGCTGCCTCCTCCTCCATCCGCAGCCGGCTCTCCTCCAGCCGCCGCTGAGCTTCCTCCTCTTCACGTGCCCATTTGGCAGCCTCCTCTTCCTTCCCAGGACACAGAAAGGAATAAAGTCTAAGGAGGCTTCGCAGAATTTAAAATACTCTTAACTCTGTGGTACTGATATTCTGACAGAACAGAGAGGGACTATGTTATCTGTAACCCATGCTCTTTGGGTTGTCCATTTACCTTTACATTTCTCAGGCAAGAAAGCCCAGCAATACAGTCTGTATCCCCTAAAAAACTGTTCCCATTACTCCACCAAGGAACTTGGAAGAGCTCATCTCCCTAATCACATCTCCCTAATTCACACCAGGTAATTTCTTACTACTTTCCTTCTAGTAGATACACACCTTTCAGTCTGAGCTTCTGCCTGCTCATACTACTTGCAGCACTGCCACATTTTCAGTGGAATAAAACTTGGCAGAAAAACTACCAGGAAAGATGAGACAGCTGACAAAGATGGCATTGCACAGAAAGACTGCCAAAACTGATCATCAAGGTGACACTGAAGATAACAAAGTAAAGGCCCAGAGAGTGCTAAATCAAAACAGTTACTCTGGTACTGTACTCTTCTGCCTCAGAAAGTAGTATAAATACCATGCTGCAAAGCCATTCTTAAGGCTCAAACGTGAAGGGAGACCACTCACTCCACCCAAACCTCTTTACCTAAGGGCATATTGGATTCTGATTGTCTTGTCTGAAGTCAGGATACAGGTAAACCACCTTTTCTTCGCTCACATGATACTGTCTGCAAGCTCTGCTTTCTTTGACAAAAGCTGGTGGTCTCTCAAGCACTGGTGCAAGTTTCAATGCCTGTTTGTTGTAGCAGCTTCCATAATTCAACACAAGAGGTCTCTTTTGCCATTTTTCACCTGTTTACGAATTAACTCCTCTCGCTGACGTCTTTCCTCCTCCTCTCTTCTTCTCTCCTCCAATCTCCTAAGTGCTTCCTCCTGTTGTTGCCTCTCCTCTTCCTCCCGCTGCCGCCTTAGTGCAATTTCCTGCTCTCTTTGTCGCCTCAGGGCCTCTTCCTGGAGTTGGGAACAAAATGTCAGTCTATAAATGCCATTTTATCAACAAACCACATCAGAACACAGATTACAGCATTGTCTGGCCAAATGAGTAGCCTCAAGAAAAGCTCCCTAGCTCCAAACTAAGCTCTACCAAAACACTGCATTAAGCATGACAAACCCAGATATTAAGAAGTATTTTTGATGCAATGTGCATCTCCTACATAAATTATTTTAATGAAAAAATAAACGGAAGAAATAATTGCCTATCTTTGATTTTAAGAAGAATGGTGTTGAGAATGACAACAAAGGGTGAGACTCCTTTTCCCACTAGGCAGCACTAGCAGTACTTGAACATTAGATCTATAAATATTTTAATGTGTGAGTATCATGAATTCCTTTTTGGGGGGCCTGTCAGCTGTAAGTTGGAAGCTTTTCCTACTTATAGGAGTTTCTGAACACTGACTGTTCAAGAGCACTACACAACTCAAAACCACATCTCCAGACACCAGAAAGAAGCTGAAGCAGCCCAGTGCACTTAAGGACAGTGTTACTTTTGAAGTCTCAAGGGCTTTGACTGGGCTCTCCCTATACTATTTAAATATTATGGGCAACAAAAGGTCTCTTAAGGGCTTCAATTTTGGGCTATCTCTAAATTATTTAAATAGCTTCCAATAAATTAAGTTTTGTTTTCCAAGTAGTAAAATTATTTACTTAACTCAAAATTAAACATCAGCACCCTTTCCTATGAATATAAACAGACATTTTTCCATTCTGCTATTTGGGGTTTCTTTTGAAGAACAGGGGACAAGCAGCTTCCTGTATATTGTTAAATGGGATCCCACCTGGGGACCCCTTCCACCAGTTCTGGCTTTCCTTTGCATAAAAAAGTCTTAGTTTTTTCGGCCTTTTCTAACCTCTGATGTCCAGCAACTGAGTTAAGGCCACCCTACTTTTCACCCCTTCTGACTTACCTACCAGCTCAACCTGAAGATCTTAATGTTTGGACAAGAACTTGTTTAGGGCTTTATAATTTTATATTTTCCTTTAAAAATGACCACTACCGCAATCATACTCCTACAAGTTTTTATAAGCAATACATTATTCACAGGATGATGGGCAGCATGGATGTAAACTCTGGTAAATCAAGGAAGTTAATTGTGAAAGCTAAGACCCTTGTATTCAATCTGACACCAAAGCTGTATACACAGCACAGATAAATTGCACTACAGTTCCCTAAATAACTGCACTGGGTTTTTCTCTGACAATGAACTTCAGATGGCTACAACAAAACTGTCAGTAGACAGAACATCTTTTATAAGCAATCCCATGGCACTGAACAGCTGCTGGCTGCAAGCCAACAATTCATTCATACTCCTAATTATCACTTAAGTGGTTTGGTGCTAGATATAAGTGCAGTAAGTGGTTTTTTTCCACTAGCTGGACATAGAACAATAGTCTGCGATTCATTTCCTCATTAATCAAACAGCTTTAAGTGTAACACATACCACCTGAACCACTTGTGAAATTCAGGCCTGTAACTGTATTAACCGGACACATGCAGTCAAGTCACAGTAATCAAGTGTCCCCAATATAAGTGCTGAAAAATTTCTGCTCGCTGTATCTTTTATTGAAAAGGCTACTTGAGTAGGCCAGAGGTGCCAGTCTCTTGTTTGCCTGTAGACCACAGAGCAGGATCTCAGCTCAGGAATCCTCACTGCCAGCCAGGCTGGGACCTCTCACTCACATAGCACATAGTACCTGGGAGAGATGAGCATAGTCACCGAGGCCTCCTGTGGGACAACACTTCAGTGACATCTCTGCTCTACTCTCCCCTTGGGAAGAGAGGCTAGAATTGCCATTAAGAAAGCTGCATGCATCTCCTTCTTGCTCAGGCATGCCAGGAGAGACATTGCTGAATGATAGCAATAAAAAAATTCTCTCCCCCACAGAACTAAAGATGAACAGTGTTGTACTGACACGAGGAAAAAAAACCCTGTAAGAGATGAAAAGCTGGGAACCACAGCCTTTTTTCTGACTCTTCAGAGCTATAAAAAAGGTTGCCTTAATATTTACTTCTGTTTCGTATGATTTGATTTTTTTGTTTTAGCACGTGACTAAAACCATCCAAAGCTCCTGCTTTCTGCCACTGACTGGTATGGAAAACAATCAATCCTTTGGCTCTTAGTGTTCCCCATGTTCGTAGATTCCTGCTCCAAGACATTCCCAGTGTTCTTTAGCATCTTTCTTAATTGTTTTCAAACATACACATCTTTCTGTATAGACAGCTTATTTCAGATTTTTTAAAATATCTGTAATATTACCAAAAAAAAAAAACCTTAAGCAGCAATCCCCAGTTCAACAGACTCTGGATTTTTAATTAAAATAAGAGAATTTTTTGCAGTTGGTGACACCTGCAATTCTGCTTGTCTATGTTACTTGGACTCATAAATCTTTTTGCTCTCCTCTTTGAAACAGGTATTTTAAAGGGAACACTAAAGACATAATTCAGAGAAAACAATTATTAGCTGGTTATTCAACCTCAAATTTTGTTCCTGAAAGCAATCAATTATTACAAAATAGAAGACACCAGACCAGAGACAAAAACATAATACAGGAGCTACACAAGCTGGGCATTACTGTTCGCAATTCTACAGTGCAAAGTAATTGATGAAAACTGTGAACAGAACTGAATTCAACATTTGGTATGACATTTCATCCTACAGAATTGAATTTCTATTAGTTATTTTTTTAATTTAGAATTCACCATCAACAGCATATTTACTAACCTTATATACTAGTCTTTTATGCAGTATTACATCAAAAGCCTTCCTGAAGTCCAGGCAGATTAAGTCTACTGCTTCACCCCTCTCAGCTCTCACTGTCATCTCCTCAAAAGAAGTTAATCAAATTTGTTAAGCATCATCTCCTCTGCATAAATCCATGCTAATAAATCAGTTCATCCCTGATTCTACAATGCCTTCCAGTACAGAAGTCAGATTCAAATATTAGACCAGTTTCTTTTCTTAAAATACAGAATACAGTATCATTTTCTCTTTCTAGAGAAGTGCTTAAACTCTTTGTTACCTTTTCAAGATATTACTGCTCAGAATTAAGCATTGTGGCAATTATTGCATTGGTAATGAACTAAGATACTTGCTGTTACTGCTTTTTCAACCCCGTTCTGCTTCCTTCGTGTAAATACTTATTTCCCATGGCATCTCAGAACGGGAGAGTCAGACTGTTTACTGTACAAATCCAAAGTGGAAAACAAAACTTTGGAATTTAACAGACATTGTTATACAGAGGCAAAACTGTTAAGAGTGAAAATAAACAACCCAAGTCTACTTGAAGTCAGCACAGATGACACACATTGAGTTATCAGGTGATCAGCTGAAAAATGAGTTCTTGTTATTGAACCAGATCTAAAGCAATCTATCTCAAAGTTAAACTTTTAAATATATTATTGCTTCAATGCTAGTTTGATCCCAAATGGAAGATGCTTTCCTACTGTACAGCATAATGACTTCCTGCACACGAAGTAGATACACTAGAGCAAGGAGCCATCTATTTGTAGACTTGATTCCAAAAGATACCATGAAAGTTATCTACATATCATACTGTGCCAATTAAAATAGATCTTCTGTGACAAAACCCAAACCCTGAGTGAACTGAGATCTACAACGAACTTCCAAACAAAACTAGAGATTCTAGAGGCTTCCTCTGAAGTGCCTGATTCCTAAAGCAGGAACATGCTTTACAACTGCCCACCTAAGCTCATAAGAAATACTATAAAACACAAAATTATTTAGTACTTTTGCCTATTATTCATGTGGTACTTTTCAGGACATTTACTAACTCCTTAGTGAACAAGTTTAGCCCTGTGCTTGCCATTACCCTTCACACACAGAGTGAAAACTTTAACTTTTACTGTCTTTCCCTGCTGCAACACTTAAGGAACGACTACATTTTCTTCCATACAGAATTCAGAAGTAAGTGCTAAAAATGCCAAACTAATAATATCTCCATTTTGTATTCTTGGAAGATTAAGAATATACTACAATACCTACATTCATTCTGCTACTACAACACTGACTACATAATTCTTTTTAAGAAATACGCTTGATCAAACTACATCCCTTCCTTTCCCAAGCATCAACTCAAGTAAAAAAGCTGTCAGACTCAGATAATCATTTATTCCAAAAAATAATTTACTAAGTTAAAAAAAAAAAAAAAACAGGGGAAAAATAAGGCTAATGTCACATCAATTTTTTTCCACTATAGCCCTCTACCTCCTATTCATTTGAAACAGCTGCTCAAGCTCCATCTACTCCAGAACGCATCCTCATAAAACACTCGACTGCATAAATGGCAAATAAAGATTAAAACATGCAGTAACTGGGCAACTAACTGAAGTCCAACGTTGACACTAAAACGTTGAGAGGGAATAAAGGCCCTGTGCTCACAAACAGAAATCTGTCTTAAAGAGAAGCGTCAAAGCCCATTTCTCAGATTGCAGTTTGGGCTCTCAAAAAAATCAAGAACAGAAGAATCATAATTCAATATACTCACATGAAAAATATTAAAACTGTCTTCATACACACCTACCAAAGATTAATTAGACCCCACAGGATTCTTAAAGTGAGTTTTATAAAGTATTATAATTAATTAGAGATTAACTACATTGAGGAAACTCACTTGCTTCCTGCGGGCCAGTTCTTCTTCTTCCCGTCGTTTCCTCTCATCTTCCTGCTGCCTCCTAAGTAGCTCTTCTTGTTGCCTCCGAAGCTCCTCCTGCCTTTTCCTCTCCTCTTCCTCTCGTTTGGCCCTCATTTCCACTTCTCTCCTCTCTTGCTCTAGCTACAATTCACATAAAACTATACTCAGATGCAGGTAACGTATTCCTACACCGTTTCTTAGGGCAACTCTGCTGAAATTATAGTAACAGCTTAATAGATGAAGCCTCTGAGAGATGCTCTCCCTTAATTGCAATTTTACCTATCGGCTGGCTGCCTACTGGAGTCAGATTCCTCAAGCAGTCTAGAACAATTTAGGACAATTTCTGTTTGTAACAAACACCAGTTCTCTAGTCAGTCTTTCTACATCAGCTCCTCAAAATACCCTCTAACTTTGGAAGTAGTGAGTTGCTTTGCAGTCATCATAAAATAATAATTTTCAGGAAAGGTACAGTGTCATAAAGGTTCAAACTCACAAAAATAATTTAATACTAGAGTACATGTGGAATAACCCTGGCAAATAGGACTCTTATGATTCCCCAAACCAGTTCTAGTGAAAATCACAAGAATTAAGAGAACAACTACCTGGTCCCAACTCAGGCCTTGGCCTGACAGCTCATGATGATCTCAGTTTAAAATAGAGGTGGCTAGTGAAGAGGTTTTAATCACAAAAGTAGAACATGACCACTATTTCAGAGGTCAGCAGTACCTCCACAGCAATGGTTTCCAAACAACTGTCCACAAGGATTTCATAACTTGTTTTTATAACCCCTATTTTCTTTACGGTGTTTTCCATGAAAATCTAGTCAAAATCTTCCACTGGCTCAAGAACCACAATTACATTGCAGAAGAGTGATCCCAACTTCTTACAGTACAAAACAGTTTCTGACCTTTGCAGCTTTGGCCTTCTCGAGTTGCTGAAGTTGTTCTAAAGCTGGTCCCTGAGCTGCAGTATCAATGGGCAGATCCCAGACACTGCTTCCTTCCCAGACTAGACAGCGAAGAAAACAAACATTGACAAGCAAAAATAAGCACATGAACAAAACATAACTGAAAGGGGAGAATCTGTGTATGCTGTTACTATGTTTTAGGAACCCAAATCATGTTAACACTTCTGCCTTCGTCAGTAGAGGGCCACCTCATCCTCCTGCAGAACAAGGCTTGTCCATGACTGAAGGAAGGCTGGGTTTCCTAAGAAAATTCTACAGAAGAACCAGCTATTCCAACTCCCCCCATCAGAGCAGAACACCCTTAAACAGAACAATCCCTTCAGATCCACATTTCCCATAACCATTGGAAAAATTACCATATTCTTCACCACTCTCAAATGGAACTTACACTGCAAGGCAAAGTAGGCTGATCCAGTTAAATATCGTGATGCAGAAATAATTTCCCCTTGTGTCAAAAAGGGAGGGATCATCTCAAAGATCCTGACTCTTAATGCATGGACTTTTCCCAAGACACCTGACCCAGGCTGAGCACCTTACCTGTAGGCTGTGAGGCCGACTGAAGTTCCCATATTGAGCCAGTGTCCGGCACTGACACAGACCTTGTAACAGGTGGCATCATGTTCTGTTCAGATATTCTGTAATACCAACAGGAAGAGTCAACATGCCACTTCCAGGGAGAGGAGTGCTCTGAACACGCATGAGATTCAGTAACTTGTAACACACAGTTTTCCTTCCACACCTCTATTTAAAACAAAAATATGATGTGGACAACACTAGTTGCTCGCAGAGTTCTGGCTGATCTCACCCCTGCTGCTAAGACAAGGGCTAAGCTACACTTTTGTATTCGCTACTTAGAGGCCAGTTTGAGGAACAAGCCTCCAGTCAATACTGCAGAACAGGCAAAGTCCCTCGGTGACCAGCACAATACATCTGCCAGACAATTTCAACTCCTCATTTCCACAAACCCTCTCTGAGGCAAAGGCTACATATATAAAGAAGTACTCCATATTCTGAAACTGTTTCCAATTATTCTGATAGAAACTCATATTCTCATTATCATCTTTAAAACATGTAATCCTAACATGAGCAAACTTAACTATACAAAAAACCATACAAAAAACCCCCTTACATATAATATGTAACAACGATACTTTTACTTGTATAGCTAACTGTATTCCTGTTTAAATAGTCATTTTTTGTTAAATAGCCGTATCATTGTTTACTAAACAACCAATCTTAATAAACCACAGTAATTATAAAAAAATGTAAAAATAGCAACAGAAAATAATACAAAACTTTTACAGCTTTAAATTGCAACAAATATCTGTGTCATTATGTCCATCTCAACAAAACCACAGGACAGATAGCTGACAAGATGTAATTATTGTTATATATAAACTAGAGTACAGGAAGAACAGAAGTCTGGGCTAGCTCACCTCATCTTCAGGGCCTGGAACTGTTGCAGGAGAATGGCGAGCTGCTGCTGCTGCTGCGATGAGAGGGCTGCCTTCTGCTGCTGAGCCAGCATCTGTGCATACTGTTGTCTTCAAAAGAGAAGCAGACAAATGGTGTTTGTTCACTTATGCCCAAGCTGCAAACAAATTCATGCTCTGGGACTAATGCCCACTGACCCATGTAATGTACATGCTAAATATTAGAGGGAACCACAGAACAGGAACTTGGCAAGAATCAAAATACAAGAATACAGCCAGTTGGTTCACATGAGCCGAACCAGACTCCTCTTCACTCTCAGCTATATCACCTGACTATTACTGCCCCATGTTTCTCTTACAGGCTGTGAAACACTACTTTCCTTTTTTGTCTGCATTCCGTAACGTTAGCTCAAATCAATCTGGCTTTCATCACTGCCCATCTACAACCAGTCTCTTCCCCAGTACGTCAAGGCATTGCCTAGTACAGGAGCAGGCTCCTGCCTCATTCAATCATAAGCTGACAATCAGTATTGAAAAACTATCATCATGACACATGCTTTCAGGATCCCTTGAATAAGCAGTGTAACTGCTTTCTTTCCTCCAAGCTGCTGCAAAACTAGCTTTCAGGAACTGGCCATAACTGAACAACTGACAGCTTTGGCAAAATGGATGACAAACTGCTTTGCCCACCAGGACCTTCCACTGATCTTCAAAGAGCTGAGCAAGCAGAGTAAAGATAAGTTCTGCCTTCTCCATCTCTGGTTCCAAAGATGTGTAGCCTTCCCCTGATGTCACAGCATCTGAAGGTCATTACTAGGACACCTGGGATTCAGTCTGACCATAACAGCTACCTGTAAAGCAGGTCTCACAAAAGTAGCTATGCATGACACTGAAAAGGACTCTGAGAAGTGAGCCTGGGACAGCTGCACCGCCCTAATCCTGTAGACTATCAACATCTCTGGTGTTTGTGGAAGCAGCTACTGCTGCTGGAGGTGAAACACTCCCAGCTCCATTGCCCAAGGAAATAACAACAAGCAGCTGAACCCAGATGACTAAAAATGCAGAGCAGAACACAGCCGTTGGAATATCTCTGGGACAGGAAATCTTACTGTATTAAAAGATGCTGATACTGGAGGTGCTGCATTTGGATCAGAGCCAACTCTTGTTGTCTAGTCAGTCGCTCTTGGTCCAGCTCGCCCTATGTTTCGGGATAAAACATTCTTTTTCAATAACATATATACTCAGAGTAGTAGATTGCAAATGCAAGAAATGTAAAAGTTGTATTTTGACCAGAAAAAAAAAAGAAAATAGAAAAAAGCCTAGACGAAGATCAAGATTTACAAAGCCTGTGAAATACACAGCACCTTTATATATCACAGGACCCAGCCTCCCAGCCACAAACATGGCAAACCAAACATTTTAAAATTATGTGTCTTTTCTACTCTTGCAAAAGTAATCTAACACCAAACTCAACTTTGGTGCTTGGAACACCTGCAATTCCAAGACAGAGTAGATGACACCTAATTAATTCAATTCCCACTTGTTTGAGGGCTATTTGAGTACTGTAACTGTCCCATAATTACCAGATGTGGAAGCGGTGCTGGGCCTGGAGTGAAGGGAACCCTGCCCCACATTTTCATGATGTCTCCAAGTGGCTGGAAAGTCTCATCACAGGCTCTCTTCACCAACAGCGACATCGTGAAGTATCCAGCCTGGAACCACTCTGCCATCTCCTGATTACTGAATGGACCTGAAATCACATCAACCAACACACGTTGTGGGGAAGGGGAAGCAAGGCCAGGTTCACCATGTTGGAAGCAAGGAGCTGGCTAAGGTCACACAGTGCCCAGCACCAGGCGTTCCTGTCTGCCTCACCCACTCGTGGGACACTGTTCATCCAAGGCTGGAGTGCCCATGCACATCTCCACAGGGGCTCCAGCACTGCTCCCCAGTCTCAGGAAAAGTGCATAATGCCTTTCACTTGAAGGGAGACAGGTCAGCTCTGGGGTGAAAGCCAAGCAGCCACAGTGGTGTGGGGCTTGGTCCAGCTAATTCCCCTGCTGCCCTCCAGCAACACTCACTGCTCCAGGCTCACAGCAGCTGCAGCTTCCACTCTGGAGCTCAGCAGTACCTGCTGGCTGACAGTGCTCAAACCACAAGTGATGCTTCCCCCACTGCGCTGCACCGATAATTAAAGAATTTTAGCCTGCTTCAACTCTTGCCTTCAAATCAGAGGAACTCTCATGTTTTACACAACTTTTGCTTCTGGACCTTAGCGGATGAACAGATCCATCTCTGAGTGGACAATTACATTTTTTAAGATAACGAGGATCCAGTTTCTTTCCTTGTTAAAAAGCTACACTTTTCCTCCTCTTCATCTTTTTTCTGAGAAAGACTTCAGTCATTGCTTTTAAAGGAAGGCTTCTATATTAATTTTACATTTTCAAATAGATACAAAACCAGTATAAAAAATATTATTTAACCGAGTAAGAACTACATAAATAAGTTTCACAAAAACGTCTTCTGAAAAGCAGGAATATTCAGTAACCCTTGCCTTCTCTGTAAGGAGTATCTCCAGAAGGCAATTCCTCTTAGAGAATATGAAACCACAAGAGGCTATCCCAAGAAGAAAAAATTATATTAAGTGCTTACTTTCTGACATCACATTTGAGGAAGTCCCTAATCCAACAACAAAAATATTTAGATCGTCAGCCAGCAATAAACACCCAGCAGCGACTGACATAAACTGAGCAAATAAAAGCACTTTATGGTTAGCATTCTTTAAACTTACAGGGGTGAGAAGAAAGCCCTAAACAAGTGCAATACCTGCAGACAAGAGATTGGCACAGATCCCACAAACAACACCCCCACCAATCCTGAGGTTCACAGCCGAGAAGTCATTCACACTACACTGTGTGAAGTACAGCAAGGAAGGAATTCCCTGTTTAACTGCACTTTTGGGAAGAAGATAAGCAGCTGCTAAAACAGAGCCCTGGGACCTCCAAAAGAAAAGCACTTTCTGAAAGCAAAGATGCAAATGCCTATATAAAAGGCCTGTTCCAAATATCATTGAAAAAAAAATTCTTAAGCAAAAACTGAAAGCAGAAAACAGTTCCTAATACATGAACTAACAATGTACCAGCTGCAAGCGTAATTTAAATTGAGATTCTGTCCAAGCACTGGCTGGTGGAAACTTGATTCCTCTTTGCCCTTGATTCTAAACAAACCACCCCTTTCCCTGACTACTCCACGTTGTCAGGCTGAGTCTAGAAAACTGATTTCAAAGTTTCTTGTGAATTCTTCACAACAAGCTACTTCAGAGGTCACATTCTTCATTTGTTTCCACTATTATCTGGAAATCTGAGTAACTACGGGCATGTAAAACAGGTTTTAGTCTAACCTAATTCACAGAAACATAAAATGATGGCAAACCTCAGCCACAATAAAGCACAGTTCTGGCCATTAGGCCTGCTGAGCTCATGGGGGCAGTGATGGGTTAAAGATATTTACAAAATCTAATTCTAGAATGGTAAATTCCCTGTGCTGCTTCTGTAAAAACAAGCACTAGCATGTTGGTGGTAATTCTGTGAAGAACTCTTTAACAATTCCAGGAAACAAAAGAGGAAGTGTAAATGGCACAGACCTACCCTGAATTTCTCCTTGTGGATCTTTGTAGTACCACTTCTGCATGGCTTCATGGAACAGCGGCATAGAGGAACCCTTTGCTCTGTGCTCTTGAATTTTTGCTGCTAGTCTTTCATCATCAAGGGCACTGTCCTGCAGATATGCCACCATTTTTTCTGCTTGCTGCAGGAGACATCAAAGCCAGCAAGAAATAAGAGAGTTAGATGGAGGCTTACAGATTTGAAAATGAGTGTGTCAAACACAACCACCTTGGGCTACCCAGTGCTCCAGAGTGTACCAGGAATGACAGGCAGCCCCAGGACAGGAGTGACTGCTACACAAACCTGGAGCTCTGTCTGCCACGCTGGCAGAATCCTCAACAAGCACAGTTCACCTGCTTAAGAAAAGCTTTAGAACAACTTGCCAAGGAGGCCCCATGCAGTACCACAGGGAAAAATAAAACAGGCATGGGAGCATGAGCACAAAGAATGCTCTACATCTCAGCAGTCACTACACTTTCATCAACAGAGTCTTGTGCTTCACCCATGGGATTTTCGGTTGGGTTTTTGTTTGTTTGACAGTTTGTTTGTTTGGGGGTTTTAACAGACGCACAATTTCTCAAGGCAAATCATAATGCTACTTGACAGTGGCCATAAGCACTATGGTCTCTTGATCCTTAACACGGGTATAGCACCCTGATCCAGAAAAATACGAAAGTTTGAATTATATGCAAAAAAAACCAGGAGAGAAGCAGCTTTCAGTATACATTGTGGAGTGTAAAGTTTAAGCTGCATTTCTGATTTTATGGGCTTCAAATGTTTTTTGCATTCCACATTCCTCCAGTCTCACGATTGTCAACAACAAAGGAATCTGAGAAATTTTACCTGCTCTAGGTGTTTGAGGCCCTCTTCATCATCTGGGTCAGTGGGAATGTTGCCCATGCCTGGAGCAGCTGTGACAGGTGTTTGAACTGGCCGCAGAACAGGATTTGAATTGGAAACAGGAGGAGAAAGATGAGCAGAAGCAGCTGTGTCTGCAGAAATCTGTGGCAAAGGTTGAGCAAGAGAAGCCAAATCTAAAGAAAAATGTTGAAGTTAGTTCATTATCTTTAACATAAATGACAATTACTTTTAAGAACTTAATGCAGAGTATATTCAACGGCTCAAATTTAGCACCAAAACAAAAGTATTTTCAGATCTTCCTGAATGTACTGCTGACAGCACAAGCACCCAACCTAACTTCAAGGAACGAACAGTTTAGTTCTATCAGTGCAGAACTCGGCACATTTCAGCATATCTCATTTCCTGGCCACACACATTTGTCCACACTAGTTTGCTGCACCACAGTGAAGCACATTCACAATGCATTTCAATGTGAAGTACTTCTGCACTGCAAGCATTTGAGATGGCGTATCCAACAAATCCTGTATTTATACACCAGCCGGTGAATTGTGATTTTCCATCACCATGATCCAGTCCTTGCCTCTTTTAAGGAGCCAAGACTACTCACAGGGAATAACAGACACTTACTATATTTATCTGTCAGGTTTATTACCTTCCCCTCTGCTGGACATTTTGGCTGACAGTGTATTCTCCACTCGATTCTCTTTATCTTCTGCTTTTTCTGTTCTTTCTGGCACAGACTCTTCCTTCCTTTCAAAAAGGTTTGTCTGCAGCGGATCTGGAGGCTGGGATTTCGGTGGGGTATCTGACCTGGCAGCTGGAGATGATGCCTGAGCTGCTTCATCCACTGCTTCTGTAACAGGACACAGTTCTAAGTAACTGAATTAACAGAAATTCTACACTGACAGTTGCAGAAGAGGTTTCCCTCACCTGCCACTACTTTTTCTGTTTTCTCCCCCTCTTTCTTGGTCTTTTCATGATCTTTGGCTTCTTCGTTGTGGCTCCCTTCAGAATCAGACCTTTCCTCCCCTTCCTCCACAGGCCGGAAGTCCATCTCCTGTTCCTCCGGTATCGGCTCCTTCTGCACCTTCTGCAAAATCAACGCACATCCATAACCCACCCGACACCAAAGGACACATTTGCTCCAAGCGACCCAAGGACCCAAAGCAGCTTTTCACCTTTAAAGAGAGAAACGCTCCAGAGGAGTCAAATGTGCCCATTTCTTCCTCGGCATCCTCCAGGCACCACTCAGGGAGGCTGTCCCTGTCGTCGTCCATGCTGCCGCTGCCGCAGCGCACGCGGCGATAGCCCCGCTCGTCGTCTCGCTCCCGGAAATCGAACTCGAATCTCCGCCGTCGCTCCATGTGCTCCCGCCAGCCTGCGGAACGAGGCCCATCTAAGGCGGGGAAAGGAGCTTTACCAAATGGTCCCGGATAAGTGCTCACGGGGCTCGGGGGACAACACAAGGGGACACTGATGGCAATTCAGAAAGTACCTACACGGTACAGCCCCACCTATGAACAGGCAACTTCACAAGGCAAAGAAAAGGAGCATCTTGTCAATAAGCAGGAGACTTTGAAATATCGTCCACTGTATGTCCCACATTATACATTGTGGAATAAGCACTCAAAACCACATAAGGCTATAAAAGCTGGGCTACAAAATCTAAAATAAGCACCGAAATAAGACAAGCAGAACTACCTGCCAATTGAATTTACCAGACATCATTGACTTAAGTCTTTCTTTGGCACTTTTACATGCGTAAGATTTTCTATTTTCCTTTAGGGGCTCTGCAGAAGTCTCATCCTGAACAAAACACCCACGGTTTTTGCCTCTTGCCCTCAGATATGCTTCTGCGCATATGCATGAGAAATGCGAGAGACAACTGTTTGAATACCTTTGAAAAGACTGGTCAGTCTCTCAAATTGGTTTTTTTTTAGCCATGGAATACTAAAACTTGGAAAGAGAAGAAGCAGGAAAACTTTCCCAATTCAAGTACAAACTTCATATTCAGAAGACACCTTCATTCAGCCAAGCTTCAAACCCTCTGAGTGCAATAGTGTTATTTAAGCTGTAAAGAACCGACTGCTACAGAAAACAAATGGGGAGTGAAAGGACTGTACACAGCTTTCCAAGCAATACAAGCCATCATTATCACAGAGGTGCAAAGCAAAAATGAAGGTACCAAGTGCTTTTTGTGGTGGCTGTTCTCTACTGCATAAAAAACCAAAAAGTAAATTCTTTTTTTTGCTCCAAGAATCTGTGCACAATAATCAGTGCAGCCTCACGGTTATCAAATGGCCACCAAAACAAAAATCGCAGTGAAGGCGAGAAACGTGGTCCTGTTTCATGACTGAGGAATGCTTCCGCACTGACCTTAACACCCTACCTATTAGTATTGGCCATGCAAAAATCCACCTTCGTCTCACAAATACAGAAAATGTAAAACAAACTCTTTCCAGAAACATCATGAACTTCAATCTTAAATTTTACCAAGAAAACACTATTCCATATGTGCTTTTTTGCAAGTAATTCCACCGGATAACTTAACCTCTGCTTCTAGTTATGCCTCGCAAAGAAAGAAGTACTAAACCATCAAATCAGTGTTCTGAGGCAATCTTTTAAATGTTATTAAGGAAAGAGATTGAAGTGTGAGAGGTTGTTGACAACCAGACAGCATTTCTGATTGAGTCCCTGGACAGAGAGCTCCTCATTAGGAGCAGCAATGTCCATGTCAGGGCTCCCAGCAGGGGGGCAGAGCTATGGCCTGAACCTGGCAATGCCATAGTGCATGGATTAACAGCTCTGCCTGTTTGCTGCCCTAGTGCTCACTAAAAGCTGAGCATCTCTTCTTCAGCTCTCTTTTGTGTGGAATAGGAAAACTCAGTATCAAGAATTTCCTAAATAGCCATAAATGGGCCATCTAGAGATCCTGCATTGACAGAAGCCTCTATTTTGCCGCAGTACACATGCCAATACCAGGAGTGCAGCTGTTCATACTGAGACCCAGAAACACTGTTTTTGAAGGTGACTTCTATACATTTTGTTAAACCCAGGTATCTTCCAAGTTCAAATTAAGAACCATGTAGTCTGCTTGCAGAGATTTAGTCACACCACCTTTTACAGTCCCTACATTTTCAGAGCTAGGTGGAGAGGCTAAAAGACATAGGTGTAGCAGACACGTGCCCTTGTTTCTTAGTAACAAAATGTGTTTGTAAAAGCCCAGTTAGAATATAGGCCATAATTCAGGTCTGAAGTACCAGGCTGCCAACCTTTAAAGCAAGCCAAAAGTAGGGATAAACCTGAATTTCTAACCCAAAGTTTTTTAACCAAGAGTTAGGACACAAATATAGCTTTAGGTTCAGCCCTATAGTATCACTAGGCACTAGTTACACGTTCACAATTTCGAGTGTAAGGAAAATTTTAAGCTTAATTTACCCCTTGCAATTTTTGGTGACGTTGTAGGTAAAAGACAGGACTACTGGCTGCTTCAGGAAATCCAAAACATTAGCCTTATTAATAGAGAATATAACTTTTAAGAGATAAACAGCTAACTCGGCACTGAAATTTTCAATATATACTAAAACAACACTAAATACTAAACTAAATACTTAACAAAAGAATAGTACACATTTTTTTTGCCATATATGATATACAGACCTAGTTCTTACTTCATTCAATTTTACAGCAAGATTCTCCAATGTACTTTAGTTGCTTCAAGATATTTAAGAAACACAAGGGACAATGCCCAAAAATTCAACTCTAGTTGAATCACAGCACCTGATTCTGATAGTGGAGTGAATCAAGATGAATTTGAAAAGCCTTTCAAACTAAGCAGCAACTAAAAAGTCTTTATATCAGAGTATAGCCTAAGGCCTCTCTCAAATGCTTTTCAGGAAAAAAAACAATTTAAACAGCTATTTAAGCAAAGACACAAAATCGTATCAGAAATTCTAGGCAAGAAAAAAATATTCCTATTCCTCAATGTTGACTTGGTAACCAAAATCATAAACATCTAAAGATCAGTCACTAGTTTTGAGACCAAAACAGGTTTGTGTACATTTCTGACAAAACAGACTTACCTTGCAAATTTTAAGGGCAATCATTGTATGAATGCAAGAATTGGAACAGCAGAAAGAGGAGGTTTTTAGACAATTTTAAAAGATGGTTAAAAATTAAAACGAAAAAAAAAAAAAGAGAAGTTTGAAGCAGCCAGTGAATCTCAATTTGTGGTCACACTCTTCTAGCAGATATTACAGCCAGTCTAAAGATCCTAGCAGGGAATAAACAGAGCCAAGCCAAAGAAAGGACCAGCTAAACAAATGACAACAGTCCTCTGAAAACATTTCTCTATTTTTAGCAGGACATATGACTAAACTATTAGCTTACACCAGGATAAGTACAAAGAAGCAGTTTAAGCCACACCAGTTTGAGTTAAACTCAATTGTTTAAAGCAAAAATGTGATTAAAACCATTTTGATAGTTCTGTGGCCACTACTAAGAGGAGAATTCAAATACAGCTCTGATGAAAGCTGGAACTAGGACAATACAGCTGTCAGCTCAGGCTATTTCAAAATTAGCAACTTTTCTGCAGATTCACGTAAGGTTTTGAACAGGCTTTCAATGATACCTGCTAAAACTAACTTGTAAGGGAAGTTCAGTTAGTTTCTACTACACTGAAAATTCAAATAAGCAGTAATATTTTCCACGACAGAAGTAAGATGAATTTTCAAAACCTTCCTCAGAACATCTTCCATAAAAGTTCAAGACCTGAATGAACTGCTGAACTTTGAGGTCTACGCTTCCTTTTAAGCTAAAGCATGCAGGCTGTACTTGCAGAACACTCCACTCCTGAGTATCATGCTACATCATGAGGTAGCTGGCCTGATGGTGCCTCAACTAGATAACAAAGCAGCAGTGTCTGATCAACAACTGTGACCAAACACTGGGGAAAAGAAAATTATATTCTTCAAAATGTGCCTTTTAGCCTTGCTCTAAATAGAAAACATCTGATGATAAATCAAGCCTTAGGCTCACTGCTAAATTTTAATACAAGACAACAGCTGCTTGAGAGCAGAGTTATACACAGCTGTGGAGAGAGCTCAGAAGAGAGGTGATGGTTGCTCACAGCAATACTCATACTGAAAGTCTGGGATGTTGAGAAGGGCAACAGACCCATTGTAAGAGCGACAGGGACTTTCTTTTATTGAAGAGAAGAAGCTGTCCACCTCAGCCCCAAAAGTATCCTGTGCTTTCTTTGCTTTCCTATCAAGTTTAGCATGGAGCAAAGGAGGCTCAAGTGGCGGGACCTTATCACCCTCTACAACCACCAGAAAGGAAGTTTAGATTGGGCATTAGTAACAATTTCTTCACTGAAAGGGTTGTCAAGCATTGGCACAGATGCCCAGGGAAGTGGCAGAGGCCTCATCCCTGAAGGGATTTAAAAGCCATGTAGATGTGGCACTTAAGGACATGGTTTAGTGGTGGCCTTGACAGTGCTGGGTCAATGGTTGGACTCAAGCACCTTAAAGGTCTTTTCCAAACTTAACAATTTTATTATTCTATGAAGATGTAACAGCAGAAGAGCCTATCCTCCCCTGGTACTCCAGAAGCCTTCTGCAGCCAAAAGATAGCCAATTGAATCTTTTCCAAGGAGAAGAAAAAAAAACACAAATGTTTCAGTCCTACTACTGAAATACCAAGCTCAGCTTTGTATTCCTCTTGTTACTCCAGCAATGCAATGCTGGAAAGCAAGTGAAAACTTTCCCTGTCAAACCAGGGAAGGGAAGAGTGAAACCAAACAGGTGCTCAAAATTTATTGAGACAAGACATCCTTTAACTAACTACGAAATGCATAGAGCAACATATTTTGAGTTCTTCCAAGGATGCTTCTTGGCATTGCAAACATGTCTGGAAAACGAGAAAGAGGGTCAATGACCAGAGTGGTTTAATGTCAGTGTCACTCTGCAGCCTTAGGTATGCTGTCTAATGTGGGTGATTTCTGTCCCCTCATTGTCACAGCCACAAAGTAACAGTACTACTAAAAACTCCTTATTTACCAGGTACATACATACCTGGAGCACAATACAGACAAGTGCACACCTGAAAAGTATTGTTCTTTTAAATATGTAAGGGTACTGAAGATGCTAAAAGGAAAACAAAAGCCACATAATTCTATGCTAATCATTTTGTGACCAGAGCCCCACACATGCCAGAACAGTATTTAATGACCAAAACTACATGAACCTATTTTTGCCCTGAATGTGGCACCTCCCTTTCCTCATGGCCTCTGCCCTGTCTCTGTAACCAAGGCTGCATGTTTGCCCAGCTTTTCTCACCTGGACTGTGAGGACGCCACCTCTCCCCATCCCTCCGTGACCCAGCCAGTCGCCAGCCTCCATCCTCATCTTCCCCATTCTGTTCCTCCCTGAAGATGCGCCAGTTCTCGCTCTCAGAGCGTATAAATTCGTGCTTCCTCCCTGCGGTCGCTGTCCCACCTTCCTCAAAGTTTGGTCTCACTGCAAAAAAACACAGGCCAGTGAACATGTGTCCTGTCTTTAGAAACACAGAAATACAAAAGAGTTGAAATCTTGTTCCCTTGAAGGCAAAAATGCACCAGAAGTGGTTATAGGAACCTAGGAGAAGAATAGAAATTCAGGAAGGAAACATGATAGAGATTTAAAAAATCCAGGTCCCTGTGTACCTTGGGATGGAAAGACAAAAAAAAAAAACAGAAGGAAGCAAAGCATATAAGCAATTAGAACATGGATAGGATAGACAGAGGAGGAAAAGGCAGTTTAAGAGATGTAGGGAAATGTAACAGGAAGAAGGCAAAAGTGTGCAGAGAGAAAGAATAACCTGCTGTATCAAGTGCCACAAGCAAAATGGGAGCACAGCACAAGCATCATATAAATCAAACGCATTTGCTACTTCTGTAATAAAAAGAACGTGAGATCTATTTATTTAATCCGACATACAGCAATCTTACTATTAAGAAACACTGAAAATTTAAAGCAGCATTGAGGAATAAATGAGAAAAAACTTAGCAATTTTAACATTATGCTGTGAATCCATCTTCTGGAGAGCCATGGTCAGTGTACGGTGGGCTAGAAGCAATTATGTCTGAGTTGAAGGATAAGTCTACTAGAAGTTTAGGAGATAGGATAGTTTTTTAGTTCCCAATTTACCTTATGTTATATTTAAAACAAAACAGAAAATCCTCAAGTACTTATGAAGAGCAACCCTGTCAGGAAAGGACGATATAAATACTTTTATAAAAAGACTCCACATTATACACCAAGATTTCCATGTCATACACCAGTATGCCAAGGCTTAACACAGATGCTTTCACTGCTGACTCACCCTGTCAAGACAGCCCATCACTGAAATGTTTCTTCAGCTGTGTAGCACCAGAATTCTCACATGAACCATAGTGATGCCATTTCCTCACTGATATTATTACCCAGTGTTAACCTGAAATTGTGGTGTTATCTATAAAAAGAAAAGTTCTCAAGTACTAGAGAAAGGTATACTGAATCTTCCTTCTTAAGAATCCTAAAATCCAAAAATGCAAGACGTTATTTGGTGAAATCTGTTTAGTATGCCTGCTTTATCAGACAGGAAAAACAAAAGAATGCATGATCATGTACTAAGATTCCTGGGATGGAAAGAGACGTTTTTAAGAATTTAGTTTAGGAAGCATAGGAGAATGCATTTCCCTTTCTTAGCATCAGGCAATTTTTCCAGTCAATGAAAAAGATGAGGAAACAAAGAAGATCTGAAATTCTACAGTATATCACACCTCTGTTTAGAACATGAAAATTCTTCCTACAAGAGATACTGCACTCTGGAAACAGGAAGCACACACTGGCTCTCTACTTTGTATGCACCTTGGAGAAAAAGTGACATCCCTTCTCCACCATCTCAGAACACTGGAGAAAAAAAACCATTACCCTTCTCCAGCTCTAAATTTTTTGGAATATCTTCCTCTTATATTTTTCCTAGATGAAGAGCTCACGCACATTGTCTAATTTGAAGTCCAGCACCAGTACCTCATTTAAAGTTAAGCACCAGTACTAACAGGCAATGTTAGCTAAGAAGCCAAATATAAACCAGTTACACCTTTACTTCAGTGAAGGGACATCTGGCTGAAGATCACTTCTGTATTTGCTGGGCTTTGAGAAACAGAACAAAACAAGAAATCTTCAGACAGTGTATTTTGGGGAGTCTCTGGTGATACTGACTCCAAGTAAAACAAAACTGCCGGAGGCACTCAACTCCCTTCATTTGCTAGGTGTGATGCTGGCAACTTCTCTTATCTGGAGCAGATAAATCTTTGCAGATGAAGGTCAGTCACATTTTGTTTTCCCATGCTTCATGGAAAACACAGGAAAGGAACAAGCTAGACAGAAAAATCTATGTCTGGGACTTTTTTTTTTTCGGTATCTAAAAAATATAATGCAGACTAAGGTAATAGAAAGTGCAGGGAAGCCTCTCACCACTGCTCCTTGGATGGGCTTCCCATAGCAGAAAGGCAGCAGGCAGAGCTACAGAGCTGAGTTAGCTGGAAGTAAAACACAGAGAGAGGTGTGCAGCAGAGAGCTGCAACCCAACAGACCGGGGAGCCCAAGACCCAGACAACAAGGAAAATGCCTCATTCTTTCTGAATTTATTTTTAAAATGCCACAAGGAGGAAGAGGGATGCATTTTTTTATTCCGCTGCACAAGACACTTAATTTTTTTCTTACTAAAGCAGTTACTGAAAGGAAAAAAGTTATTCAAAACACTATCTTGAGACAAGAGAAGTAATATTTTTACAGATTTATCTATTATTTTCAAAAAAACCTCACAGCTATTACTTGATGCTTATTCAGTAACATTAATTTGAGAGATTTTAGACTCTACCAACTAAGGAAAAAAAAGGGATGTTCTTCCTTTCCATTGTAAATTCAGTTGATTCTGGAGACTGCTCTTTAACACGGACAAGCTCTCAGCTCACAAGCTCTGTTGCACTCTTCCAAAAACATTTGGGAAAAAAGGTTACTTAAAGAGTATTGTGAACTCTGCTTGGCCACTGCATATCCAGTTTTTACCCTCACTGCACATCTACTTGTGCTATAGGCAAACCAAGGCAACTCAGGTTCTGCTACTCCTTAGGACAGTGGATTTTGTTCCCAAGAACTGAACTATCAAAGTCAGGTTTCGTATGCTGAACTTGCAGAAAATGGGGTTTGAAACACATCTCTCTAGAGGTTACAAAACATCAAATGCTGTTTGCTAGATCAGACTCAAGTGGGATCCTGCCCCTCTTCTGATTTTAAATTCTATGGCTTTAGAAATGTAGAAATGAAAAAAATCAAATATAAAGGGGTCAGTATTATATTCATCTGAGGACAGGATCACCTGTGGTTCCAAAACCTTTCCAAACACAGCAGCGCTCAAGTGTGCCACATCAGACAGTGTTCTGATGCCACATCCAGTGGAATTAAGAGAAAAAAAATGTCTCATGACACACACACCTCAGTTTTCTGGTACTAGGACAACACAGCAAGCAACAGTCAAAGAACAAGGTATGTGTTCAAACAGGTCTGGCATTAGATGATCCTGAAGATTATACAGACCAGCCAAGAAACTAGTTCTTTACAAGCACAAACCGGTCACAGGTTTAAGGACCAGAAAAATCCAGCTACCCAAGTGACAGAAAGACTGTGACAAACTGAATACAGGAATATTCCTACAGCTTACATCTAAATTCATAACTTCCTAAGTCCCAGCATATTCTTTGCAAGCTGTTTCTAGATTTGAGATCAATCGCTTCAGCCGAAATTACTTAGGTCACAGAGTCAGGACTTGGCAATGTTTTAAGGATGAAAGAAACTAAAATGCAATCTATGGTTTTGCCTTGGACTAATTGACTGGACTTCCTGAAGAGAAGGAGCAGTAAAAGGGCACCTCTGTTCAGGCCTGTCACAAAGCCAGCAATGCTGTTTACAGAAAACTTCAGAAAGAGCAGAGTGGTATCCAGCCAGAAAAGACTACAGCTGCGCAACACTGAGTTGAGGAGATACTAACTGTGGAGCGCAAGACTGGATTTGGGAATGTGGCCCCATGGCAACACGTTTATGAAGAGGACTTACTAACAGAGTGGTAAATAACTCCTGTCCTCCAGGCTGGCAGCCCACATTTCCTATGCCACGCTCACTGTCTGGAAAGAATGAACAGGAAAGTGAGGACTGACAGCACTGCTGTTTCCTCTACAGAGGGACAAAAACCTGGAGAGTCTATTAAGTGCTCTGACTTGCTCTCTTCTCTCTGCTGCCTGCTACGCAATTCCTCAAGAGGAAGATAAAAAGAAAAACCTTTGCAGCCGGTGTTTTTAAAGGAACCAAAATAACTCTGCCTAAATGTCCTCAAGATGGTGTTTCTAGAGAAAGACCACCTTCTCATTAGAACACTACTGGACATGCCAGGAACACCACAGCAATACAAACTCCATGAAGTGACCCTCACTGACAGATCTGAATCCCATTCCTAGCTTCAAATTTTCGATCTCTCTGCATAAACACTCAATCTCAACAGCAGGTCTCAAAAACATACTACTCAACTATAACTCTGTATTTTTTCACTGAATTGGCTGTTATCTACAGCCACCAGTGTGAGTGAGCCAGTAGATTCAAAAGAATTAACAAAAGTTAATAATAATAACGACGCACTGTACTTCCTTTCACCTGCTGTACAACTGTTTTAAGATTTCCAATCCATTCAGTTGAATTAAGTTAGAAAACCTGTGACCACACAGCATATGCCTTCTACAGTTCAAAAGATGGTTTCCAAGAAAATACCATTTGAAACCAAAATCCTACTTGTGATTTGCCAGAAGTGAGGCTGTCTGCAGTGGAATTTCAACTTTGATGGAATATAGAGGGAAGGGCAAAGGGCGAGTCACACTGTCCTACAGTCTGATCACACTGGTGGGAGTCCCCTGGCACTACAGTACTTGTCCTGGTTATCAAAGTCACAGTATATGCCTATCAACTTTCCGTGCTGTGCCTGAACATGTATTAAAATGTTCCATACTAATGAAGCAAAAAATTAATGTTCTGCAATTTAGAGCTGGGGGAAGGTTAAAGAAGGAAAAATAGGGAGGATTTTGTTTCCTAAGCAGGAAAGTCTACATTAATAACTTTCCCAGCAGGCCTTCAGTAGTTTTACTGCAAACAACCACAGCCTTTGTTTCTCAGATCCTCTTACATCTGACGTTCAGTCAAAGCCCTCACATCAGCAGCTCACCAAGGGATAAAAAAAAAAAAGTGTGAAGCACTACTGTGTTCCAGAGCTGTCCTCAGAGCTGGTCCAGCAGGGCAGCACACTGACCACTCTGCACAGCCACTCACTCAGACATACCCTGAACAACTCGTCTCATTTAGTGAGGGAAAGCAAAAAGCTTAAGTGAAAGTGGTTTCATTTGCTGCATGGAATCAGCAAGCCACCTAATCTGCCTTGTTTTATTCCTAGGCTTTAGTAAAATCCTGTGATTAATTCCATGTTTTCACAAAGGAGCAATGTGGAGATGGAAATGGCCAGGTCTACACGTTCTGAGCAGCATTAGGCTGCAATTCAGCAACACCCTCCTGAGACTGCAGGCTGCATCATCAGCTGCTCCCACCTCCCCATTAACATTCCAGAGCTTGGGACCCAACAGGAAAGGAAGAAGTGGAAAAGAAGTGAGACACAAGAGCGTCTCTCTTCACCCAAACAAGCAGTAGTTGACACTGCTTAGAGAAAAGATATCAGCAAACAGTGTGGCTTTTCAGTAGCAATATGGGAACTTTTCCATTTTCCAAGGGAATTTTGGCCTATTCAACTTTCATGTAAAACTTCAGGTTATACAAACCTAAAGAATTATCTTGATTAAGGAGGTGAGGAGAAGGCACCCCTTTCTCCAGGTAAGTGTTTGAGGACTTCTCCTTGGCTGCTAAGGCTTTTGTGTTGGGTAAAGAAATGCTCCTAACAAACCAGCATTCTTTTCCACATGATCAGAGCCAACCAGGCCCCCTGCAGGCAAAATGACCAATCAAATCAACTTCAGATGGAAACCAATCCCCCCAGCATATAAGCACAAGAATGAGACATACAAACCCATTTTTAAAGGTTTTGGGTGGCTTTTTTTTTTCAAATCTCTACCAACCACTTGTGGGAAGTTTTGTGCTAGTGCTGGGACCAGAACACCAGATCAGAGAAGTCCCTCTCCTGGAGACCAGATTATCCCCTCCTCCGGCACACAAACCCTCCAAAGACTGGTAAGTACACAAAACCATCATATTTTTTCTTCCTTTTTTCTTATTATACAATTGGAATTGTTCTGTCATTCTTTAATCAAAGAAATCAAAGTTCATTTCAGGGCAGAGAATTTTATTTCAAAAGTTTGCTAAAATAAGTATCACCTTAAACAAAATGGTTGCTGCTTTTTCTTCCTCACTAAAAAGAAAATGCTCGCTCGGGTGACCACAGTCCTAAGAGCACACAGAGCAAAACCAAAGTCATTATGCAGTATTTTTTCAGACAGTTTTTGAGATGAGCACTGGAAAGGCTCTGCAAACAGGCAGCATTTGCAAGCCACAGCTACAGCAGCTGGGTGTTAAGAAACTGGCCAAGAATTATGAAAAAAGTCATCCTCACCTTGCTGCACTCATAACTCAGCATTTACCTTCAGTTCCATCACAAATTAAAAGAAGCAAGCTTCACATCTTCAACCTTGCTTTTACCATCTCCAGTCATATTTCAGACTTCAATAGTTTTCAATCAATGCCTTTATTCCCTGTGCTTATGGACACACAGTGAGCCGACATCACTGCCCAGGAGATCACACACGGGCACAGAGTGAACGCCAGTGTCCTGCAAAACTCAACCATTCTAGGCAAGCCACGGGAAAGTCTGCATCACACAGGGCAGGACTGCGCTTCAAAAACAGCAAGTTCCACCAAAAAAAAGGGGTGTCAGTAAGCTTCTATTACTGCAGCATTACATCAAATAAAAACCTCCCTTGTAACTGTCAAATTACTCCTCTGTTACCAATATTTAATTCTGCATTTAAGTTTCTTTATAAGGATTTAATATATACTATTTTAAAGCCTTTACCAAGACTTTGCTTAAACGTTGCTTTTCTGCTCCTCTAAAAGTGGCCAGACTAGTTGGTCCACTCAGATGCTACTCCAAAACCAAGGATCCTCAGAGTACTTATGTGAAAATACATTATATACAAAAAGAAGCACTATTTGGCTTCCCAAAAATCAAGTAGCTAAGTAGCCTTGTTTTCTGTAGTATAAGAGGAGACATACTCTCCTATTTTACCATCTCTTTTATTTCAAGTGTATTCTGTAATAAACTGTCACAGAAAGTCAAATGTATGAGCTCTCACATCCTATCCTTTATGGAACTTGCTTAGAAAAATGTGACTAGGGGTCAACAAATTCAAATTTCCACTTTCACAAGACCTACTCATAAATGTAACAAGTCCTGAAAACTGTTATCTTAATTCTGCACACTGCTCAGAAGTAACAGTTTTGCCACAAACTACTTCCATTCAGCTCAATGAAGCATTAGCTATGAAAAGGACAAATACGTTTGAAATGTGAACTGTTTGGCTCACAACAGTAGCATAAGCTTTCAACCAGTGCAGCTACTCAAGTTGAATAACTTCCTACATTTCTAAGACTGTCCCCTAATGCAAGTTATATGATCCAGTCATGTCACGCATATCGAAAAAATTCTTCATTTCCTAATAATAATGTCAGAGCATCTCCAAGGGTGGCCATTCAGTCTAAAAATACAATACACAAGAATCTAAAAATAAGAACACACAAAATAGCCTTTTTAATAGTATGAAAAATGCCTTTGAAAAAAATTATCATCTCAGTTTGTTCTTGTTGCAAAGCGCAGAGGTAGCAACAGATCTGCACAATCCCAGCTCAGAGCAGACAAGGTTTAAATCTGAAGCTTGTAAATGATCATGCAGACCCAGGCCAAGTAAGAGGGAATGTACACATCCCCAGAGGGGCATGCCACCGCCCAGGTTCTAGTAAACATTCAGATGATGCTGCAGTTGTAAGTAGTTTTTGCAGTCAGCCTCAGAGGGTTGCAGATGCATTTGTCTATCGAGCTGAGAACACAGGCTGGAAGTGCCACTTCGAATGCCTTCAACTTAAAAGGCAAACAAAAATAAAGATGGTGCTGCCAAAGAGTTCTCCTGCAACCTTACCAGAGTCCTAAAGAAAAGCTAAGCAAGAGGGAAGAAAAGGAAATCAAAGTGGTGGCATGGAGTAGGAATGCAATAAAGGCTGCTACAACACAAGGAAGAAGATCTCAATCAAAAAGGCAAAGCATGGGAGATCCCTGTGCTAGATCATGAGTTTCAGAAATGCAAGCACCATCCCAAAGCTGTAAGGCAGGGTTTTATCACACATAAATCACTAGCCATCCAGGTCAGTTTAAAATCTTTCCCACTGCTAGAAGAGGGAACCTGTGACTTTTTTAAAAAAATTACTGCTTGCCCTGCCTTCATTTGTCTTAGAGGAGTGCATAGAAGAAAGAAACCAGGATGAAGGACAAGGTGGTAAAAAGACTGAAAACCAATAAAAGCTAAGAACTGACAGACACACTGGTGTTGGTGACAATTTAGCTTTCAAGAGAATGTAAAGAGAATGTAAGGAAGGATTAGACACAGTAAATGTGACAAGGGACAGGTCAGCATGCCAAAAGAGGTTTAGAAAAGTGATTTCTGACAGTTCCTGTCTTTCTAGTCAGGGGCTATCAGCTGGGAGATGGAGGGACAAGAAACTCCCCAAAACTAAAACAGTTGCACAACACATGAACCAGGAAAAGCAAAACCCACCAAATAATGTAACATAAAGGTTGTTGAGAGAGAAAACTGGACTAATCTGGATGAGAAACAGTGCAAGCATGTTATAGTGGAGACAAGCATTCTCCAACAAACAAAGAATTTTTCATTTCGGGTCAAAGTTGAATGTCTTTCCTAAAACATACACTGAAATTGGGATTAATGTGGGGTCATCAAGGACCATGCCACACAGGGGATTCAGTCAGGTGATCCAAATGGTACTTTATAACCTCAATTTATCACTAACAAGGAAAGAATGTATCTGTATTTTTTTACTATGGCCAAGGAAAGGAGTAGACAGAAGACATTAACACTTTTTAAATTCAAAGTCACATCTGCTCTTAAGCTGCCTGCTTTTGAGAATACAGAGGACTGATCCTCCAGCCTGGGTAAGCTATTTCCCATGGGGCAGTTGCTCTTTTGCCTCTTACTCTCACCCAACTGCACTACTCTCAGTCTATTTGCAGTTTTTTATCTGTTTTTCTCGCTCCAAGAAGCTGAGACTTGAGACTCTTAATCCTCCAACAGTGCTTGAAAAAAGGGCTTTTGGAACTCAAGCTTACACGTTTCCAATGCTATCCCTGCCACTGAAATAGAAAACTAACATTTTCAACAGTCCTAAACTAGAAAAATCAGAGCATTGTACCAGTGCATAATCTGGGTAACCTCAGAAGGCAAATTCACCTGCAAGGAGTCCCAAGGAGCAGAGACATAGGACTGTTCTAAAATGTGCTGTTGAGGGCTAATGTAGGTTCTCTTTCTCAAGTGCCTTCAAAATCCGCCAGGAATCAATCCTCCCCCATTGAAAAGATCCCAAAGAACCTGACTGATTTTTTTCAGCGTTTAAGACAACATTAAGTGATTAATCACCACCCTAAGAAACTCCTTAATTGGCAAATCCGAGATCCTACAATGCTGACAGCATTTGCTTTAAGTCTGTAGTGTTTAAGCACACTGCCTTAGCACTCATGTGAAGATCTGAATCACAGCCAAGAAAAATGTACCATCTTAAGAATGTTCTCCCTTTTTTCTTAATGCACGTAACACCGCACAAAAGGCTTCTGTCACCAATCAGTCAGCATCAGAATCCTTTTCACAACATGTATTTGTTTTGTAAACCCAAAGTGCTTAGAGTCTAAAAGCAGATGCTGCCCTCAAAGTACCACGAGAATTAGAGAAAAACACAAGTTTTTGGCTTTTGGTTGTGTTCTGTTGTTTTGGGGTTTTTGTTGGTTTGCTGGTTTGTTTTGAATGCATGATGCACCCAGAGGCATTTTGTTTTGTAAGTGTCCTCTATTCAAACAAGGGAGTGTTTTTTGTGAGTACTGCTAACTCTAAGATGATAAAACCAAGACACTGTTCAGAGCTCATTTTGAGCATGGTTCCCATCATCCTTCCCATTCAAAGATACTAATTTTCCAGCTCCTTCAAGGCCTCCAGAAGGGCTTGTCTAAATCTCCTAAATCAAGGACTGTGCTCTACAGACAAGTCACTAATCATTGGAATACTGAAGCATGTGTAATTGCATTCAGTTTAGTGCACATCAAGAGTGAGAACTGTCATTCAGGGAGCTCCACAGCAGACTGATGAGCTACCTCAGTGAAGGTGGGAAGTCATGCTATAAACTGGAGGACTGTGATCAAAATCCCCCAAGAAAAGTAGCCTGTTACCGCCAGGAGAACCTCACTAAGTCCACTGTAGTCTCTGACAAAAGGAATGGTTTCAAAATACTCCTCCTGGGAGATATGAACTGGAAAATTACAAATATGGGGAAAACCACCAAATTCCACTCAGGCCATCATCTACTCTTATCTCCCTCTGACTACAGCATGGATAGAAGTAATAGCAGGATGGTTTTGAGAAGCCACAGAAGAAAAAAAAAAATTAGCTAAATAGTCACTGTGATGTCAATCCTCAGAGCTCATCAAACAAATACCAAACATCACCTCATCAAACACAAGTAAAAGCAAAAGAGAATGTTCCGTAAGTAAACAGTCATGGAAACTGCTGGTTTATGGGAACGAAGATCACAAGACAAATTTTCACCTACCATAAATTCATTCTGAAGTTCAGGACCCTTACATCTAATGAATCTCAAGAGAAAACTAAGATGGCACTATTGGAAGGGAAAAATCCAATTCCTCTACAAAAAAATGTAATAGACTGAAACAGTCATCATTCAAAGAAAGATCAAAATTCATAGGAAACCAAAACTGACTAAACACACCATGTATAATTATCATTTGTAGAATTTACATGTATTTTTAAATCCTCTGTTGTTCTACAAACAAGCTTCCTCATAACCTTCTTTAAACAGGTTGTACACATTATGAAGTCTCTATTTCACACAAACCTGAACTCAATTTTAATCTGTCCCAGGTAAACTTTAAACATCCAGTATCCATAAAATGTATGGATTTGAGTGACCATCTTTTCAAAAGACATTCAGCAGCTCTGGCAAATTCCACAAGCTATGAGGTTTAAAAGCAAATAAAGGAGCCTAACATGTTGAATACCTACAGGTATCCATTTTGCTTCCCAAATCTGCAATTTCAACTTCATTCCCATATGCTGGCTGTCCTATTTTATTTGGTCACTTATAAAAATTGCACTGCTCAGGCAGACTAGACTGGAAATTATGACACAGTGTATTTTTCTGTATTGGTCTCTTGCCCTCTTTTTACCTGATCCTTACATAAACAGCCTCAGACTCCCAAAAGCAGCTCTGCCCTGAATACTGTAATTCTGTTTAACTGGACATGGTGGGTGCAGACAGCAGACAATTCTTGAGCTAGGAGAGTCAGAAAGGGCTAGTAGCTAAAATACAGCATGCCCCTAAAATGCATAAATACATTACAGAAATAATATAATAAACATTATTTCCTTAGTACTATACTATTGTTAATAGTATTCATAATAGTATTGGTAAATTATTATACTCTGCTCAAAAGAAGTTACAAAACCTGATATAATCAGCAAAATTCATTTTCTTTTCACACACAATATGCCTAATCCCATCCCACTCAGCCCTGAAGAATTAAAGCATGTGACTCCAATGTAAATTTAGGAAGGTAAAGTATGAAATTTATATTCAAACAACTAAGCAGGGAGAATTTGAGTAATAGTCAGATTTTTAAACCTAATCTTTTTTAGCAAAGTATTACCACAAACAGTGGTAAATTCCTCTCCAGGCTCCTGACTTAATCTTCTCTGGATTGCAATGTATAAGCCCTCCTTTGTTGGCTGCAGTATTTCAACCCCTGCTGATGTGTCAGAAACTGTGAACGTTAGGCAAAATACAAATATGTGGCATTGTATCACTTCTTTCTCTTTTCTCTCCTTTCTAGAAGATGACAACAGATATAATAGAGAGCAATAACACCAAATCCAGCGCTCCCCTCCTGACTCAGAGATACCTGAGGCTGGTGACCAAGGATGGACACAGCACATTCCAGGTGGCCGGTGCCCAAGGCAGAGGCGTGGCGTACCTCCGAGACGCGTGGGGGATACTCATGGACATGCGCTGGAGATGGATGATGCTCATCTTCTCAGCTTCCTTTGTTATTCACTGGCTGGTCTTTGCAGTGCTCTGGTATCTGCTGGCTGAGATGAATGGGGACCTGGAGTTGGACCACGATGCTCCACCTGACAACCACACTATATGTGTCAAGTACATCACCAGTTTTACAGCTGCCTTCTCCTTCTCGCTGGAGACACAACTCACGATTGGCTACGGCACCATGTTCCCAAGTGGGGACTGTCCCAGTGCTATTGCACTGCTGGCAATCCAGATGGTCCTGGGGCTCATGCTAGAAGCCTTCATCACAGGTAATCCTTCCTACTGCATCTTTGCATACAATTGGTGTAATAACTGGATTTAAGAATGGAGCTAGAAATAAATAACTGTTCACTTTGATATATGGAAGAACAATTAAGGCAGCCACTACAAGATGATAAGATTTCAGCTGTGTAGTACTAAAAGTTAAACACCTTTCATCAACAAAAGACCAATTAGGTGTTATCAATATCTGAACTTAAGAATTTCACTATTCATTGGAAAATACTTGTGGCGGATCATTGCATATCCCTCTCAATCATTTATTTCTTATACCATTATCTCTCTGAGCTTTTAGCATATAATTACACTATTTAAAGTCAATTTGTTCTGACTTTTAAGGTATACTTTTGTCTAGCCGAGCTATCTTCATTGATCTTTAACTCAGTGTTTACGTATTCCTCAGTACCCAAGGCAATGAAAATTTTTACAATGCCACAGCTATTTTGAGGTATTTAAGTTATTTAAAATATTCTTCATGTTGAAAGTACTTCAAAATACTATGAAAATACACAGGTTAGTTTACTGTGTATTAGAAAGAGCTTCTACAGTGTAACACACCAAGATCAGTTCCTATTACCAATTACAGTAAGTTGGGGCAAGCTAACAGCCTCCTTTTAGCTAACAGCTACAGTTAGTTTCCAAATATTAATAAGTGAATATAATTTAGAAAAATAAGCATTTTAGGAAAGCTCTACTTTTTTGAACAAAAGCAGGTTAGCATGATGCCAACCTAGCACTTTTCAAACATGCTCTTTCCAGCCTCAGCCTGCTCCTGCTCCTTCAGAGCCTGCAGGGAACCGGCCCAGGCTCAGTGCTAGCACTACTGAGTTTGCTCTTTCCTGCGCTCCAGGTGCTTTTGTGGCCAAGATCGCGCGCCCAAAGAACCGAGCACTCTCCATCCACTTCTCCCATTCTGCTGTGGTCACACACACCGAGGGGAAGCCAAACCTCATGTTCCAGGTGGCCAACACTCGCTCCAGCCCCCTGACCAGCGTCCAGATCTCTGCTATACTTTACCAAGAACAAGAGAGCGGGCAGCTGCACCAAACTAGCATTGACTTCCACCTGGACAGCGTCACTGCAGACGAGTGTCCTTTTTTCATCTTCCCACTGACCTACTACCACTCCATCACTGCATCCAGCCCACTGGCTGCTCTCCTTCAGAGAGAAGCTCCTCACCACTTTGAGCTGGTCGTCTTCCTGTCAGCTGTGCAGGAGGGCACAGGAGAAACGTGTCAGAGGAGAACATCCTACCTCCCATCAGAGATCCTGCTGTACCACCGCTTTGCCCCCCTGCTAGCCCGCAATGCCAAAGGAGAATACCAGATCAAGATGGAGAATTTTGACAAGACTATTCCTGAGCTCCCAGCTGCAGCTGACTCAAAGAGTCCAAAAAGGACTGACAAGGAGATCCGCATCAATGGACAGCACGGCGACAGCTTCCAGCTCTCCGAGACTGGCTTCGCAGAGTAGAGATAACAGACCGTGAACTTTGTGCTTTTTTAAATAATATTACATTAAACTTGTGGGTTCCATTTAAAAACTTCCTTCCTTGCCTGCCCTGCCATCTTCTAGTGAACTCTCTCTGGTACTCCCATCCTTTTGATTACAATGTGATATACAGAGCAGAGACCTTGTGAACCCACTGAGGAGAGGCTGCATTAACCACCCAGGATGAAGTCAGGGGCATGAATCACAATACTAATTCTTGAGAAATTAGAAGAGCTACCTGCTGAACTCACCAGACTATTATTAAAGCCACACTGACCCTGAGAGATCTTCAAAACTCCCAAAGCTGACCAAAGTCATAATTAACCAGCTTGTGACAAAATGGACAACAAAACAAAAGCAGAAAACAATATGGGGTCATTCAGTAAATACATGAGTTCTGGTATAAGTAACTGTACATCCAAGAGCCTAGCTTTTCTAATCTCTTAACTCTTTGGAAATACAGAGTTACATCATTTTTCAGATGGCTGAAAGTCCTGCCAATCTCTCATGACAGTGAAAAACATTCCTGCTGTGCTTATTAAGCAAAACTGTAAATATAAAGTGCCGTTTTTCCTTCTGCCAAATAAGAGAACATCTCACTTCCAGACAGGTCTATGAAGACACTATCAAAAAATCTGGATGTATATGACAAATACTGCAAAGGAAAATTTTCTTGTTTGGAAACACTGAATAAATTATTCAGCGGTGGAAAAAAAAAGGACTATTTTTAACGAATGAACATCCTTTGTTTTTCTAAAGGCCCATATATTCCACATGTTTTCACCTTTACGCTGCTTGTCTCAAGAATATCTGACCCAGAAGAATGCACTACATATATGAGAAGTAGAACTACATCCTTTGATATTTTATGCTTTCTAACATCAATCTTTGCCTGTACATACACCACAAAAAATATTTAGAGACACTTGAATCAATTTTGAAATAAAAAAATTAAACTCTACATGAGACTTCTGTATTTAAGTACCTCATAAACCTACTGCAATTAAGACACACCATTCTGAAGCTCCTACATAATTTAAGATGCTAAAGGAAAACCACAATGATGGATAACTATTTCCAAGCTCCCAGCAAAAGCAGTGCCTATAGGTGTTCATACCTGAACAGTCAAGTAGAATTAAAATAAAGTCATCTTTCAAAGGTAAGACTTTTCCCAGAAACCCCATAAATAAATAGCATAAATAGCAACTTTCACTGACAACAGCATAATACACTACCAAATATGCTTCTTCTTAACATCACCCAAGTGGTCAGGAGCAGGAAAAATGGTCTCAAGTTATCTGATGAAATAGTTTAACTGAATTCTTCTCAAGTCACAAAGCTGTTCATTGAAGTGCATTCATAACCCAAACAGGGTCAGCAAAAATCTGCTTTGGTTTAGGGTCTGGGGAAATGGGGAGCCACCCCACAGAAGCATTCCACACAGGGTCAGGGAATGAGGCAGAAGGGCCACATTTTTGTTGCAACTGAGCTCTCATTCCAAAACAGTTCAAGTGGTGCCTTCCCCCATTGCAGACCTCAGACAGATTTGATTTACCACAGACACTCCCAAAATCTTTTTCAAACTTAATTCTCTGGACGAGCATTCATGACTATTGTGGAGCTGCCTTCATTCCTTCATCACAGCTTTTTTAGCTGTTGACTCATACTTAAAGACCCCTTTTCCACCCTTGTGTCAACACCAATCATTTTAAATTATTTCTGATTTTTTTCCCATTCTCTATCAATGTAAGACATGTCAGTGCTGAAATAGGGCAGCATTCTGTGTGAAGTATTGTGTATTCTATTTGACAGTATTCTGGGTGAAGCACTGTTTTTCCCATATACTATAATCTAACATTTAGAGCCAAAGGTATACAAAGCTGTTTCTAACTTCAATTAACAATTAATCAAAGGTGGGCTGTTTTGTTTGATTTCTAAATGACTTGATACTTTAAACTTGTCCTGGTTTTAAAATAATTTTCTCTTTATAGATATGGTTTAAAAGGGAGTACAACAGTAAGTATTAAAAAAAGTATGTTGTTAGTATATGCTGAATGCAATCCTCAAATATTTTGGAATGCCAGGCTGAATAACACTGCAGAAGCAATTAGACAAAGAACTGTGTAGTTACTTCAGGACAAGGGCAGAAAAAAACATCAATATTGCTTTTACAGTTCCAGAGAACTGGTGAATCATGGATGTCTGAAAGTACTGGAAATATCCCACAGCCAAAATTGGAGTAGAAGCCCAGGAAAATTGCTGATGGGCTCTGATGCACCAACATGGCACTCCATGCTTTAGCACAGCAAGAGCAAACCGGTGATGAACGTTCTGTGGATGCACCTCCTGCCAGCAAGACAGGGCAGGAGAATAAGCCAGGCAGAGTGAGGGAAAGTACAGTTCGAACAAGTTCAACTTCATATTCAAGTCTTCTGAACCTAACCAAAACCCACACATCAAACAGAACTCAACCAGGTTCCACAAGTGACTTACTAACAGGTTTGTTTAAGCTACATAATTATTTACTACCAGTTTGTAACTGCAGGTAACTAATCAAATCCCTTCAGCTACTAAGCTGGTATTAGCCAGGAGACGGCACAGAAAATTAAGCAGCTTTTGTGCAGAGACAGACGTGCTCAAGAAAGCAACTTGCTCATTTTCTTTGCTAATGGCCTCAGCCTTCCAGAAACAATCTAGGTTCTAAGTGAAGTCTGTCAGAACTGTAATAATCTGCAACAGAAACTCACAAATACTTTGTGCATCTTCAATCCGCATGCTGAAACCAGGAACAGATAGTGTTTATGCTAAGAATCAGTCAAATGTGACCTTGCAAACTGTTGTGAGCACTGAAAAAGCAATCATTAATTTTTAAGAATAGCATATTGATCATATTTGAGAAGTAAGAATTTGTTAAATTTATATTACTTTTTTAATCTCTTGATTTTTAATTGAGGGTTCTTGCATTGTCCTCCATTACAAATACCCAGAAGTGTTAAATATTTGATCTCTTAATTCTCTAATGTGATCATCCAGAACAAAGAAAGTTGGCAACTCAGTAAATTATGTAATCTGAATCCAAGGCCCTATGAAAGAGAAATGAAAAACCAAAGGATAGTAAAATTATATAATAAAATCCTAAACTAAGGAATTTAACCAAGGTAACAGAAACCAGTAGAGTTTAGTACATGCTAAACAATGTTAGCCTGCATGTCAATTCCTTCCCTGACCTTTCTTTCATAGCTTTGTGTGGATACTAGTGCTTGCTATTAACCTGAGACTTCTTTTGGCACATCCACATCCCTCTCTCACACAAAATATTTTGTCACTGGAAAGCCACTGCATAACAGTAACTATTTGTAATTAATCAAGGCTTGAGGAAGAACAGACCAACACTTCCTGTCAGTATTTCTGTGGTCTCCACCTTATCTCTGGAAGGGGAGAGAAATGGTCTTCCCACTTACTGCAACATTAACCTCTAACACAGCAATATACAAACATAAATTACTATTGTTAAAACAGTATTTTTATAATAAAACTTCAGAAAGATTGAAGGTCTTTTGCGTCTCATACTGACTAGCTGAGAAATGCAAGTGACTAAAGAAGAGCAATTAGGAACTCAAAAAGCTTCATAATTTGAGAATAAGCACATCATCTCTCACAATGAGCTTCCAACAAATTGCACCAGGACACCATCTTCCCTAGGGAACAGTTCTTGGAAGATCCATTCCATAGCCCTGATCACTAGCAGGTGCTACAAACACAAAATGCTCTACACTAGCTGCAGAAGTCAACCTCTGGCAGAAGTCAACTTCGGTAAGGACATTTTGCACACTGTAAATTCTCCTCAGTTTCAACTGAGAAATACACCTGATCCTACACCAATATGCAATATTTTTAGCTGTCTTTATCAGAAATGTGGTACATTCTATAGCCTGGAACTGGAATTGTTGTATTTCTAATCACAACAACAAGAAGGAGCTAAATAAATAAAACTAAATCGACTGCATTTTGGAAAAAATGCAGCCCTGAAATCCCTTACTTCTTACTTACTTCCTCCTATTTTCTTTTTTTCACAAAAGATCTCTGAATATAAAGATACACAGAAAGTTCAAAGTTTTACTACTGACATTTAAAACCAGTCAATTTCTGACCAGTATCAAATTATTTTCTAGAAGTATGCTCTTCTTAAAGGAGACAATGAAGAAAACACACATCTTAGTTTTGTGTTGACATTCAACTTAGGCAAAAAATAAAAGCATTCTTTAGAAGCTGTGAACATCAATTCCTACATGAAGAGAGGAGTGGAAGGGCTTTGAAAGCAAATTCCTATGGCATGTGTCACCATGGTAATCTGGAAAATTATTAATATGGCAATTTATGCTCCTCTTACTAAAAAAACCACCAACAGATAAGCAGGGATTAAAAAACATTCCTGACACCTTCACAATTGGATCTCTTTGCGTTTGTCTTTAAATTCAATCTTTTTTGACCTATGCTTTCTCAGCATGTTAGCAAGGAGGGTATGTAGCCAAGACTCCTTTAGCAAAGCCAAAGATTCCCTGGGTCCTAAACAGAGAAGACACATTGTCAGTAAGCCCTTAGTAGTACAAAACCTCTCAGTAGGCACAGCTGTGCTCCATGCACATGGAAACATGCCACAGAGAAAGAACAGGCGTACCAGAGAACAAGCAAGGCATGAGCCCCAACAGCAAAAGTCACTGCTGTTACCAGATAGCCAGAGCTGCCCTGATGTTCCCATCACCCTTAGAATGTCTGTCTCATCTCCAAGATGACAAATCCACTCCAACTCAAGTTCAGCTGGATGTTCAGATGTACTGGGCCACAATTAAGGATCCAGCATTCTGCCAGAATGCAGCCAGTGTGATGCATTTCAGAAACAGAAAAGGGGAGGAACAAGAGACAGGAGAGCAGATAACCAGACTGAACAGGAGGTTCAGATGATGACTGAACTAATTTGATTGACAGTAAATCCATCAGCATGAGAGCCTCAGGACACTGCTGGGATCTCTCTCACACTAGTGAGCATTCCAAAAAATTAACAGTTCAAATGGTCAAGAACCACTGAACTGGGTACCAAAGCAGTCCACGCCAGGAATGCCTAAAGCTGCACTGAGAAAAGGCATATTGCCACAGCACACCTGTTCATCAGCACAGGCTTCTTTCACAGAAGTACAGGAACTTAGTTCCAGCTGTAGACATCACATCTTAATTAAATAAACAGAACCTACTTACTCCACATTTTTCTTATCTACTACACTTAAATGTCCAATAGCGAGAACACAAAGAGAAACAACACTTTGAGAACACATTTAGCAACCTGGCACAGTAACACCAATCTTGTATCAACAGTATACTTGGAGCAATAAGAAAGGCTGATATATGTATAGGTCCCTTCCCCCAAACACACCCTGCTCCTCCCTCCCAATTTCTGCCCACACAGTAACAAAACCATACCTGGATCTTTTCGCCCTGGTTTTTCAAAGCGTCTGTCTCCCCTAGAAAGGCAGAATAGAAGTTTCAAATAAGGTTTTGGAACTACTCCAAAAACTCACTTTAGGTATAGGTTTTGTTGGTTTTCTTTACTTGGTGGGGAACTTTTTTAAAATCGGAGCTTGATGGACAGTACCTTTAGAGGTCCAAGTGACAACTGAAATTTTCAGGAACACCAATATACACACACGGCCCTTGGGAACTGGGTATATTTCCAAATGTGCCCCTAAGTACTGTGAACAACGTCAAAACTAAAACTGAAGCAAATCCTTTAGCACCAGCACTTCCATTGCAACTGTCATAATTTACGTTCTCTTAAAGTAGTTCCTTCTTCCCAGGAACTCATCACAAAAATTCTTTGCAAAAAACATTCTTTTACTTGCTCCTGAGCCTCAAGAAACATTACTGTGTTTGACTCCATCTTAGCAACTCAGACACTTCACTCACAGATATAACTAATTACCTTTGCTAAAGTATTTTTATGAAGTCAAAAGGCACAAATGGAAGCTGAACAGATGTGTGTAAAAAACTTTAAGGGCTGGAGTTCTGTTACCTTTCCTCCCAACTCTGTGATCTGTGCATTTCCCTGCCCCCTCCTCGCCCAAATCCACCCTCCACTTCATCAAAACTTCTTTGGTAGAAACCGCTTTCTCCTCGGCCTCTGCCTGAAAAGACAAAAAACACAAGTGTTTGTATAAATAATAAAAGAAGTTGAAAGAATCAGGTAGGTTTTCCCTTTCCTGGTGTCCCTGTGAACTAATCTTGCAGTCTTAAGCCCCAGTGAAATTATCTGGGACAAAAGGAAAAAGAAACAAAGACTGAAGAAAGAGTCTTATGCAAAAATCTTATCAAGAAGTGCAAGACCAGACAGAACAGGCAAACAATTCCGAAATAAATACAATGCAGAAAAACACAGATACTTACCCAAGAGAAATTACCAAATGAGTATGCATTGTTCACACAACATCCACATTGCATGTGTGCTTCACACACTAAAATCAGATTACTTTTAACAGCAAACTCCAGTATAATGGCACTGCACTGCAGATGTACTCCTAATTATCGCTGTCTCATAAAGGAGAAGGAAGCTTCACCACTATTAAGTTCTAGTGACTGCCAGCAAAAATCTCTCCCAGTATCAAGTGGGAAGAAAAGAAGGATCACAGGATGGCTATAGGCAGGTCAGAATGAAGAACCACATCAGTCCTATCAGCTATAACTTAAAAATTATCCAACTGACTTTTTCAGTAAATGATTCTCTACAGGCAGCTACCAAGTATCCAAGTAGCAAGCCTCAAGACAAAAAGTTACAGACATATCCTCAAGCAAAGCCTCTCGAAGCACATCTTCAGGGCTTGAGAAGGCGTGGAGTGTTTGGGTAAAAAAAAAAAAAAAAAGGCCCCACACAACAGAAAAACAACACCCACACACATCCCCAGCCCTTCAAAACAACTTCTAGCACTGGTTAAATTAATGGCTGGGGTGAAGTTTCCAGATCTACAAAAGATAAACACTTCTTCACACAGTGCTCCAGCAGAAGAAATGGCAGGTTTCTAATCAGCTAATTTACTATTTCAAGGATTTCATGGGAAGAAGACAAACAAGTGGAAAATCTATCAGCTAGCTGTCAGGAGATAATGCCTTGCCTGCATACACATGAATCTCTAGAGTCAAGTTCTAGACCCTAAAAAGCACCTGGTAACACAAATTCTTGGCCATGTAAGTATCTCAAACATCAATCTTTTCATACTTCTCTCTTCCTGGCTTCAAGTGAAAAAACACCTCAAAGCACAAGGTGCAAACCTGGCCAAGGATCAGGAGGAGTAAGACATAATGACCAAATGAAACAGGAAACAAACAGCTCCAGATTGGACAGCAGTCCTTGTAGTCTTCTGAAGAAAGTAGTAATAAAAAGCCTCTACATTTAAAAGAAGGGCACCTGGATGTATCATGGAATCATACCACGTTTCAGCGTCTTATGACTAGAAACATTTGAAACAATCAAGACAGCTGCAACAGTTTCTCTATTATTCTATACCAAAACTCTTAGAATGGGTGGCAGGGGAAAAGGGTAGAAAGTTGCTTTTCAGGCTGAGAAAAAGAAAAGTGATCCACAGATAAGCCAGTCAGGGTCTTCAAATACCCAGCTGCTTTTGTAGCAGGCAGAACAGGTTGCAGGGTGTATAAGGAACCATTTTAACATCCTCTTTGGACAAAACTATCCTGTTCTATCACCAGCAAAGCTGATCAGTGGCAGATCTCCCAGAACCACGGAGATGGAGCCTTCCCCACCACAGAGTTTTGAGGATGCTTAAGCTCAGATGAAGACTGGACAAACTCAAAAAAGATAAAACTCATTAACAGAGGCCACATCTGGTTCAGGAAATATGCTGAGCTGCAAACATCTGGCAGCTGAGCCTCTTCACCTTTGTGTTTTTCTCAGTCCTGATTGTCTTGCCAAGATGCCTCTTCTTCTGGCTGTTCTAGACTATGGACACCATAGAGCTGAGCAAGCCCTTGCATATTCAGCGTAGCTATTCTTACACCAACTCAGGGAGAGGCAGATGAGCTGACATAGTATTCAAGGTAAGAGAGGAGAAATTAGCATCAGACCTATGAGAGTGATAGTTTTTAACTATGGCAAGTCTGATAGTACAAGGTTGACCACAGTCACGCGTGTAAAACAAGTTGCAAAGGCAAGAAACAGGAAGATGTGATACCACATCAGAAATAGCATGATGTTTATCCAGTTAAAGCATTATGGGTTCCCTAAAATCCTGGAAAAGGACTCAAAGTTGTTATTCTTCACAAATAAAAGCCAGAAAAGTTTCAGCAGTTCATGCAATAGTAATCTTTGCCTAATTTCTTCACTACAGGAAAGCTCTCTTCCTTCCTCTCACAAGAGATAATAAAGCAAAAGCAGTTCACGGAGTCAAAACAGAACAAAGGCACTGACTCATCTCCTGTCTCTGAGGTAGCAGAGGTGGACAGTTGCATACACTTTCCCAACAGAAACAAAGCAGGCTTGTACAGTGAGCAGCAGCAGCACTGCAGTGCTCCCCTCTCAGGGTGAGCAAGGGTGAGTGCACGCTGTCTACTGGGAGCAGACACGCCACCAGAGCCAGAATGCTGCCTATATGGGACATTTCACCAGCAAATAAAGCAAATGTCCTCTATGAGAGCAAGAATCAGCTGTTTTACCAGCAGCATGACTTATGGCCACTTAAAAGTATGTGAAATCATAGCCTAAGAAACCTTCTCCCCCTCATCACCCCTGTAGCACCATTCATCAGTATTTCAGTTGTGCTCAGCCACTAAAATGGTCTGAATTAAAAGATAACTTTGCAAAATGTCCAAACAACTGATCATCAGGTTAACGCTGCTTGTGGGGTCACAGAACTGAACTGCCAGCTGTAGTGATACCACATAGTACTGGACAGGACTACTGAAGCCACCTCTGCCCTGGCTGTGCCGCCACCCCGCCCACGTGTGGGAACATCACAGGCCCATCCAAGGCCCAGCAGAAGCACATGTGCAGCCCCAGCAGGCACCAAGCAGACCACGGCATAGGAAGCATCAAACAGATCCTACAAAGCTACAGAAGAGAAGCATCCAGTCAAGGGAAACTGCGGTGTGCAACATCAGCCAGGGAAACTGTGGTGTTCAAAGTTAGTTATTCAACAAGTACTACGTGGCTGGGTCTGACCTGAAAGTGCACACTAGGACACAGCTAATGCTGTCATTAGGTCACAGAATGCATGAGACATGCCTGCAGAGAGGATAAAACTGCACATGTAAGCACATCATTTGACATTCTGCTTCTGCACTCCTTGGCTTATTTTAAACAGAATACCACTTCTGAAAAAAAAAAAGCCTGGCACATAAGCAGCAGATTAAGTGCATATGTTGCACAAAGTACTGAATGCAAAGTCAGTAAACGCCAATAAACCCTTCCATTTAAGAACTGAGTGGAGCAATTGTGTCATTTGTATTTCAGTAATTTCTCAAAAACCTCAGGATGAGGACATCACTCCACTGGACATTGCAATCGTAACAGCCAAGTCTCTAACCTGAAACATAGACGAGTTTGAATTTAGGCAAAAAAATAAGACACAAGCAGGAGGGTAAGAAGCAACACACACTGTCATTCTAATCGTCATCACAAAAAAAGACCCCAAACCAAACCCTACAGAATACAAGAAGCAAATTCTCGAAATTACAGCATAACTGGAGTTCAGGCTCTATAATCACAGCAATAATACTGTTAAGGAAAAACAGAGTAACTATAGTTCAACTACTGCAGTTTAGATATGAGAACATTACGCTTTCACACCATTGACACACTTTCCAACAGCAGTAAAAACACATTAGGGAGGGCAAAGAGGGTGGGTGGGGAAACAGCTGGGGAAGCAAAGGACCCTTCATAACAGCCTTAAGCAAAAGGGAGAACAGCTACAAAACAAAGTGTCAGTAAGCTTACAGCCCATTCCAGGGACTATTTAAATCTCTCCTCATCTGAGGCTCTTATTCATGAATGTTGACATTCCAGTCCTGCCAGCACAAAGCACAGGGCTTAACTGCACACCACAGGGAGCTCCCAGGAAAACAAGTCAATTAGAAAAGAGTCACGTGCAAGTACTTGGTTTCTTTAGAGAGTACAACTTCTTTTTTTTAAAAAAAAAACCCCAACCAAACCAAAAATCAAAGCAACTTTCACATAGTAACCATGTTCTCATCATCACAACATAAGTGTGGTCAGTAGAAGTTGGGGTGACTGCCCAGAAAATATTTATACTAAGTGTTATCTTGCAGTTTTAAATACTGGTAAGTGAATCCCACTTAGAGTTCTACCCGTAAGACTCTTTTACCAGCATTTCTTCCCCTTGCCAATCCTCCACAGACTGCCTGTCATGTTCTCAAATGCTGGAACACAAATCCGTGATTTGTGCCTCAGTGAGGGAACTTCATTAACAAATCTAATCACACATGCAAATTCCTCTCTGAAGTTGCTGTGGTGCAAGTCCCTTCAAGACAGCAATCTCATTTTGGTAAAGCTGAAGCCTGCACTGGCTCTGCAGCAGCTTTGCTGCATACAAGTGTGTAAAGTTCATGGAAAACACCAGAAAACCTTTTGAACCCAGTGCAATAAAAATGTTTTCCAACTATTAAGTGAGGCAGCTCATTTAGTGAACAAACTCCAAAGAAATTTCAAGTCCTTTTCACTTTAACTTGAAAAAACAAAATTGCATATAAAGTCTGCTACTTACAATCAACAGTTTTGTAAATCAAAACATCATGTCAACTGTCCTATATTGAATTTTCATAAATAACTATGGGGAAAAAAGTCCTTGGCTACAAAGCATCACACATATAATTATAAAAATGGTACCATTTTGTCCTGGCAGAAGCCTTAATTTCTTTGCTGAGATACAGAAACTTTGGGAAGACTCATCATGCCTAAAGCCCAACACTAACTGCTCATGGGAAGAAGAGGGGAAGAGTGGACAAAACAAGCTGCAACCAGGATCAACGAAAGAAGGAAAGCTCAGAAAGCTGAAGAAATTTACTGCAGAAGTGTGTCCTTTACAGCTTAGCAGAAGAATGTCAGAGGAGCCTAACAAGCAAACCATGTAACAATTTGAACACATTAAAAGATCAAAATAGGATAAAACAAAAAAGAAAGTGAAAAAGATAATTTTGCAACAAAGTTCTTGCTAGCATTTCTTAACAAATCTTAAAAATGAACTATGAGAAACCAGGAATACATGCAGCAGCTTTCAAACAGTCTTAATACTGCATACATTTTAAGTTCTGTCCACTAAAATGTAAGGAATCAAACTTTACTGCCAAGCAAAAAAGTCATGCATTAAAAAAAACACATTCAGTAACAGAACTACTGGATTAGAAAGCCATATTCTGCCACATTTAGCCATACAATCTCATTGAAACTGGTGGGGACAATTAAAAAACAACCCACTGCTCACTGCGTAGGGATGACATTGTGAATGGTGCTGCAAGAAAACAAAGAGAAATCTGACAAAGGAAAAGCAAAATAAAGGGTTTGCCAAATTAGAAATTGTCAAAGTATCTTAATATTGAAACTAGGGAGCACACTAGTGCGTGTATGATCTCAAATCACCAAATTTTAAGCAGCAGTAATTTAATTTGCAGAATTAAGTCTTAATGCATCTAAAAAAAAAACAGCCAATGCATGTATTCCTAGCAAAAGTGAAACACAGGTGGTAGAAATACTCACATTAAAATAAACAAAAAAGCAACTCCCAGATGAGTACACACATCTACATATATGCACACGCTTTCTTTTTAAATGAAACCCTGAACATTTGTGCAAATGCAATAGCAAATGAAAGGGAAGCAACAGGAAAATCTAGTGATAGTCTCATAAAAGTTTGAATTCAAATCTTAGCTGGAAAGCAACCACTAGAAGACAGACAACAATCTATAAATATCTGAGAGATGTAAGCTAAAAAGAAAGAAGTATTAAGGAACGAGAACAGAAATGAGGGAACACATTAAATCAAAGTAAAATTCTGGTAAAGCATCTAATTATATATGAAGTGCTTTCTGAAGATCTTATTGAAAATCCACCCATTAAGGACATGTAGAATTAATTTAAAAGGGCTCTAAGAGAAATGTCGCCTAAGCACCTGCAAAGGCAGAGGTTACAAGATTAATTACTCAGTATTTCCAAGTTACTAACTTCTTACTATTCTAAATGTAACCAGTCATATTTATATATAAAGCCCCCAAGAAGAGTTCACAGAAGTGTGCACATTGAAAGGGAATTGCCAAGATAAATTCTGGGTTTAACAATTTGGTTTGAATTAAGCAATATGGCTTCAGGACATTTTATCAATTCATTTGCAAATGTTTGAGGTGATCCTGGATGAGACATCAACTACAGTGATGCACTAAAACTGGAAAGACTCAAATGTCTCCCAAATCCAATTACATCTTTGCATTAACCTTCTCCTGTTCACATTCAGGATGTTAACAAACGAAGATGGCTTTTCAGAACACTGAACACAATCTACTACAACCTTGATGTTTTAAATACATTCGTAGATTTTTCTACCCTCTCTCTATAAATTGGTTTTATGCTTTTAATAAAGTTATTTCTAACAATTCTGAGCCAAAGAATTTCATATTCCACCTCAAAACTACCTCTCCCTTTTGCTTTCCCATCCACCAACCTGGTAAAGGCATAGAACAGCAATACCAGTTGTGCACTAAGGTGTGCAGAATCACCACTAAACACAATATTCATTCTCCAGCACCACCTTGTTGGAAAGGTTTCAAAGCTTTAAGCAAAAAGAAATTGGGCATCAGAACACATGGCTCTAGCCAAGCTCCACTTAATATCTCTGAGCAGCTTTAACCCGGATCACCTGGATACATTGGAGCACATCCCACCGGCAGCTCACCTCGACCTCTAGAGGAACTTCGACCTCGAGGAGCCCCTACCACCGTTCCTCCTCCGCGTCCCGTCAACCGCAGGACGGCAGCACTGTTTACAGACATCGAGAAATTTCTCTGCCAAGAAGAAAGAGTCACGGTCAGATTTGACTGGAAAAACCTTCACAAAGAAACCACAAATAAATACACAAAAAAAAAACGGTAAAAACCAAACGAAACAAAAAGAAAAAACAGAAACATTTACCATTATCTTAAATTTGGCTTTGTTTTCCTTGTGTTCATTACAAATTCTCTACAATTAACACTACAAAGGAAAAGGATTCCATGCACACATGAGCAGCTGAAGCAGTCTCTAAAAGGACCTTGGTCAATATTAGCATTTCCAAGTTACTTAGGTGAGATTTCTATGCTCTGAAGTAAGCATTTGAACACCTACTCCTTTATCAGGCAATGCCAGCACAGAAGCTATCAGAACATCAGCAGTGTTAAACACACATTCTGTTGCAAAAAGAGACTGGCACCTGCCTATACATGACACCAATAATTAATACCAATTCTAAACTTAGTTCTTATGCAAAGCAGGAACATATAAAGACTAAGAGAACTTGAATAAAATTGTATTTGCCAATCTCCTTTGAAGAATAAAGCGCTTTTATTCTCTAAATATATCACAAGAGTAACATATTTGAGGAAAAACTAAGTGTACTTAAGGCTTCTGAAAGTTAAGTGATACTCATTTTCATAAGACAATAAACACCAGTAAAATTCAACTTTAGCTTAATATGAAACAACTGCTAAAGAAAAGGCTATTTCAATAAAGAATGGATAAATATAGCCAACTCTGGCCCTATTCTCTGAGCACAAATACTTGGAAAATTGGGTCAAAGAATTCAGAAGCATGTTCAGAAACATTAACAAGTAAATCTGAATTGACACACACTTTCTGAATGCAAGTTTTGAATAATTAGAATGCAAAGGACTCCAAACAGCTGTTATATCAGGCTTCTTGAAAGGAACTTAAAGCTGGCAAGGTGCTTACATCAACTCATCAGAATTACTATGACTTTGAAGGTCTTCAGAGAACAACGAGACAAGCAATTATATACCATTTAAAATCTAAATTACTAACATCAAAGCGAACAGGCATTCAAAGGAGTTTTAATACATTACAGAAACATTTCAGAAACTGCTTGATATGTGCTCCCTACAAAAGCAGATCTTCCTTCAAGAGAGAACTGGTAACTAACTAGACTTGAGGGGAAAGAAAAAATGCACTCATCCATGGCAAAATAGTAAGGTAAATCCAGTAAATCTGACTGTTCTCTGAGCTAGCTCCTAAAGTTTAAAGCAACCATTTCAACAGCAAGTCAAAAGGAACCACCTCCATCTGCCTCTGAGCAAACCACCACCTTTTCTGGTGTTGATACTTCTGCTTTTTTGTGAAGTGCTGAAATATTTCAATACAAAAACATATTTAAGTAATTTATCAGAATCATTGTCTTGCATAGGCGATTCCTCACTTTTTTATGCCTTATTCTTCCAGTAAGAATAAAATAATAATCTTTCTTTTCCAATTCATTTTTAATTCCACTTGTCTGTCTGAACTCTGAGCAACTTCTCCCTCCCCTCTGTCAAGCCTGCTGCAGTGAAGGCTTGGTGGTAACAACCCACATGGTAAGATCACAGTAAGCAATAAAATATCAAAGCCAAAAAAGCAAAAGTTGCCCTACTATTGATCAGTGTATTCCTTCAATGACCAGTGCTGACGAAGTGCACCGAAGAACAAAGCTGCCACAAAACAGCTTTAGCAGCATGTGAAGATGCCTTAGGAAACATGTCAGGAACATAACCAAGGAGGGCACAAAAGGATCTCCGTTATATTCCCCAAGAGTCTGAGCCTCCCTTACTATGCAAGCTCCCTTACTATTCTTTCCCAATGCAAATAGGAAAAAGTGGAGCAGTGGGAAAGGCAAAGGAACATTTTGCTGCATGTTGCCAATGCTCCATGGTGGAAAGCCCTGTTAAAGCCATCTGCAGAAACCTTCTTTGCTTCAACAGACACTACCTTGGAAACACATCTTAGACAAATCCATGATTATAAATCTATTATTATTATATTACATCATACTAGGTGAATCAGTATTATATTACATCATACTAGGTTAGCTCAGCAACTTTATCATCAGGAAAGTAACATTCTACATAAACAGAACCAGCAATTCCATCCAAAGCATGTCCACATCCTGTTACAGGGAACACTGTAGCCTTAAGTATCTAATTAAATTCTACAAGACTAAACACATTCAAGTTTAAATTCATATAGCTGACATGATTTGTCATCCATCCCTAGAAAATACATCTTTAAATCAGCTTCAGACTAGTTCTTCCCAGACACAGTACACATACAACTACAATGCCATCAGGTTTGTAACACAGCAGGAATTGTTCTGAATCTAAGCCCAAAGTAACCCTGACAGGCTCAGCTGCAACTGAACACTATGCCAAAGTACCTCTGTTCTAATCAGCCTCTCCTCTAAGGACTCCCAAATCCTTGCCCCTCAGGTTCTGAGACGATAATTCTATCCTAAGTATTCATGGAGGGAGTAAAAAGGGCTTTTAAACTCTCTTTTGTCAATCTTAATTGTAAGAACTTTCCTGCACTACAGCCAGCAGCAAATCCACTAGTATTCACCTCAAGATCACTTCTGAACACGATTCTTAATGATAAACAATGTTATGTCATGGGGAACAAACACCAGAACTTCTAACTTTAAAAATGCCATTCCCTTGGTACCTTGCTTCAGTCATGAAGATAGGAAAAAAAGGACATGAAAAACTAGATTGTTCACATCTTCTGGGTGCCCAGAAAGCATTAAAGGAAAAGCTTTCTTAAAAAGGGAATATGGACATCTTCTTTCAGACTTTTGTGGAGATTTCAGAAAATTGTTAAGCTGCTTAAAGGCTCTTGTATGTCTATAGGTGAAAAGGAGCAGGAAAAAGCAGTGACACGGTACACACCAACTCCCCAGGAGTTTTCAAGACTGGTTAAACACCAAGCACTGCAGCAGAGGACCACATCTATCTACCCCTGAAGCTCAGCAGCACTTACCATTCCATCAGTACTCAGCACACTTTCAATACCACAGCCTTCAAGTCGTGTTATTCCCCTCAATATCTTGACAATTATCAAAAGTCAGGATCCCCTCAAACTACAGAAGGCCTGTAGTCCTCCCTGAAGGACTCCACTGTGCATCAGCAAAATAATACGTCCAAAGATATTTACACAAAGGTTCAACATTTAGGTGTGCTACCGTATGTCTGGTTGACTATTTCTGGGGCTTGCTGCCTGAATCCCTTCTCTTCCTACCGAAGAACAGGAGTTAAGATAAGACTTCCCATAAAAGCATAGTCTCAATCTCAGTTGCCTTTTAATGCTATGACATGAAGTGCTTACAGCATATCCATGTGGACTCAAATATAACTGCTGATTAAAAACTAAACCATTAACATCTTGTGTGAACTGACAGTATCCTACAGAGACACAAGAAATACGGACCAAGTCTGAAGAGGAAGACAGCCCAGAAGAGGTGAAGAAGACATGCCAAAACACCCAGGCACAAAATGAAATGAAAAATTCAAGAACACAACAGCCTGGGGCAGGCAAAGGAAGGAGGATGTTCTGATATCTTAAGAAACTAATAGTAACACTACCCACCCCCTGCAAAAATCAAATTACTCAAGCCAGTAAAAATACTCAGCTTCCTATTAAATTTTTTTTTCCTATAAAAAACTCCAAATCACAGTATTATGAAGTAAGAAAAGTGCTAAGAAACATGACAAATTGGAGAGCAACCACAAAATCAAAAGTTCTGGCAGCCAGAAAGAGGGAATCAGTTCAGAGTCAAAAGTCAGAGGCATTTATCCAGAGACGGAGGGCAGTTTTCTCCATTACAAATCAAATTTAAAGCAAGAGTTTTCAAAATACCCAGATCAGACATCCTTGAAATGGAATCCTTATAGACTACCTGTTCTCACTCTTATCTTGTTCACCTCTATATGGTTATATACCTATAGACACCAAAGGACGAGATAAACAAGCAACTGCTTATATACAGGGCAGTTAACATTACTGCATCTTCTTAATAAATGCTAACAGTCAAAAACCACATTTTTTCAAATTTAAGACAACAATTGAGCATGGATAGAATTTTAATTTTATGCTGACACAGTATGCTTTCGTAATTTCTTTCTCTGTGTCCTGGGTTACAATAAAAGGTGCAACCAGAAGTATGTATTTTATTACCATCTTCACAAGCTGTTAAAATAGGTGAGGCAGTGTTCTTCATGTTCTCCATGACTCAGCCCTGCTAACTCCCTCAGGGGGAGTATCTCTGCTAATGGGCCATCAAGGTCTCCCGGCAAGACTCCCAGAATTACATCAGCCCACTGCGAGATGCTCCGCCCAGGGGGAGGAACCGAGCATTCCTACCCGGATATACACTGAGGCCTGGAGCGCCAGGAGAGCACTACCACTGGATTCCCAGAGGATACCAGCTCAGTATGTGCCACTGGACCTCCAGAGAAGGACCAGACCCTTCTACAGGATCACCCCCTTCAACAGAATTCCATCTCTCATCCCAGCAGGACTGCAGCCACCATTGAATCAGACTGACACCACCACCCTGACCGACAGGGCGTCAGGTCGTATTCTCGCTCTGTCAGTTTTAGTCAGTCAAATAATTGCCTTTATTTTAATTTTCCTAGTAAATTGTAGATCTGACTTGGAATCTCCCATTGGTTTGCTTTCAAACTAGTACACTCTGAAGCCTACTAACCTCAAACTTTATTGTTTTTCTTAATGGAAGCATACTCTTTATTACGTCTTTACATTAAGAACAATCTAAAGATTTTTAAAAAGATACAAACCTGTTCTTCTTCTGTAAAAGGTACAAGTGCCAGTGGTGGCAGGGGCTCCTCTTGTAAAATAGGCAGAAATTCCTTATCCAGAAGGTCTGAAGGTATCTGCATGAAAGAAAAAGAGCATTCTATTACATCCAGGTATTTCCACTTAGATGATGCCACACACATTGATTCACAAAAAATTTTTATTCTACCAACTCTGTCTCCATCCACCCAGTACTTCCAGTAACATTTACTGAGGGTGGATATAACTCTGCTGGAAATTTACAACCCTCAGAAAAAAAAAAAATTCTTATAAACAAGGCATCCAAAGCATCACTCACCCACAAGGCTACAGACATCAGAACTCAAACTTACACACCACTACAGCTTAAATCCGAATCAAGTGACGACATTTCACCCAGTAAATTAAAAACTATTGCTTTTAACTTCAACACATTTTTATAGCCAGATTTTTAATTAACTAAACTACCCTGTACAGCACAGAGGTTGCTTTTGATTTAAAGTAAGCAACTCCAATTTACAACCAACCAAGAGAGGGAAAAAAACAAACCAAACCCAAACCAACCAGCCAAAAAAACCACACAAAAAAAAGCCAAGTACAACAAAACTATATGTATAGATTATGTAGAGAACACCAATGATTTAAATCAAAATTAATTTTAACACCAATTTTGAATCAGAAGCTCCATCAATAGATGTGACCTTGAGAATGTGGACAAGAAGCTCCAATTACATACAGCCAAGTGAGCTCTAATTATGCCAACAGACAACTGCTTCAGAAATATTTAGTTCTTAACACTAAAGACATTTTTTCATTTAGATATATGCTAGCAGAAGTCCTCCTGCTTTCAATCAAGTCTCTCTTTTAATCAGAGATGCAACAGCTTAAAAACATTGCTGTCATCTACTAGTTGACTAGAACCACTGTCAAGAGTCTTCTCAGTCCTCACAGCCAGAATCACTCAACACCCTGGAAACATCTGGATATCAAAAGAAAGACATACTCCCACCATAATGCCCTTCTGGCAAACACACTGGAAGAAAATATTCTTTTGGACCATTCATAACGATCGCAGAACTTCCTGCAACACAGGATATTCGAGGGTTGTTCTGCGTCAGTCCCAACAGCAGAGGTCTCAGCATCATCTGACATAACAAACACAAACTGCAAAAAACAACAACCTCTGACTGGCTGACCTATTCAAGCATAACATCAAGATTTAAATTGCAATTTCCTGAAGTAGAACAGGACAATTCTGCATGTTAAAGCATGGCTTTAAACTATACTACACTTAACAGACTTAGAAAAATCTTTGACATTCAATGTCTTTAAATCTATGTTCAAGCAATGCAGGGTTCCCAGCATTGTATGAGAATGTCAACACAGCCAAGACAGGGTAGGAACATGAAGATGTGTGTGCACATCTTCATTCCAAGCTCAAGACACAATCTTGACATCGTTTCTTGCAGTTTCTCCCTCCCTGAAGGGTAAGGCTCTCAAGAGGATTCAGACTTCCAAGTCTGCTGCAACAATAAACCAACCACTGTCACCATCTAGAGAAAAAGCCAATGTTTACAACTGCAAAATGTATTAATCATTTGCCTGAAAGATCTCTGAAATTTTAGATTATCTTTTACATCACTGAAAACCTTTGTGTGAAATGAAACCAGAAGGAAGTTCTTGACTTTCTGTACTGCTCTTATACATTACATGTCATGGTTTCTATGTCCCAATTCCCAGGAAGTGAGCGACTTGAGGACTGCTCTCATAGGGCTAGTTACCTGCTAAAGTGAATTGACTTAAAATGTGATAAATAGAGACCTCTTGCTCTTTTCAGATGATCTGTTCATATGATTTACTGCCTGACTTTGTAGCTGAATCAAATAACTATTATGCATCACATTAAATAAAATCCTACTGAGGCAAGCAAATCTGCACAGCTGCAAGGAGACTTTAACCCACAGCCATCTGTGGCACTGGGACTGAATATGACAATCAGGTTTTTTTTGTTCTCTAGGGTACAGGAAGTTATCCCTAAAATGGAAAAAAAACCAAAGAAACAAAAAACACACAAACAAAAATACAAACAAACAAACCCACCAAAAACATACTGAATGCAGTAAAAGTGCAATCACACAAGTGCACATATGAAAACCCCCCACAATCAGCCCTCTTCAGTCTGGGATTGCAAGGGATAGATGATTTCTTTGTCTATAATCACAAAATACAAACAACTATTCCTAATCACAAGGCCGTCATTAGGAATACACACATCAGGCCATCGTCCTCTCCCTGCTCACCTTATTATCCTTTAGAAAAAGTGCCAACATTTCTTCTCTCCCATAGCGATAGTCTGCTAGTTTGTACTTCGGCAAAGCCGGAGACAGAGGAGGGGATGTCACACTCCCGCCACTAGACAAAGCTCGCAGCCTAAAAGAAAGCAGAAAAGCAATGAAAATTGAATTGAGAATATCTTCACCTGTGCTACCATCACTCTGCACATTTACAGATTTGACACAAACAAAATAAATACAATACTGAAAGTAAAGACATTAACAGTTTAACTTCAAAACTCTAAATCTCAGTGCTTCAACAGGAAGAGCAGAAGAGCCTCCCATGTTTTACCCAGAGTCAGGAAAGCAAGAAAAAAAAAAAATCCCATGAGTAAATCAAGGAATTCAACTTGCCTCAGGAAAACTCTTATGTTGACCATATAGCAAGCCAGCTATAACTCCCTAAAGCCTTGCCTAAGCTATTTACATAGGCTGCACACAAATCAGTGGGACATCTTAATGATGACAGCTTCTTTTTGACAAGAAAAATTCTTACCATGCTATGAGAGCACAGTAAATATTAAGCTAAGGAGGGAGTTTATTCAGATGTTTCATGAAGTTTAACAGTACAGCACAGTAAATTTTATAACAAAGTTTCTTCTTGTGTCTCTGGAATCCTTCCTTACCACAAATCCCTTTTCCACAAGTTAAAATAAATGGCTTTCTTTTAAGAGCACATATACCATTTAACTTAAGCTATCAAATAAAGAAAAAAAAATTAAAAATATGTACAAAATATAGTGACACTCTACTTTAGAGATATTGCAAGCAACAATCTAATTTACAGTAACAGATAAATCTGCTATTACATTTGTTCCCATCCCACACAGGTAAGTTACTTAATTTCTTGAAGGTAACATCTTACTATTGGACATTATTCCCACTCTGCAGGTGAATTAGTCTCATTCTACACAGCAACTTTCTCAGCTGCTCAAATATTCGGTATTTTTGAGTTTGAGGAATGTTTTACAAAAAGATATGTGTGTCAAGGAACAAAACCCTGCCCATTTTCTTACATTCTCTTTGATGGACAACTTAGACAAGTAAAACAACAAAAGTTCTTCTCAGCAATCAAAAAATCCTTGGAATGTAAAGGGCTCTAAACTAAAATAGTGATTCAGAGGCTACCTTTCACCTAATTATTGAAGCATGCTTCGATTTGTTTTATTGTTCTTTAAACAGAAAAGAAAAAATCGTTTGCAAGTCAAATGCTGATCTTATTTTTTTAGTTTGGTGCCACCCCGTGGTAGTTCCTCTACATACTGCTTCCAAACAAATCATGCCTGCAGAAGAATTATTTAAGGGATTAGATGGCTCAGTGCAATGTTCAACACCAATCCAGATCAAACATGACCCAGAGTTTCACTGTTAAATGATACAGCAGCTTACATGACAGACGTGACTATAAGGCAATCCGAAAGAAAAATTATAAATCTTAAGTTCCATTACTCCTGTAAAAATCTACTAATTCACTGAAGTAGAATGTATGCTTCCATACATAATCTAATCTGGTTTTTAAACTAACTGGAGACTCACTATGACAGTCCCCTCACTATGACACAGCAATGAAGTTACTGTTAAAATATGTGCTTTTTTTAGAATTGTCTTCCCCCTTCTCTTTTTTTAATATAACTTTGGCTTCCATCCATCAGGAATCTAATCATGTCTGTCTCTTACACTGAAGAGCACTCCAGCACAAGATATCTGCCTGGTGGGTATATTTATAGACAGTGATAAATTCATTCTTTAACCTTCTTTCATTCTAACAAAATAGACTGAGCTCTCATTGTTTCACATGCTGCAAATCATGTCTTACTTCTTCACTGAATCCTCTCCAATTTCTGTACATTGTGTATAGAAATGTGTCAGCAAAAGTGAATGTGTTATTCCAGTAACAGTTCTACCACATGCTATGCAGCAACTGTATTTCCTATAACCACTCCACATTCCCATTCACATGGTTGGGGATCAATCACTCTTCAGAAACCACACCACCCAGAATTCTTGTTTGTAACTGCAATCACCAATACTTTAACAAGAAATTGAAACAAATACTGAATAATCACACCTGTACAATTGCTCTTTTGGAAAAGCCAGGACAATGCATGTTAGACAAGCTGGAAAACTAACAGTTGACAAAATTATATGACAGCATGGATTCCCTTGAACACAATAGCTCTCTTTTCCTGACACTTTTCAACACAAACATGCAGGACACTAACACAAAGCTAATTTTTACCATATTCCATAAAGGAGTTGGGTTTTTTTAAAATGGAAAAAGAAAAAGCTTGCTTAGCTATAGATTTAAGTAGTGAGGAGAGTTTAAAACTTCCTTATTAACATGCATCACACAGAAAGACTGAATAAGCACATCTTCAATTATTCTGTGCATACCTCTGAGATCATAAACATTATTCCTCCCTCAAATGCTTGGCAAGGTAAATATTATGCATTAACATAACACAAAACCCAACTTAATTCATACACAATGCCAATTCACGAAGTGAAGACTAATTTTATAATACTGCATTTGAGCACAGGCCAGGGACTGAGGTGAAGCAGGACAAAACAACAAAGATATTATATCCCACTCAGTCCCATAATCAATTCTGCTCCAAAAGAAAAAAATTCCTTTTAGACAAGTTCTGGAATCTGACAAAACAGACAAGACTTACCATTCAGGCCCAAAGTTAAGTGTCTGAGTTTCTGCTGCCATTTTTTCCTGTTCTATTCCTCTTTTTTAAAAAGCGTGAACCTGAAAAATAAAAATATGTATTATGAAAACAGCTGGATTGATACAGGCCTTCATAGATTAACTCAAAATACAAAAGCACACCTGGTCATGCAAAGAAGTGAAAAAACTGACTACATGGAAATTTTTTTTTAAGGAATCCATTTCAGCTCTCCAACACAGACTGATTTGCTAACATAGGAGCAACTGCATCAAGATTTCTTCCCTAAATCCCTCTTTTAACAGCTCAAACAGGACACTGGATCAGGATGTCTGAGGAAACAATTTGTACAAACATGGAGAACTTGATGCATAATCCTCTTCTCTAAGAACAGTAATGCTTAATTAACAGAATTGCCACTTCCTGACAATTACAAGAGGATAAAACCCCCACTACATTTACAGCAAGACAGATTTGCCAGCTGAGTGGCAGAGTATTCAAGAATTTTCCACTGCTCATTCTTGAAAAATAAGCCTTCTAAAGACCGAGCACATCCAATGCTCCAAAATTCTGCAGGCAAATGACAGTATTTCTTTCATTCTTGGTTTAGTAATCAAAAAAAATGCAAAACTTAAGACTTCAGCTACTATCATTGCTATTAGCCAAGGTAGGTCCTGCAGCCATCAGTAAAGCTCAGGTCAAGTTCCTACATATCCAGAGTGTGTGGACAAGATCAGATGAATCCATATAGGAGGGAAAGAACAAGACTAAGGTAAGGCTATGAACTTTTCCCTAACAGAACCAAGTCCAGCCCAGGCAGTTCTGGAGAAGTGTCTTTTCACGCAATAATTACAGCTCTTCTTTCCTTCCAGCAGTAGCCAAATCCAAATCTGCAGAGGAAGATAGTTTGTTTTTTTAAAAACCAAACACACTGTAGGTAAAGCCCAAGAGAAAAAAAGTCATCTGCAGACACTGGTTGATTAGACTTCAAGAACCCATAATGGCAGGGAGGGAACTTTGCTGTATCAGACCCATATCCCTTAACAGATCCAGGGACTAAAAAAGGAACTTCATGAGTTTGTCTATACTTTGCATGAAAAGGTGATGAAAAAGAAAACCTGTAAGTCTGGAGAGATAGAGATGGAAAGGGCATTAGTTACTGAAGCAAACAAGACAAAAGCAAACAAAGAGAACATTTTTTTTCTTGCATACATGCCACGGAAGTAATGATATTAATGAAAATAAATCAAGACCCTCAAAGCTAGAAAATGACAAAACATACTAAAACAAAAATATGCTAAAACTGCTTGAGCAGATTTTACCCAAATAGTTTGGGCATAAGATTACAAATGCTTATAAAACTCCCTGCAGCCTAAACCCACCAACTAACATTTGGCTTACGTATTTTAACAAAATGCCATATCCTCTTTGTCCCATATACAAAGTAATTTATAGACAAATATTAATGTTTTTATTTTCACAACAATTCTAGACAATTAAATAGAATTATCCCTACTACCTGCACCAAAAGCTCACACAAAAATACCCAGATATTCTCACAGGCCTAGTCTGAGATGATTTTGGTCTGATCTGAGTTGCCTTTTTGAAGCAGCTGACAGCTGATTAGAACATTCAAGGTATATCCACTCACCATCCTGAAAATCAAAATAAAAGGCGAGTTACCCAAAGACAACATGCAGCAGCTACACGTGAAAATATTGTGCGGCAATTCAAGTAAACCATCACGCACACTTGGGCAAAGACAAGCCTCTAACACAATTCCTAGAAGCCTTAATTGGATAGTTGTCCCTCCACTTCCTGCCTGTAATCCTTCTGCTTGGAGTGGAGTGAGGTGGAGTTTTCAGATCAACCCATGTGCATCACCAGGGAACCTGGGATCTTTAACTCCTAGCATCAAAGTTAGTCTAGTATCAGTAATACCAAAAAGGCTGGCACTGACGGTTAAACTGCAATGAAAACACAGCTGAAATGGATCAGGTACAAGGAGGAATCACTAAAAACCAGTTAGGATCAAGCTGTTCATTGGTTCTGGGACCCACTAGTCCCCACACTTCAGCCTCTGCATTACCTTCCCAAAAAACTGAGGATGCTGTGTCCTGTTTCTCTACTAGACTCCTCAGCAGTTTAGTACCCAGAAGAATGATAGTCTCATCCCAGTGAGCTGCTAAATGGCTTTCCCTATCCCTCATTTTGGTCACCACACTTTGTTTTGTGAACTCTTCTCTTCTGTATTGCATTCAGGGAAGTTACTCCATCCCTAGAAGTTCTGACTGTATGAATTTTGAACTGAAAACAAGACAACTATAAATGAATCAAAGTGTACTGAATACATCCCCCTCAAAACACAATAAAACAGATGTGCAGATTATCTGAATAGGTGTAACAGGTGAACTGAATAGACAACATTACCCAGAAATAAAATGCACATAAAAATGCACAGGGAAGGCTGAGAGAAAAATGTTGGACAAGAGGCACCCTGGAAATGGACAATGATTTGGGAGGAGGAAGGCAGAGAACAGGAAAAGGCTCAGAAAGGTAGACAGCAAGTGCACCAGAGGAAAACACTAAGCCACGCCAGAGCAGATGAAAAGGGAGGGAGTGGAAACCCTGTGCTGCTTCCACTGGTTCTCACAGCAGCAGCCAGAAGGCGAGAGCATGGAAGCCGACCTGAAAGGAACCTCTGACAGTGACTGCACACCACACCTGGCTCGTGTGCAGGAGGAGCTGTACTAACTGGAAAGGCAAGTTGGAGTGGACTAGGCAACACTCGCATCACAGGAGGTAAAAATCAGGGTGGAGCAAGAGAAAGCATGAGGAATTAGGAGATGGGAATGAATGATCAGGTCACAAATTTATCCATTCTGGCTACGCAAAAGGCATGAACTTATCATATCTTCATTATCTAGATCACCTTCTTGTGTCTTAAAATTCAATATTAATAACTGAAATGTTGATTTTGGTTTTTTTAAAAATGCTGCTTCCTTATTAATCAAGGATGGCAAACTACAAAAATAATATATATTAACATTTCCTCCTTGATATAATTTGATGAGGGAAAAGCCCCCCTTCTGAACAGCTAGTTTTGTGAGGCAAGGTTTTCTCCAAATCAGTGGCTATTGATCAAGGAATCTCCACAGCCACAGATTTTATATGGGCAGAGAGCACATAGAGGCAGCTTCAAGCTGAAATGAGAAACTGAGGCAGTATTTTGATAATAGCCAGTTAACACTACTGCTTGGCCAAGAAGGCTACCTGGTGCTTCCCACCACTCCTCCAAACAGGAACATTTTTTCTGAAGTTTTCTTCAAATAAGGTCAATACTTGATCAAGGTGCCAGTGACACCCTACAAAGAGCTGGGGTTTTCCTGCATATTTTGGGAAACATGGAATTGGTCTGTAAACTGGAATTGGGACCCCATTCTCTTGGAGTGATACCACAGCCACCAACCTGCCATCAGCATGCAGGGATGAAAAGAGAAGAAATCACATGAACCCCACCAACAACCTGTAGGCTGGAAAGGGGGAAAAAAACTCCTATTTTGTCACCTACTTAGTACTTTTTGTCTGAACAGACACAAATTGTAATCAAATAACGTGAAGCCTTTAAGTGGCTTTCACTCACAATTAACAGGTAATAATTGTACATGCAGAAGCTGGCATCAGCAACACTCATTTCACTGGTTCACTGTAGGAACAATGGTTATTTTATCAAGCTTGCAGTTTCCTCAAATATTTTTCAAGCTCACTATTTAGTACCTTACAAATGTATTAAAACTCTCAAATATCTGCTACAGACACAAGCCAGAACTTGATTGTACCGGCTAGATTTAGGTGTTAAAATGCTTAAGACGTTTCAGTTGAAGGTCTACAATTTCTGTGGCACATTTTGCCCATAAGTTCTGGTATTTTATTTAAAACATACAGATAGCTAATAAATATCTAGACAAAAAGCTGTTTTCAGAGATTTGAAAGATGAAAACTACCATGCTTTCCCAGACTTTGCTCAACCTCACATAACTGCCATTTAAGGTTCATTTGTTACTGATGGGCACCAGCATTAAGATTTTCAGGCAATGTTAAATTCCTCCTACATTTCCATTACAGAATTCTCTCAGCTTGCAGCCCATGGCAATCTGTTTTACCAAGACATTCTGCTGTTCTGGGTAGAGACTACCAAGATGGAGACAGTGTTCCAAGTTAAGTTTAGGCAATGGCTGCATTCAGGTCTGCCCATCTAATCTTTTCTGCGGACAACAAAAAAAAAAAAAAACAAAAAAAACAAAAAAACAACCATACAAAAAAACCCCAAAACACAAACAAACCAACCAACCAACCAAAACCCCCCAAAAAACACATTACTATATAGCTTTGGGGCTGCTGTGTGCTTAGGTTTTTTATTAACTCTGGAAACCTAAAAAAGATATACCACTGATCCTTCCTGTACACACCTATTTTATTTCGAAATGGTCTACTCTTTGATCAGAGATACTTAGGAAGAAAAGTATCCTTTCATTTCAAGGCAGTTCTGTTGCTACTGTAGGTCTAAAACAGTCTTTTAAACCTAGAAAGGGGATGAAAATTTAAAAACCAAAGAACACAAGAGAAATCCAACATGGGCGGACTTAAGTGCACGGAAATGGGTTCTCCTTAAATAAACATGGAGAAGGAATTTAACAGCAGTGCTCCACCGTTCAACAGCAACATTACATCAAGATGACAAAACTTCACCTTCCACAAGCAAGGAAACATTCCATAGGCAGCTACTAGAGCTAGCTAATGTCAGTGCCAGGAACTGTGTTTTTTTAAAAATTAACAGGTTGATTGAATAATTAATGCTGATTTTCTCTAATTTTTGAAATATTAAAGATGATCCACAACTGTATGCAAGCCACCTTTGAAGTACAATGGTAAACAGGATGACTCAGGTGGCTACACTACCTGTCCGTTCGATATTAATCACTGGCTAAAGCAGACAACACTGATTAAAGGACACTGACATAATTAAGGCCAGGCAACGTAAGATTTTTGGAAGACATTCAATCAAAATATAGTTTTGTAAGAGTAGAAACGTCATTGCTTGAGCGAGTAGATGAATTTTAACTTCTGCAGGACATTTCAATTCACTAGAATGTTAAAAAGGACAGAATCATTCACAACCACACAAGAAGTCTCAAATCATCACAACCTAGTTTTTCTTCACTTCTAAAGAGTCTACAACAACCCATTTCTGTTTGAATTCTCAAAACCAAGTAAAAGGTAAGAAGCTATCTTCTACAGTGTCTGTAATACTGGCCACAAAACTTCTAAAACCTAAGGATGACAAACGTGGATATGGTAAATAATGGAAATGACACATCATCAATAGGACCATCATGAATTATTCAATGACTCAGTCCAGTATAGCAGGTTGCACTGAATAAGGCAAAGTCAAGAGACTCACAAGCAGAAAACACAAGTGATACATAAGAAATGCAAGACTACTGGAGAAAAACACAGTCCTGAAACCATGCTGAGATTTATAACATTAATCAAATGAAAAGGAATATGTGATACAACACTGACTAAAAGAGATAACAAAAACCACTTAAGCCAGGAAAAAGAAAATGCAGAGTAAATATACACCAAATTTTACCACTGAAGGGATACAGTGTCCTTTCTGCTGCAAGAGGCAAAAGAGCTGATAAATCAGGTGTTCTAAAACTGATAGAACCTAACAGACATGCCCTGCAGTGAGGAGAAAAAACCCCAACAACTTACTGAAGCTCTATTTATTGAGCTTTGAGAAAAAATTAAGTATCTTAGTCTGTAAATGATCACACAGTTAAAAACATCTGAAGACCCAAGTTTATTCAGTGAAGGGACTGAAGCAAGACATTTGGAGGTAATCAACAAAGTTAGTTGGTTTTAGGTCAATGTGAAATGATTTTCTAAGATGTATGTTCTAGCTTAAACAGAAAATAAATAAATAAATAAATAAAACTATTAGTCACATTATACAAGATGCCAGACAAGCACAACAAGTCCCTTCTGGCTGACCAAATCTTATTCCTGATAAAGGCAGTGAATTTTCCAACCCCTGCAAAAGTATTTCAATCTCTCGGCAGTTTCTGATCAAAAATTGTCCAGGACTACTTGAAACTACGCTTTCAAATTGGCACTTCTCTGCTTACTGCACAGATCCACTTAAAGCTGTATAGAGCACAGCAGCTTGCAACACGTTGCACCCTGGTCAAGAATGACAAATACAAGTAGCCCTTCGGGGATAGAATGACACAACAGACTAACAAGACCTACAGACCTACCAAACCAAAGAAAAATTCAGAACATGAAGTAACACAACTCCAGATGTTCTCCACCTTTCCTACCTAGTGTTGTGAACTTGGTGGTTAGAAGTAGGTTGTAGAGCTATCCACTTCTTGCTTCACCTGCACACAGCCAAATGTGAAGGCTTTTCCCACTTTCCCCACCAGAACACAGCGTGACCTCCACCTTTACTAACAGACTGCCAGCCAAAGGCAGGCACCAACGATTAAGCTCCAAGCAGAGTCAGGGAACCACACCCTTGGCCTTGCCACTGGCTGGAACACAAATGTTTCTCATTCCAAATCCTATCCCAAAATCCTGCCAGCGCTCACTTTCCAACTAAAAAATCACTTCCACATCTGTCTACTTCGTACACAGAAAACTTGCTGGTAGATAAATATTTTGTCTGTGCCCTTCCACAAGGCATTACGGATGAGGATGCCAAGTCTGTCTACCTGCTCCCCAGCAAGGCCAGCAGCCAGACTGAATGCAACCAAAACCCCCCTGCAGCAACTCTCTCCTACTCGTCACACACATTATATAGCCCATACATATTTTCAAAGTGGAAGAACACAGCTTCAGACTACATTCACTGAAAACAGTAACTGAATTAACAGATGTGAGTTGCTGTGAGGGTTCAGGGGCTTGTTTTTAAAATGTCACTTAGCTTCTTTGGGCTTTGAAAATTCTCTCCCTCCCCTCGCCCCCTGTTCCTTAAGGTTTCCTGCTCATGCAGTTCTGAGACATCCTATACTTCAGGAAACAAACATACAACAGTGAGTGTTTAATAAAATGTTCTAACAGAGAACCAGAATGTGTATCAGACTGCATACTACATGTGAACCACAATACTTAACAGCTTAACAATTTTTGCAGAAGATGCTTTAAAAATTCACTTGCTTTGATCTAAGAACCATAACCTTGTAAATTGACTTGTGATGTTAGCCTGATCCCAACCTTAGTCGGGATTTTTTACCTTCAAACTTAGTATAACAGAAAATCACAGATGCAGATGATTCAGCATTAACTAAGCCTATCATAAAAGCTTCCACTGGTTTTAATGGTGGTTGAATGGGGCCTCTGATTTATTAAGTTATGAAATGTTTTTACATAAAAACCTTGCCATATGCTATTCCGTGATCAGCCTCACTCACTTTCTGTCACACACAGTCTAACACTGACGTCAGCCCTGCTTTGAGCAGGAGGCTGGAGCAGACAACCACCAAAGGCTCTTCCAGCTAAATCATCCTCAGATCCTAACACATGTGGCTCAAAAAATCAGTTTAGAAATCCATTACTTGCCAGCCAAACCAACTCCTTGACACATGATCTTCTGACTCTAAGGTTGAAGGCATGTAAATTCAGCTATCTATCATCACAAAACTTCACCCAAAGTCATCTCCAGAGCGCTCAGAGTTTCTCTTCCTTGTTTCTTCCAGTGTGAACAGATGTACTACCACACATGGATCCCATGGGCTTTTACCCAAACTGATCTACCCATGGACATCTACAGCCTCCAAGCCGCCCAGTCACACAAGCCAGTACCTTTATCATAAAATACTACTAACAGAATGCAATTTACATTTATTGCCAGGGAGAGAAGGAACAAAAAAACCCTGTTTCATTGTAACCAGAATTTGAAACAAGTATTTCTCTACTGAATAAAAAGGATAAGATTTCAAGCAACAAAACACTTCACAATCTGCAATGCATCATGCTTACTTTCACTGGAAAAATAACTATTTAACTGTACAAAAATATTTTTCCAGCCATTTTTTGTAACTGTATTTGTAAACTTGTTTATCTGTTTATAATGACAAACTACATATATAAGCAGACCTACTAAAGCCATCAAGTAATCGTTCTTTATTTCTCCAGATTTTTTTAAACATATGGCCAAAGAGAGAGAATGATAATGCACAGTTTTAATAACTAGCTGAGACAACCAAAAATTAGTAAGTGATCCAAAAGGTAGTCAACAACGCATTATTTTAAAACTATTCTCTAAATAGCCACCAAAATTTTTCATTGACCTACACACCCTACAACCTCTACACAGCTCATGGGATTCCTTTGCTTTTCTCTATAATCCTGAGGTCTACATATCCAGCTTCAATATATTACAAGCTTTAAGGATTACAGGAGAGGCCCACTTCTGAAAAAATACACTTTGATTTCATGTTTGCAAAAACCTCAGATGCATCAAAACAATTCTATGCATCCTTTCCTCAAAAATAAAAAAAAAAAAAGCACAAAGATAAAAATTTAAATGGCAGGCTAGTTTTAAATTCAAGGAATGTTTAATCACCTTTAGCGGAAATGGAATGAAAGCCCTCCCTCTGCAAAAAAAGAGAAGTGGACACGTTTTGTAATCAACACACAGTGGCAATCTCAGCTTCCAACAAAGCAATGCAAAGACCTCAGCCTGCTACAATCCTCAGCTGCTGTCTGAGCTAAACATGAAAAAATAATGGTATTAAACATCCCCATGATGAACTGGTTATATATATCTACACACATATTACCACCAACCACAAGAGGGCCAATGCCATACAGACCTTGGCGCTTCAAACACTTAATTCTTAGTTCCATCCATAACTCTGGCACACCTTGAGCAAACTTTCTAAGTTTTCTCACTTCTGGTGATTTTCAAGCCAGAACCTTTGTGCAACAAAAAAAAAAACATTCCAGAGTTGAGAGCAACAGATAAAAGGAGAGGCTAAGCTGGGCAGAAAACTGACTTTGTTCCCATAAAAGCAAATGCCATCCCCCTGCAGCATTTCACACACCTTGGATTTCAAATGCCACTCTATGAATTAAAATAAACTGATGAGAAAACCACACAAAGAAGGAGCTTCTTTCAAGGCAAATGTTTCCTCAGGAAACAAAGAAATAGGTTTCTCCTCACCAAGGCATCCAATGGATCTCTAGCAAGCTCTGTAGGGAAAAGGCTCCCCTGCTCTGCCCCACAGCTCTACCTATTATCATGAATTAAATATAGCTTATCTCCACTAATCTTTGAGCAGAAGCACTGAAGGGGAAAAAAAGAAAACCAGAAAAATTAAGAAAAAATGCTTGGAAATGGATTTTTTTAAAAACTGGACTATGAGAGAACTTAATACCGTACTTTAAAAAGTCCTAAGGAAGAATTTTAAAGACCTCAATGAAAGAACAAGAAATATATACATATATGACAGTTGTTTGAACTTACAAGACCAGACAGAAATAGGCAAAATCAAACTTCACATTCTTAGTAACTATTATAAATAGATAAATAAATGAAAAGAGAAGGCAAAGGGGAAGGCACAGATCATAGTGGCCAGCTCATCTTCATCAGTTACTGTGAACCAGTGTTTTTCCTTCTAGGTTTAAATAGAAAGATCTTTCAGCAGAGAGGTGTACCAGCAAAGCCTTCAGCCACTCAGCTGTCCCAACAAGGTGTTCCATGGGCTGTTTGGCTTTTTTTTAATGAAGTATCTTAGATCTTAAAAAACTGCTGATTTTTTTTCTTACATTCAGGTATGAGGAACTCCAGTTTGTGACAGAACTTCATTCAGACAACTGGCCTTAAAAGAGAGACTCAGTGGTGCTTAGTCTCAATTCCTTAAGAAACCCAAAACCTTCTTCGTACTCCCTTCTTACACAAAATTTTTTCCTCAACCCAGGAGTAAAATAGTAAGGAAAAAACTAATTACAAAGCCCTCAACTGTCTATTTACAAGCATTTTTTCCACTTGCATAATCATAGAGATCATAGTTTTAGTTTACTGTATGTTTTAGAAAGGCAAGCAAAAATGCTTATAGGAGCACCTGAGGACATTTTACAATCCTCAAGATCAACACCTGTAACAAAAAGAGGATCTGCAACAGTCCAAAGTTTTACTGTGGCATAAAATTTTTTCATTTTCACCCTGTAAAACAAATCATTCCTGTTCCAAGATCACATTACATTTCAGTTCTATGCTCTTGCTTTAAAAGACAGGCTTAAGAAACCATTCAGAAAAAGGCCCCAAAAGAAATAGTGTCCAGGTGTCCCTAGGCACACTCCTGCATTCCAGGGCTGGGAGAGCCTGAGAAGCTCTTAAAATCATTCAACCCCAGAATTTATATACTATATTGTCAGATACTGAAACAGGTTATCAAAGTCTCAACATAAGAGGTGACATCCAACTTCCAGGGTTAAAATTCTGCCTTCTCTTTAATCCAGCTGACTATTAGACAGAAACTTTATTTTTTTTAAAATCACACATTCATTGAGAAATTAGCACCAACACACAACCACTGACATCAATTGACTTGTACAACTACATGACCCTGGGGAGCAAAGCAGGTGCAGAAGGGGCCATGGACAGTCCAGCATTTCTGTTGGCACCCCCAGGATCAATCAGGTCACATATTTTCACACTGGCATCAGCTAACTGCTCAAAGGATACCTAGTCAAGTGCATGGCAAGAAAACCAATAAGGAGACCAATAAGGGCAATAATGCTCTTATTATCTACTGCAGTCACTACCCAATAACAAAACTTAAAAATACCAAAACAAAGCTTTTGTTGGTGACAACTGCAACCAATTTTGCTTACAAAGATTCCCAATTATCACACTGTGCATCAACTAAATGCTCCATTCACAAAACAGTAAATTAATTTGTGTTTATTAAAGAGTTTCTTAAGAACAAAAGCAACCAGCAGAGTTATGAGAAAAGAAAAAAAAAAATCACACGTACTTTCCAGGAACTTGCCCAAGTCAGCTCCTGAAGCAAGAAAATAGAATGAGCAGGAAGAAGTTAGAGAAATATAATCAGAATTCAAAAGTCCTTTCCCCACCCACCCAAGCGAACAGATGTTCAAGAATTACAGTAAAAGTAGCACACCACGAACGTTGAACTGAATGTTACTGGGGAAATCGTGTTTTTTTATTCCAAAAACACTACTTGGCAACACCTCCTTTTGGCCTACACCTTGTCCCACTTCAAAGTGCAATCACAGAGAACTGAAAGAGCCGTAAGTGCTCTGTTGACACTGAAACTACTTGTCTTGGATCAATACCAAACGTACACAATTCTGATCGATGCTCTCTTCAGCCTGCCAAGGCCTCTCCAGTCAAACACTGCCGGTCACCGCTGCTCCCAACACCCTGCTGCCTGCGCGGAAGAAGGCTCGGAGCTCCCTCCTTCCTCGGCCAGTGTAACCTGACAGGGCCGGGCGTGCTCGAAGCGGGGCTCACCGCGGCGCTCCCGCTGGGCTGGGAGGGGACGAGCGAGTTCACAAGGGTCAGTGCGAGGGGAGACGGCCCCGGAGGGCGTGAGGAGCCGCGGGCGCCCCGCCGCCGCCTGACAGGCATCAAGGACCCGCATGGAGAGCTCAAGGCCCGCTCGGCCCACCTCCAACGACCCCTGCAGAGGCCCATGGGGAGCGCTGGTGGGCCCTCCAGGCGTACATCCCCCCACCCCCCGGGCGGCCTCGCCTCCCGGTTAGGCCGCGGGGCGCCTCGGTGCTGCGGCAGCCGCGGGGGACGGGGGCCGCCGGCAGGGCCGGTGGTCGGGCGGGGCGCACGGCGGCGGGAGCATGCCGGGGGTGGCCGAGGCGGCGGCGGGGCCGAGCGGAGGCGGGACGGCGTTACCTGCGCTCCCGGGCGGAGAGTCCCTCACGGCCGCGGCGGCTACTCAGCCCAACAACACAAGATGGCGGGTGCGCCGCCACGCAGCGTCACGTGAGGGCGAGGCCACGCCCCCAGCCCCCGCCG
>VZRF01003602.1:0-25642 GCA_013396875.1 Vireo altiloquus | reverse complement strand
GCCGGCCCCCCCCCCAATTCCTCCTACAGCCATGAGGGGAGATGGGGGAGGGAGATGGCAGCGCCGGGGGGTCCTCGCGCCGCCCGCCCCGCCCGAACCCCCGGTAATCAAATCACTGCGCCAGTTCCCCCTGCACTCGGCACTGGTAAGGCCACACCTTGAGTCCTGTGTCCAGTTTTGGGCCTCTCAATTCAGGAAGGACATTGAGGGAGTGGAGCATGTCCAGAGAAGGGAACAGAGCTGGAGAAGGTTCACAAGTCTGACAAGAAGCAGCTGAAGGAGCTGGGGGGGCTCAGCCTGAAGAAAAGGAGGCTCCGGGGGGCCTTTCCTGCTCTCCGCAACTCTCTGTGACAGGAGGGTGCAGCCGTGGGGGATCGGACTCTGCTCTCAGAGAACAAGGAGAGGACAGGAGGACATGGACTTAAGCTGCAGCAGGCGAGATTTAGTTTGGACATTAGAAATTCTTCACAGAAGAGGTGATTAGACATTGGAGGAGGGAGGTGGTAGAGTCGCTGTTTCAGGAGGTGTTCAAGGAACGCCTGGGCAGGGCACTCAGTGCCATGGTCCGGTTAACAAGGTGGGGATCAGTCACAGGTTGAACTCGATGACCTCAAAGGTCTTTTTCAACCTGAATGACTCCGCGATTCTGTCACCCTCCCGCCGCTGTTTCGCACACACGGGCGGCCTCAGAGCGCAGTGTGGCTCCCAGCCTTATCTGTTCCCGCTGTGTGCTTCCATGAGGCAATTCAGCTTTATCGGTGGCCACAAGAAGCTGTGTGAGAAACCACCGTGTGTGAGCACTAACGGCGCCCCGGCAGCGAGGGCTGGAGCTGCTCCCGCCCGGGCACTGGAGGAGTCCTGAGGACACGCTGCCGTGGGAGTCACCCTGGGAGTCGGCAGCGGGTGCTGCTGCTACTAACAGAGAAAGGGCATTAGATGATACATATTTTGACTTTTCCTGACGGAAAAATCAGGAGCTCAAGGCAAACTTCCTTCAGCTAAAAATACCAGTTTATTTTTAGTCCCCAAACCCATATTAGTACATGATGCAGAATAGCCCCATGTGGTTCCTTCAGCCTAAAAAAGCTATTCTTAGCTGTTACGCACTGCTGAAGGTATAACAGTTTTCAGCTGAAACAGTTTCGCTCCAATCATGATGTCAGCCACAACCCATGTAGCTTTCTTCCTCCTCTTCTAGGTGAATAAATACTTGTCATTGTGTATTGAATGACAGCCAAAAATGATGCAACAGTGAACACCGGTGACTCTTATGAGCTAATGGGTTGAAAGCCTGTAATTCTTGGGTCTTATTTTCAGCTGAGAGCTACATAGGACTACCTCACCCAAAAACCTTAGAATGGAATTTCTCCATTAGGAGGCTGGTATGGAAAAGCAAAGCTCCCTAGGAAAGGGCTGGCCTCTGATAAGCTGCATTCAATCCCCCTGATTGTTGTCACACAGCTTGAGCCAATACTAATAACGATAAAGAAAGGGAGGGAGGGAGGGAGGGAGGCAGAGCTGCATTTCAAGCTGTCAGTGTGAACTTCCAATTTCGTTGCAGAAGCAGCTGTGCCTTGTTATTCTACTTATCAACTGTGAGTTTGAGCACTCAAAAATATTTTCACATGCTCTAAGACAACCTTTATCTGAGATGGGAGATGTTCAGCACTTATGGAAATTTTTTATCCCAGTTAGCTCAAACATTATATTACCGGGACAAAAAAAAAATAAAATTCAAGAAGTGTCTGAAACACACCTTATCTGCAGAAGTTGGCATTTCTGTAAAATACCTCAAGGAAACTGAGATGACAATCCTTTGCTAATAGCAGATGCATCTTAAATCTTCCACAACACTCATTCAAGCAGAACAGGGAGAATCTCATGAAAATTCAAGACTGTACCTGTGCAGTAAAATTCCTGCATGGCTCAATGACAGAATGTCAGCTGATATTGTGTAGGTGTGAAATCACCCCAGCAGCCAGTCTGGATACCAAGGGCACAATGTACTTCAAAGCCCTGGATTACTGTGCCAATTCATCCACACTATTAAAAATCCAAGTGCAGAGAAGCAGCATCCCCAGCAAGTGTAAACCTTCCTTAGTAACCCCTTGTTTTCACCCATTCTGGCTGGGAGGCAAGAGCCTGCCTCCCTCAGTACAGTAGTAGAGCTATGAACACAGAGCACAGCTTTGAAATGATACCTAATGATCATAAAGCAGCCCAGAAAGATGTATCACAGTCATGTTTCCCCTTGCCACTCCTACATTTTGTTACTTGGAAAAGTGGTTCTCCCATTTGTTGAAATAACCAGGGATTTTGTCTGGGAAGAGTCAATGTCTTCTCAGCAGCCTCTGTTTTCCATGTCCTCATTTGTCACATCCTTTAAAATAATGAAAACAGCAGCAAAGCAGACGAAGATCCAACAGCAGTTTTTAAAGTCAGTCACTTCAATGCATCTGTCACCTCAGGTGGCTTATGCTGAAAGACAGAATACCACAAACAAGCTACTACTTCTGCAACACTCAATTACTTTTAGACATCTTTCTTGGATTTATTTGGACACTCCTATAACGTTAAACTGTTATTTTGCTACCTTAATCCTCACAGATAAACCCCAAACCTCGAGCCAGGAAGAGCCTGATCACACCATTTCTTTTTCCCTTCACTGTGACCATACTGAGCTCTTTAGGTGAGACTTCCTGCTGCCAATGGCAATGTGATGGGAGCATCCTTGAGAAATCCACTGCAATCTGAGCATCCAGACAGGCTAACACACCCTCGGTGCTGGCTGAAGTGCTAGTGACTCCTCTATTGTACTTTGCCTACTCTACAAAATGTTTAAAAAAATCCCTTCAGGGATCAAGGACTATCTGGAGTTCCCATTCTAGATGAATGACTTGAGGCAAGTCTTTGTCCCTTCTGAAAAAGACCACTAAGTGCAACAGGCTTTTCATCAAACTCCTATACTTGCCATCACAGTTAAGTTATTTGGGCCATGTCAGAAATACCAGACAGGGATTAATGTACCAGCAGGCATCACTAAAGAGAGCTGGGATTGCCAAGACCTTTGAGAGTCACCTTTGAGTGGTGACATCAGGCATAAAAGGACAGAGCATCATGGATTGTAATAGATAAATTTCAGGTAAATACAACTAAGTATTGTCACATGGTTTTAGGTGGGAGATATAGCTAGACAACTTCTCTTTAGTACTTCTGCATAACCTGATGACACTGTTATCCAATCCAATAATTGCCAGCAAAACTGAACAATTTAGAAAACAATTTCCCAATGTCCATTTTTGCAAAGCTAATTTCAAAACACACATTGCTGCAACTCCAAAATAAATGTACATCCAAAAGCACTTACTGTTCACTGCACTGAATGCAGGCCCCAACTAACAGCACCTGTTTGAATTGAACAAAAGCACAGACAATGCTCATTTCCTTACTAAAACTTGTCAGCTGGAGTTGACTCAATTCTATTAAAATTAAACCACGGGAAAGCCTTTTTTCACCCTCTTCTGCAGTTCTGCACTCCTTACCCAGCTGCATATGCAAAGCAGCAGAAGTCAGCAGTGCTTGCTACGATCTAAATTTTTAAAAAAAACCAAACACAAAAACACAACAACAACAAAAAACAGCTGCAGTGTTGCAATTTTTCTGGGGAAATACAGACTAACAAAACTTCACCCTGATTTTACCTGACCTCTGAGACCCAAGGACTCATAGACACAGTGAATGTATCGGCACAGAGCAGAGCTGCATGGGATGAAATATTTATGGCTTCCATTTCATCACCAGACCTGAAACAAGGCATGGTTAAACTTCTTCCTGAACCCCCTCCCCAGTGTGGCCGTGCCAGCAAAGCTTAGCAGTTCTGCAACAGCAAAAACAAAATGCTTGGACACATTTTCAGATATCCATGTATTTTTCTTTTTTCTCCATTAATGAAAGCAGAAGCTGGAAATGCAAAAGGAATTCTAGTTGAAGCAATTTGCCCAGCTCCCAGCTGGGGCACTATAGGGGCTGAGACAGAGGCTATTTTAAGATAAGGAAAGGCTGACAACCTTCAGATGTCAACATTTAGCAGTAGGCAGTATTTCAAGTATTTACACAGCCACGTCCCTTTCTGAGGAATTGCAAACATTATGGCTTTTTACACCAGAACTGCTGTGCAGAAGAGGAAGTGTTATCATGAAGGGATTGGACACTTCCCCCACTCATCCAAGTCAGGATGCCGAGTGTGGGGATTACTACTGTAATTTGTGAAAAGTGCTATATTCAAGGACCTGAAATAAACCACAGACAAGACTGGAGATAACAATGCTTTATTTTTACATTTCAGCAACAGGAGAAATAATTGAAGATGAAATTATCTGCTTTGTTGTAAAGTATAAAAACATTTAATTATAAATATTTAGCTAAAAAAGCGTGATTTATAAAATATAATCTGTGAAGATATATACACAGTTTAATTGTTTAGCAATTCTTTCACCTGACATTAAAGAGTAGAGGTTTTTCTATTTATTATTCCACGCTCACAGTTTAGTGCTCACAGTTTAAGAAGCAAAACAGACAAGTGAAAAGATGGACTAGTGAGTTTCATTCTGGAAAAAAAAATTAAAATTTTGCCACAAATTAGGGCAAGAGCAGAGGCAGAATTTGAGCAAATCCATGTCTTGAGAGAGGTCTTTGAGGGGACACAGTTCCCCTGCCATCACCAACAGTATTTATATCCAGACAAGCAGTGGGCATCTCAACATTTGTGGGCAAGTTTCCTGTGTTTCCAAGAGAAAATGGCTAATAGTATAGTGCAAGCCCTCAAAATTCAGTTCAGTTAAATGTGTTCACCTCCGTGCTCTCTGAACAGGGGTTGCTCAGTATGCTGCACTGGTGTTCTCTGTTGTGCCTCTAATGAAATCAAACAATGTCACCTTCATGATTCAGGCTATGAGCAAATTTCCAAATAAAAAACCCCAGTGTGCCATCCAATTGCACTGTCCAGCTGACAATACCCCCTTAAAAACAGATACAGCTGCCTAAGGCTGGAAAATAACAGTGAAGCTGTAGAGTACACTAAATGTGATGGAATGTGAAAGAAGATAAATGGTCAGGCAACTCAGTTTTCTATTCCTTGTTTAAGAGAACCACCTTCCTCCCTTCGAAGTCTTGGGAAATCTCACCTCTTATTGAAGGGTTTGTTACTATGGCACTTCAGAGAAGACAAATTGGAAGACTCTTCAATATGCTGGGTGGCAGAGAATGCTACAGGAAATGATAGATAATTACTAGGGACACGGATCAAATTCACTTTCTCTCTTCACAGTGTTTTCACAGTGCCTGTGGCACGGGGCTTTGAAGAATGAGAAAAGGGTGACAACACCCAACAGCAGTACAAACATACAGAAGTCAAGCTGTACTTTGTACACCCTGATTTACACAAGACCTCACTACTTGCCTGTAAGCAAGGAATGAATTAATACAGGATTAAGAGAAAAAGGACGTATAGGTAGGAATGAAGTAGGCAAACACGACACTTGTCAGTGCTCACCCATGATTTGCTACCTGCTGTTTCTGCTTTAAGGTGATGTGCTTGTAACAGTTCAGAGCAAACAGCCCATACACAGCTCCTACTATTCACATCATTATGAATGCATAGTAACTGCAAGAGTTGTGCCCTTAGGAACTCAGGAAGATCTTCAGGAAAGGAAGGCTAGTGAAGCTGTGATGAGTTTTAGGCAGGATCCAAGCAGTTCTGTCCAGGCAGAGCCCTGATCTGGGAAACGTACCAAGTTGTGTGCAATTTCAGAGTGCATATTGGCTGGTCGGTTACTGGGTAAATGCAGACTTTAACTCCCTGAAAGCTGCTCGGCGGTGCTTCCTTTCCTCCTCTTCCCGCTTTCGCTCATCCTGCTCAGCTTTTATCTCTGCTTCAAACTTACTGGCTGAGGAGAGGGCTTGAGCCTTTATGAGACAGAGAGAAAATAAACAAGTGTCAAGCCTTGCATCAGAGGGAGAGCCAAAGCCTGAGCTACTCCCAGATGAGCAACACAGAACTGTTTGCTGCACCTCCCAGTGCTTGCTGGGATCCTCTGTCAGGACAGCTCAAGTATTAATTACACTGCAGTGTTTGGGTATTTACACCGAATACCTGTTACCTTCCTTAACTTAAACAGCAACAAAAGAAAGGTCACTTACTAATAAGTAACTAACATGTGACCAAAACAATGCCATCAGTACTGGGCCACATACATTATTTTGGTAAGCAGGGAGCAGGACATAGGTTGTGAGCATGCAGTGGGAGAAACTACTGCAGAAAACACTCTGAATCACAGCCAAATCTGAGAACATCATACTACACCATGGATAATCTGCAGATCAAAGAGACATTGTTTACTTGCTGGCTATTTTTCCAGCTTTCATCTCAGTGCATCTGCTGTGCAATAGCTGTGTTAGGCTCTTGGGAAAAAACTTCTTATATAAACAAGCAGGATTATTTTCTCTCCAAGAGAGCTTTCAGAAAGGGTGCTTTGTCAGCTTCGGACGGTGTACAGCTCTTTCTGCCAACCCCAGGACCCTGTAGAATAATTCTGATTCCAAAGGTTACAGAGAGCTGCTCGAGAAAGAGACGTCTGAAATCCTATACTCCAAAACATTCTGTTCACCACTGAACTCAAGAGTGTTCTGGTTGAGGGAGGTTTTGCAAAATAGGAAAACTCTGACCCTATTGCATTAGTTTTTTCAGGACACTTTTGTCTTTAAAAGAGGTCAGCCAGCTAGTCCCAGCTACAGAGACACAGGTTAGCCAGTCAGCTCTACCAGGGTAAGACTCAGAAGAAGGACTGAATTACACTGCTCTGGTGTGTTGACTGCGCCACAGAAAGGCTCGAGCTACAGTCCAACAAAATTTGAAAGGAAACTCTGCTACAGCTGAGTTTTTTCATATTCCTCTGTGCCATACCATACCTTAGCTTCAAAGAAGTTTTTGGCTCCTTTGACTCCCTCAATGGATACATCTATCTCCGAGAGCTTCGCAAGAGTCAATAGGCCGCTGTCCTCCTCAAGTTCCCCAGCTGCAGCTTTATGGAAAATCAGCAGGAACTAGTAAGACAGAGAGGAAACATTCAGATTTTTCACTGAGGCTCAAACAACTTAAAATAGAAACAGCACGATCACCTGGAGAGGGATGGAATTCACATTTCAGAGTAAAGGAAACCATACTAGATAAACCAAGTGGTACCAAGGAACTTGTGCTCCAGTACACAGTTCTGTTACAGACTAAAAGCAGTAGGAATCTCATAGGAAAAGGAGGTTTCCTGGAATCAGAGCCCTGGTAGAGCACAGTTCCTACCAAGCCTAAGATGCTTTGTGGGCAGAGGAACCAGTACACTGCCCAGTGCAACCAGTGCACCTGCCCAGTACAACAACAGGGCAAGCTCAGATATAGCTCTTTATGTCCCCATATCCTAATGGTGTATTCACAAGCCCCTCACCAGCTTCCCCAGTGTTCTAGGGTCTCAGATTACATCCCATGATACTGAAAGTAGGGCAAGCACTGCTCTGGTTCACCTCATGCTCCCTAAACCAAGGCATCAGTGCAGTCCTTTTAGAGAGAACAGCAGCCCAGGCGCATGCATGCCCTTGTGACAGAGTGGCTTGAACAAGTGTCCACGGAGCAAGTTGGTGGGAAACTTCTGTCCTGCACCGGACCACGGCCATTTAACAAATCCAGAGTCACTGCAGCAGAGTGCGTATTGGGAAGTGAATTGCAAAGGAAAACAAACAAAAAAAGAGTGTTGTATTTCATTCTGCAAAAGCATACTTTTTGTTTTTGTTTCAACAGAAGGAACAACACCTGCCTGCTTAAAAATAAAGACCTCTGCACCACCATCCACCTGCCAACCAAACTCCAGTTTAAGATGTGGAAGCTCTTCTAGGTGTACTTGCAGAGGTCCCATACCTCCCTGCTATTCTTGGCAATGCCAGGACGTGTCTCAGTGCTTGGAACAGCTTGGAGAGAACAGACACAAGGACAAGCCACCCAGGTACAAAAGGAGCACAAGCAACAAAGCTGCGCCAGTGCAGCACTTCAGGCCAGGCCTGAGGGCTGCAGATACCATGTAGGGTTGCCTTGAAATCCCTTTGCACAGGAACATCAGTACTGTGCTCCTCAGACTGCCAGGCTGGGTAGTCTGCTGCTTCCTATGGAGAGCCTGAGCTGTCCCAGAGGAGGGCAGCAGAGTCCCAGCATCCACACTGAGCCAGCCCTGCTTCAAGTTGCTCACAGAAGCTGGTGGGAATGCAAGAGTTTGGGAAGGCCTCCCATGAGGAAGGGTGTGGAGATGACAGCAGCGCTGGCTGCCCTCTCGCACAGGCAGCGTCACCAGGCACTGCTCCATGCAACAGCCTCTTAACCCATGAGTGCTCAGCACAGGGCAAGCAGAAAGTGGACTGGGCTTGGCAAGGGAACTTTTCCCTCTCCAAACACATTGTAGTGGGTTGACCCTGGCTGGATGCCAGGCTACCAAAGCCACTCTATCACTTCCCTTCTCATCTGAATGGGGGAGAGAAAATATAACAAAATTTTGTGAGTTAAGGACCTGGAGAGATTATTCCCCAAAATACTGTCATAGGAAAAAAGGCTCAACTTGGGCATATTAATTGAATTTGTTACTAGAAAAATTAGAGCAGGATAATGAGAAGTAAAATAAATCTTAAGGACACCTTCCCCCACCCATCCCTCATTCCCAACTCCACTTGCTCTCTCCAGTGGCACCAGGAGATAAGGAATGGGGGTTATGGTCAGTTCTTGACAGGTTGTTCCTACCACTGTGCAGGGAAAAGAATCCTTCCCCTGTTCCAGCATAGGTCTGCAGGTCCACAGGTCCCATGGGTTCATATCCTCCTTTCAGGCAACCACCTGCTCTGGCACTGGTATCATCCATGGGCTGCAGGCGGATCTCTGCATCCCCATGGACCTCCATGGGCTGCAGGGGAGCAGCCTGTTTCACCACAGCCTGCAGGAGAACCTCAGCTCTAGCACCTGGATCATCTCCTGCCCCTCCCTCTTCACTGACCCGGGTGTCTGCAAAGCTGTTGCTCTCACATACTCTTAACTCTTCTCTTCTCTGGCCATGGTTACCTCTGCACAACATTTTAACCTTCTTAAATATGTTATCACAGAGGCATTACTATCATTCCTGATTGGCTCGCCTTAGTCAGTGGCAGATCTGTCCTGGAGCCAGCTGGCTTTGGCTCATCAGACACGGGGGAAGATTCTAACAGCTTCTCACAGAAGCCACTCCTTGCAGGCTCCCCACTATGAAACTCTGGCCATGCAAACCCAATACACACACATAAGAAATAAATGGTTGACTGCTAACAGGCAAAGCATTCTGCTTGGAAAGAAACCAAATCCTTCCCAAGACATCCTCTCCCTCTCCTCAGATCCACTAGGCTCTGGCTAGTTCCTCTTTGCTACCACCAGGCACGGTGACATAGAGGGCTGGCAGCTAGGCTGGAATTAGTCATGGTTCCTCCTGCTCCACCCTGCAAGTCCCACTTCCTGCCATTGGAAAAAAGCAGTGGAGGCAGGACAATCCTGAGGCCTGATACAGCTGTCACCTGGGGAGGGACTGGGTCATGAGTACAAATGAGCATGAATCATTCTGAAACTAAGGGATGGGGCAGCAATCCTCTAGAAGAATATACACTGCTGTGGCCACAAAGGGTAGGCTGAGTTAAAGGAAACTTGGAACTGAGACATTGGTTGGGGTGGACAGAGCATAACGCCAGTCCCAAGGATCCGGCAAGGCAGACTATGGGACATCATGCTGGTTTCCACAGGAGCTCAGCAGCAATCCCTCCTTGTGTCAGCACATATCCTGCAGCCAACCTCATCAGGTATTTACCCTTGAGGTATTGGTCCTTACTAACTAGAGAACACCATCAATCTGCATTCAGCTCCCATTGCCAGCCTGTCTCACACCCTTGCTGGGCCTACAACACAACATATGCAGCTAAGTCTCAGGGAAATGTCAGAGAAGCAAAAGTAAATAATGTAGGTAGGTATGTTTCAAAGCTCTGCTCTCAAAGAAGACAACAGGACCCACACTTTCCAACCCACTAACAAGCTAAATTGTATCTGCTCTCACACCCTTCATGATCCAAGACCTACCCCACAAGGCCAGGCTGCACATCATGCAAGGAAAGATGTGAGACTGACAGGCAGCAGCAGCCTTGCAACAACAGCTTGCCAGAAAACTAACACTACGTAAGGATGTGGTTTGCATCAACCCTGGTAGCAAGCACATCATGTGGGTCAATATTTCAGCTGATGAGGGTGTGGGGGGCAGTGGGTGGATTTCTGTGGGTTCTAGATAGCAATTCCAATTACACATTACTATTACAGCAATTAACTCTGGTTTCCTGTAGTAATGATGGAACTAGACAGTCAGAGGTGCAAGGTTTTTTCCCCCACTACACCTAATCTTTCTGAGCCTAAATTTCATTGCTTGAGTCACAGCAGGAGTCTTGTACAGTTAATAGTTGATGAATTGGTGGATGTTCAAAGGTCGATAGTAGAAAGAAGCTTTCCTAACCGGGCCTGTGGTTCATCAGCAGCCTGCTTGCCAGGCAACAGCTTATCTGGGATGGGAGGACACTACTCAAAGCAGCAGAAAAAGGTGATCTATTGCAAGCGAAAGAGGTCCCTACCAATTCTCTGGCCAGGCCACAAGAAAAGTATGTTCAGGCAGGTATGCCAGAACTTGCTATTCTCTGGATAGGCAGATAGGAGCCCTCCAGTGCCATAGTTGCACCCTACCTAGTTCAGACACTCATTTAAACTAGGTTTCTCCTGGTATTATCTGAGTGACCCAAGTCAGCTTAGTCACCCTCCACATGCTTGCTTGTCACCACCAACAAGAAGCAGAATGGGACAGGCCTATGGGATGGTTGAGGTCTCCTAACCCACCAGGGAACCTGCTTCCCTGACTGACCTCTGCCTGAACACAGCAATTGGACAGGGCACACCAGCAGCAAGGCAAGAAACATCGTGGTCCTTTCTACCACAGGAAGCTCTGGGTGTCTGCCAAAGCTGCTGTGTAATTTGTCCCCAGAGCTTTGCCAGTGATGCTCCCTCATTCCAATCCATGGGCCACTCAAGCATTGTTTTGCATCTGGCAAGAAGCTTCAATAGCATCAGCTGCTGCATGCCACATACGAGGGGCTGGCAGCACAGGCAGCCGTGCAGGGGGCTGTGCTCCAAACAGGTGCCAGCAGAAGGGGAGCTGCTCTGCCACTTGTGCCATGCCACTGATGCCAGGACATCACAGCATCTTTCAGCACCTTGAGGATAAAGGCATTTATCTTCCATGGGAGAGAGCCCCTGCAGCAAGTCTGGAGGCTGTCCCTAGCTCTCCACTTGGAATGAAGGGGGGCCCAGAAGGCACACATAGAGACAGAGGGCTCCTCAGCTTACAAAGTGATTTGGCAATCAGTGACCTAGGGCCATGGGCATGGTGCTTTTCCTGCTCCACTGGATTCTTTGCTACCTCCAGTTCACCTCTGACTGGGCACCAGGGAACTCAAGGACAAGTTCTCACTTCCCAGATTTGCATACCCTTCCCCCTCTCTTGTATCCCAAGTCTTTGGCCTCTGTCTTTTCCTGCTGCCCTCTTGCAGTGAAATAAATCCCAACTAAGCCCTTGGGGCATGAAAGCAGAGGGAGATGGGGTGATGTGCCAGCACGGAGAGATTGTGCAGCAGCTCCATGAGTGACAGTCACCCCTCATGCCCTAACCAGCCCAGCCAGTCATGGGCCTTGGCTGCTCATCCTCCTTCCCAGCACCGCCAGAACTCTCAAACTTCAACAACGGAGAGCTTGACGTTCTGAGCCCTACCCTGGAAGGAGCACAGTGAGAGTATCATGCCTGCAGAAACAAGAGAGCCCAGCTGCTCAGGGCCCACTGCAGCCATCCTGCATGGCAGAAGGAAGCAGGACAGCAGCACGGCCCTCAAAACCGGTGCAGGACACAAGCACTGCTGCCCTTCCTCCTGCTACCTAAGGGGCTGTGGGTTAATTCAGAAAGCCACAGTGTGACATTTGCTTGTGACCGAGCCAGCTGTCAAAGTCTGAGGAGATGATGCAACAGGAGCTTTTGGTACCTGGGTTTCCCCTTCCTGCTGAGATGATTTGGGTACCCCTGAGTGCATGCAGGTCACTGCTCAAATTTCCTCTCTTCCTCTGCCTGGCAGAGGATTCTGGCCTGTCCTCCCAGCTGCCACAATACAGTGGTAACAGACAGACCTGCTTGAGCTGTGTCCCTGCTGAGCCAGCATGCAGTATCAAACCGCTGCATCCCCACATTTATTCCTTGCTCTAGGGAGGTGACCACCCCTCATAAAGCTTGCCATGGCTGGTCACTGCATGATGCAGAAAGGGTCCCAATACAAACTGGAAGAGAGAGGCTTTTGTGCCCCATGAGATGAGCTGCTTCAAGCAGAGCTCCTGCACTGCACCTGAAATGAAGCCTGAGCTGCTGTATCATAGGAGCCAAGCAATGAGACCTAGAAACTGAAGGGACATAACTCCCTCCAGCTACAACACGGAGCTCAGTGAGCACTCCCAGCAGCTGCAACAGGGCTCAAATGTGCTTCCAAAGCAAGCAGGGAGGTTGGAGAGCTTTGGCATCCAGTACCACGACCGCCACATGGAGATGGAGGTTAACAATGCTCCGCACCCTTGGCAAGGGGAAGCTTGTGCAGTGGAGCTCACCGGCTTCTCCACTGCACTCCACCACTGGAAAAACACAGAGGGGAGAGGGCTACCTACAGCCCACAGAGTACTGGGCCCAGTTGCCTCCTCCTTCCACCCCACAGCCACACCCCTGTCTGTTAGAGCAGCCACCCTCACCTCACGGAAGCTGAGCTTCCCATCAAAGTCTTCATCCACCTCCTTGATCATGTTCTTCAGCCCCAGGTGGGTCTGTGGGGCTCCCAGCTTTTCCATCATCAGCTTCAGCTCCATCAGGTCAATATATCCATCCCGTCCTGAGTCATATCTGCAGGGTGCAAAGGGAAACAGATCAACCATTATCATGCCCATACTCATCTCCCCAAAGAGGAACCATGCACATGGATAAAGTCACTGTGTGGTTCAAAGCTCAGGGGAGTGGGGAAGTTGCACGACGTGGCTGGTCCTGAGATATATTAAGCTCAGGGAAGTAGCTGTCAGCTTTCAGAGCTGTCTCACCAGAGAGAGAAGTACTCAGGGGAGCTCAGACCAAACCACCCACACAGAGGGAGCATGGAGGAACTCAGCTTATCTCAGAGGGATTTCCATTTCACCCACTTGCCTGTCCAGCACAAAGGTTACTTGCACGCAGCTTACACCATGTACCAACGTGGTGAGGGAAAAGGCATGCAGTCAGCTGCTGCTAAGTTTCCTGCTAGTTTGGAGGAGAAACAGGGAGCAGAGACCAAGCAAAACTTCTTAGCAGAAAGCAATCTTTCTTTGTAAGAAAAACTCCCCCCTCTAGCTGTTAAGATCTTTCCTCTCCAAAATGCTTTTGTACCACAATAAGCACTGTGCTTCAGGGCAGCTGTTTATTCTGTGTCCCCAGGCAGAGCAGAAAGACGGTCCCAGGGGAGCACAGCAATCCCAGCCAGGGCTGTGGTGCCAGGGCTGCACTACAGGGCCAGGCTGGCAGACAAAACCAGTGCCCACCTCCAGGAGCAAGACTAAAGTGGGACCATGAAGCACTAAAGACTGCAAGGACTCTTCAGAGGAGAACACCCGTGCAAGGAGAGGAGTGCTTTAGGGATGGGGAGGCAGCGAGTGATCTGCTGTGCACAGCCTGGGACTGCGCACCAATTCCTCCCAACATCTGCTGTGCGTGTGGGTAAAGCATCCGGCCCACCCAGCAACCAGCGCTTCACACCCACCAGGGCTATCACCAGCTTTCAAAGTCCAAAGGCTTCAGGATGAGTGCTCTGTTATCAGCCCTCTTTCATCCTGCTCCTGCCATCGGGGTTCAGCACAGAGCTAGGGCTTCACAGGAGAGGATAGGGCAGGGTCTCCCAAGCTGGGCTCAGCCCTGCCGCACAGCCTATCACTGCCCCACTGCCACCATCTCAACCCCGACAGAGTTAATTCCTTTCAACCATTCAGAAGGAAATCCTAGGCATGGTGCTGAAGCTTTCCAGTGGGCAGGAGCCAGTCAAATCCTCCCACCCATCATCCTTCATTGACTGCTAGCTCTCTCCCAAAGAAATAAGGGCTGTAGCCATTCCAGACAGAGATCTGCACAGTTGTGGTTACCCTGGAAGAAAGCTCTTTCCAGCTGAGAAACCTCACAGCCACAGAGGAAGCTGTGGCAAAGGAAGGCATGAACAAAGCCACTAGCCCCAAACAGCATACAGGCGTGGGCAGCACAAGGCAGGGCTGCAGCCAAGATCTCTGCCACTGCCTTCATGAGCATAGGCACAGCATGCTTTTTCCCCAAACTAGGGTGGCCTCCGTGACTTTCCAGAGTCCTGCCACCCCCACAACTATTTCTGATAGCCTTTGTGGCTCTTAGTTTCCAAGGGTCAAAGGACCAAGAGACTCTCCGTGACAGGGACATAACTGCCAGACTAGGCTGGCACAGAGCTCCTGTTACCAATCTGCCTGCATTCTCTGTACCAAGCAAACCCATGAGCCCACCAGGCTGGACAGTTTTCTGAAAAACTAGGAAAGAAACCTCCATCAGAGCAGAAACCAGGTCACAGACCTGGGATGTCACAGGGAGGAAGTGCAGCAGATTCTTCACAGCAAGGAGTGTCAGTTAATTAAGGCACGTTCACAGCATTACCCAGCCCAGCACTGAGATGCACTTCTAGACATCACAGAAGCATTAGTAAGTGCAATATTTAATTGTCAGTTCGCTTTTCTTTCAAGTTTGGGAGAAAGGGTGCAGAGCTGTTCCTCCAGAGTAAGGTGGTTGGAGACGCAGTGCCTTTGATTAGACACAGCAGCAAAATGTGTAATGGCAGAGGCACCTGGGATTGGGTTTTTTGGGGGACCCAGCAGGCTCATGCTGCCCTCTGGTTGGGTGCAGAAGCAAAATAACACCAAGGTCCCCTCCAAGGGCTGCCCATCTGGGGTTGGGACACTGCCCAGCCCCACATGGAAGTTCTGGGTAACAAGAGAAGAAGGTAGAAGTAGGGCACAAGCCCAGCCTGTGCCCACTGCTCTCATCTCACCCTCCTGTTACGGACACTACCAGCAGGTAAACACTGGCCCAGGGGGCAGTATGCCACCCCGAAAGGGTTAAACGTGGGGCACAGCTTCAGGGCTCATCCGGCAGAGAGGCAGGACAAAGCCAGGATTGTGAGAAATGGGGTCTTGCCAGCAGCGGGCCTGGCAGAGCAGCAGGCTGTACCAGCCACACAATGAGTGTTGAGAACGCTGGGCCGGAGTACAGCTGGTGCTGAGAAGCACCCAGAAATCAGGTTACCAGTCCCCTGCACTCAGGGACAGCCAGACAGAGGGACTCTGAAACCCAATGGCAGCGCCCTGCAAGCTGCTACATTCCCTCCCTGCCCCCCTCGCCTCCTAAAACAGCCCAACTATTTTAGGACCTGGATATAGCCACTAGACTGCTGCACAGCCAGACTATTTAGGCAGAGGTTTATTTATAGGGCACGAGAGACAGCATAATTCATTCCCCACCACCCCCAGCAGACCACAGGCATTCAACACTGTGGGGCACAATGCAGACTGCACCTTGCTGGTCAGTTGATGCTCCCAGCACACCTCAGTCCTACCAAAGACCCCAGGGTCTGCCTTTCCAGAGATCATAAAGCTTCCCTGTCGGCTTTTTGGGAGCCCCCTTTCAAGGCCCGGGGCTCAGCCAGCCCTGGATGCCTCTCATACACAGTTGCCTGCAGCACAGCCCTGCCCTGGTGATGGACAGCCATCACCCTCACAGGCAGAGATGGAAGAGGGCACCAGGGCAAGTTAAACACACCCCAACAGCCAGGGGAGCCATCCTGTACTCCAGGAGTGGCACGGCAAGAGCACGCAGCACTCGGGTGCCTGGCCAGCCCTGCCGTCACCCACTGTCCTGCTGTGACACCAGAGCTTTGCTTCCTTTGGGCTCAAAGCTCCCCAGGGCATGAGCCAAGCCTCACCCAGGTGATGTGTAGGCATCGCAGACAGAGGGGAATTGTGCCAACGGGTGCAGCCATCTCGTGTCACAGGAAGGCCACTCCAGCATTAGGTTGGGGCTATGGCCACAGCAGGTCCCACCTGCGACAGCTGGAATGCCGCAGGCAGGTACGGGCACCGTGGCTGCTGTGATAAAGCTTTGCCACACTGCCACCACAGCAGCATTCCTGGCAGCAGATGAGACACAGCAGCGGCTGCCAAAATCTGCTGCAACAAGGATGCACCCAGATTCCCACGCTGGCCCGCTTCCACCCGGACCGCAGAGCACGTCTGGCTGCCGAAGCAGTGGGAGAGGAAAGCAGGACACAAAATCAAGGGGAAGGAAGGAATGCTTGCTGACTAGACTTGCTTAAGAGCATGAAGTCTGTTACGTACAATTACTGCCCAAGTACAAGCATTGCACTGGTGTTACGCAGCTGCTGGGGGGTTACATCACAGAAAAAACAGGGATCAGGAAGGGAAGAGAAAGGACTGCCAAGGACTGCAAGGTGACTGCAGTCACCTTCCAGCTGCCTTTAAAACCCCATTTAATAAAAAAAGGACAATTGAATGATAAATCCCAGATCCTGAAGGATCAAAGAGCAGTTTCTAAACATTTACATTTCTTGGGAAAAGCTGGAATGAAAACCTGCCCTCCCTGTATGTGTTTGCTGTACCCTAACTTGCTCCACACACTATGGGCACCTGTACTTTGATCTGCAGTTCCGGTATGCTGCAGTGTATGCCTAATTGAGGCTTTGAAATAAAGCAGTTGGAATAATGGTGCTGAAGTAATAATCTCCTCTTAAATATTTCAAATCCTTTCTAAGTAGCACTTTATTCCCTCTGAGCATTGTGTTTCACCTTACATGGAGAAGGCGGTGCTGATCTCTGCTCCCTGATATCCAGTGATAGGATAAATGGGAATGGTTCAAAACAGCCTCAGAGAATGATCAGATTGGATCTGAGGAAGCCTTTCTTTCAGTCTGAGAAGGTTGTCAGACCCTGGAACAGGCTTCCTAGAAAGGTGGTCACTGCGCCAAGCCTGTCAGTGTTTTAGAGACATTTGGACAATGCCCTTAATAATAAGCTTTAACTTTTGGTCAGCCCTGAAGGAATCAGGCAGTTGAACTAGATGCAACCATTGGTGGTCCATTCCAAATGGAATACTCTATTCTACTGCCAAGAGCTTTGGGAACAATTCCTCCGTAACGCAGCGGGGACAGGAACAGGCTCCTCGGCCACATGCAGCTTCATCCTCCCCAGCCCAGACAGAAGGAGCTCTCCTGCTCTTGGAGGGACATGAGAGCAGGATGAGAGTCTCCTCCACTGAGATGTTCTCCAAGATGCTGGGCAAGGTCTGCAAGCCCAGGCTGAGTGGCTGATTCCCCATGGGAATAAACCTCCCTGCCCACTGGGAGCCCACAGACAGCTGGTCACAGACCAGAGGCAACCAGTCACATGGGAGCACATGGCAGCTCTGGAGAGAGCAGGTCTGCTGCAGCATGTCAGACAAGGCTGGGGCACCTGGCAAAGGGGCTCCTAAATGGCTCTAGGAGGGTAAGGGGACATCACAATCCCTCCCACCAGCCAGATGCAAGGCACTTGTGTAATGTGTGGGCAACACACGAAATTCCCTAGATACAGAAGCAATAGCAAGACTGGAATTTCTCCACTCCCTCGCACCCCACAGATGAAGCTGCTGTCTGTTTTCCTCCCCCTTACATCTCTCATAAAGGTCATTCCTGCCAGGCACAGCCTCACTGCCTGCCTTTCACACTCCCCTCTGCCATTTTCCTGGACAAAGATGGCAGCAAGGGGGGCTGTGAGACTCCAGAGGCCCTGAGAGTTCGCTTCGACAGCTCAGGAAATAGAGGTTATCGTGGTTACCACAGTCCTCACATATTGTCAGGATAGGCAGCTAATTAGGTCACGTTATAATTAGCCTGAGCTGTAGACTTTCTGGTCTCTGCCAAAAAAACACCTATCCTGAGAGCTGCCTGCACCCTACACTCCAGCAGATACCTGCACCCCCATCTCCAGCAGAATGGGGCCAAAAAGGAGAGATGCCGACAAGAGGAGACTTGGACAAGAGATGTGAAAAAGTGAGCCCAACTGCGGCAGCCAAAGCAAAGAGCATCTTTTCTGCTTTGGAAGGATGCTCCTGGCATAGCCAGCAGCACACAGCACTGGAGGGAGCACCATATTATGAGGAGCCCCACTTTCAGATGAGTTCTTTGCTTCCACCCTGGCAGTCACAGCCACCATCCATACCACGGGATGCCCTGACAGGCATTCAGGGCAGCTGCTATCACCAGGACATCTTTTCAGCTGGAGCACCATGACCCAGCCCACACTGTGCACAGGACCACAGGCTCAAATTCAGCCTGAACTACAGATTTACAAGTCTCACTAAACTGATAAGAAACATTTTTTTTGATGGGCAGTTTCATAGTGGAAACCTGTCATCCTGTGGTAGTGAGAAGATAGTAAAGGAAAAGAATAAGCCTTTGAGAAAGGAATGTAAGAAAGACCCTAAATTGTGGTGCCCAGGGCCAGTAAGCCATAGAGAGAATTAAAGCCTTAATCACATTAACTCAAGCTCTGACTGACAGGAATTAAGGGGAACATTTCCTCTCCACACGGAGCACATGATTTCAGCCAATAGTTGATAGAGGTCACTGGCAGCAGATGGACCAAAGACCAGATCCCCTGCCACTGCAAACCTCAGGTGCCTGTAGCAGTGAACACCAGGACAGGGTTTTCTGGCTGCCTGTCCAGGAAACACAACAGGGGAGCAGGCAGCCCACCTTCTTCCCCCTTTGGCATCAGCAGTTCTCACAGGGCATGCAATGCTTTCCAGCTACATTGACCAGCTGATTAATATTCAACTGCAAAGCCTAGCTTTTCCTGCTTACAGGGCTGGTGTTTAATGAGCTCATTGTTGAAAAATTAGGCTGCAATTCAGCTCTTCCACTTTTTATTTCCCCAAATTGCCGCCATTCCTTTCCTCTTCCCTATTGAGGCAGTGCTGCTGCCCACTCCAGGCTCTCACCCACAGCTTTTGGGCATTGCAGCTGCCTGCATTGTTTGTCCTCCAGTCCTCACAGCACCATGTCTCAGCCTTCCATAGAGTGGGATACCCTTTAAGCACAGTCAAAAGGGCCACACGAGAGAGTGGAGCAGCAGTCTCGCCCAGACCACCTCACTTCCCGCACCAGCTGCCAATACAACGCTGCCCGTGCAACAAAGAACTCCGAACTCCAGTGAGCTCACAAAAGCCCATTGCCTGGTCTCCTGTGGCAACAGCCCGGCTGGGACAGGCAACACCCTGCAGTGCAGGGAGCTAGCGGCATTCAAGCAGCTCTTGGTCTCACAAGAATCCAGGGTACCCAAGGCAGCTTTCAGGTAGGAAAACAATGGCCTAACAAGTTACAAATCTCACTTCAGTCACCTCCATAAGGTGAAGTACATCTTCACACCTTGCTCCGGGCAGCAGCTCCCTCCCAGTCTGGTAGCCCGTCTTGGGGCTGGGGGGACACTCGTCCCCAGGAGCCCGCGGGTCTGTGGTGCTGGAGGGAAACCTGAGCACAGACAAAGGTACCCAGGCACAGCCTAACTTCAAGTGCCAGAACAGGGTCTGGAGAAAAGGGCAGGATTATGGTCCCGGGGAGGGCCAAGCCTTTCTGCTTACAGAAGCAGCTCTCCCTATTGCTAGCAGCAGCTTGACTTTAACACAAACCTTCCTGCTGGGAGGGGAACCCCATCCCAGCCCCCAGGAAGGGGGAAGCAAGAGCAAGCTATGCTCAAGCTTTGTTTGGGTGCACGGGAGGGAGTACCAAGCCTGGCAGACAGGACTGTGCGCGGAGCTAGGACACTGCCAGACAGAGCCAGCAGGACTGCTGAGGGTGTTTGGGGTCGTCGTTGTTGCGGGCAAATGTCCAGCGCCTCTGCCGAGCCCCGGGATACCGGCCCATGTGGTGCCCCGGGGTGTGGGGCAGAAGAGTGCCCGTGCTCTCACAGCCCCCAGTCCACAACCAGAGCTCCTGGGTGCCACCAATAACAGCCGCGGTCCCAATCCCAGGCAGAGCAGAAGCCGCGAGCTAAACGCAGGGCTAAGCTCCGGGCAAACTCTACCAACCCCCTCCTCCCGCCCCGCAAAGCACAGGGACAATCTGGGGATCAGATGGCGCTGGGAACGCGCCGCGGCATCCTCCAGCCCGACCGCAAAACCGCGGAGAAATGCGAGCACGCCGCCGAGAGCGGGCAGCCTTTCTCCAGATGTGCCCCCAGGGGCCGGCGCCGGAAAGGGCGACAGGGGAAGGCAGAGCCCCAGCCCCGAAGCCCGCAGGCCGGGCAGCGAGCCCCTCTTTCCGCTCCCTCCCCACTCACAGGCGGAACATGCGCTCCATGTCCTTGATCTGCCGGCGGCTGAACTCCTTGAACTCGGTGTAGGGGTTGAAGACGGCGGCCCGCCGGGGCTGCGCCGCTCCCTCGTTGATGTCCTGCCGCCGGCACAGCTTGGCGCTCAGCTCCGCGTCCGCACTGGCCGTCAAGCAGCTCCGCTCCTCCACCTCCTCGGCCACCGCCGCGCCCTTGACCGCCTCCGCCTCGCCCTCCGCCGTTGCCCCGCTCTCCTCCAGCTGCAGCCGCCGCTGCAGCTTCTGCGCCAGCTCCTTCGAGGCCATGGCCCGGCACGCCCGCCGGCTGGCCGCGCTGCCGCCACGCTCGACCTCACTCCACTCCGGCTAGGGCCGACTGCCCCGGTCCGCAACTTTATTCCCTCACTTGGAGNGGAGGAGGAGGAGGAGGAGGACTGTGGGATGGTGGGAGTTGTCGGCACTCCCTGCAGGGGTACCCCGCGCACGTGGTGCACCAGCACCCCCCAGACTGACCTCTCGCGTATATTCTCTCCCACATAGCCGTCACCCCCACTCAGGTGACCGACACAGGCTGTCTCCCCACACCCTCATGGAGGGAACCCCTCACTCCCTGGTCACTCTCCAACCCACCCCCAACCGACAGGGTCCTCCCCAGGTCGCTGGCCCTGGGGGGTACAGGCCACGTACACCCCACAACGCTGCTGCGCTCCGTTCCGGGGGGCGAGACGAGCCCCGGCCCGACCGGGAGCCCCCTCGCCCGGGGAGAGCAGCGGGACCCTGTCGGCTCCCCAGGCGCCACTTCAGGCACGACGGAGATCAGGCTTGCCTCGCACCAGGGCAGAGGGACCCCTTAAGCCCCTCTATGCGCCTCCCTTCTCTTATCTCCTTGGTCTAAAATTAGCCCGGGACAAAGCTCGGCTCAGGCCTGGATTCCCTCTCCTTCCACAGAGAACATGGGCAGCAGGCGGCCTCTTCCCATCATCCAGCTCCCCTTCCCAGGACAGTGCCCAGTGCCATCCCTGCTGTCCCCCCGGCTCTCGCACGGGTGTCCCTCCCAGGACTGTCGGTCCCTCGCCTGGTCGATGTGAGCCTGATGGCGTATCCGAGATGGTATTAGGGCTGGCGTGGGGCGGTTTAGGGTGGCTGCTGATGGGATTTACCCACCGGAGAGGAGGGGGAGAGAAAAGAACCAGCTCTGACGTGCCGCCTGATTATGGCTCCCGCGTGCCCGAGCCTGTGCGTCACGGGAAACCAATCCCAGCGCCTGTTATGTGGCTGTTTGACACCTCCGGGCAGGTAGTAAACAGCTCTCTGATGCGGTGACCTGCAGTTGACCCCCTTGGATAAGCTCATTCCCATCAAACCTACTCATAAAATGACTGATGAGGGCATTTGCAGCCACCCTGCCCCTACATACTGTCTGGGTAGCTCTAAACTGCCCTAGCGAGGGTCGGGAAGGTCAGAACGGCTGCAGGGTCACCACAGCATATGGCACAGGAGGGCCACTACAGGTATATCACACTAGGAGTGCCTGAAAACGGGCTGCTGTGTGGAAGGGGTGGCATGTGCTGTCCCCGCACCGCATTGCCCTCACGCCGTGCCATGTCTGTGGTGGAGAGACGTTCCTTCCACCAGAGAGGAATGGGGAGGAGAGCGGGAGGCTCTGCCTGGGTCACTGGCCACCTTGAAGAACAACGAGCCCAACAACACAAGGCGCTTCTGTGCTTGCAGGGTGTCCAGGGAAAAGAGTAGACGAGGGTGAAATCAGCAACTGCAAAGCCAGGCTGCCATCTGGTGGAAATAAGGCTCTGGGCTATGGCTATGGGTAGGAGACCGCCGCAAGGTGGGGTTGGAGGGGCAAGGAAAGGGGTAAGCAACGGAACGGGAAAGGTAGGCAAGGTTGGGCAGGAGTTTGCATTCCCTTCCCTTCCATGATTCCAGCTCCATCCTTAAAGTTGCTATGCCAGCTCCACAATTCCTGTCACAGCCACACAGTCCCTATCCCAGCTCCAATGATTTCAGCTACAGCCCCACAAGCTTTATTTCTCCATCAGCTCTGATGTTTCCGCTCCAGCTCTCCATCTTCCCACTGCTGCCACGTGAAGCTGCTCCTGGATCAATGCAGGATCTTCATTTCAGCTTCAGCTCTCTGATGCTTCAGCTTCAGCTCCAGAATTCATATTCCAGCTCCAGCCCTACTGGGCCTATCCCAGCCCCACAGCCCCTATCTAACCCTAGAGGGGTTTCACCCCAAGCCCCACCTTCATTATGTCACTGCCAGCTCTGCTGGCTTAGCTCTGGCTCGGCAGCTTCCCACTGTTTCTGGCCAAAAGCTGTTCCTGGTTGTCACTTTGCTCTGGTGCTGTTGACAAGGCCATGAATCAGTCACTGTCATCACTTAAATATCTCTCTGAGTTGCCACAACCATCCCAAAGGGGCCCCGACTTTGGGGGCAAATGAACCCTGGCCCCCAGTACACACCTTGCCCTGCACTCTATTTGCCCACAGGCCCCCCAGCCAGCACTAGATGCCGGAAACAGCTTCTCAACTCCTGGTTCCCCATCCCAAAAGGTGCCCCTGGGCTGGCTCTGAGCCCCAGGAGCAGCCCTGAGACCTCCACTCCCAATTTATGGATGGTACCATTGCTGGGAGGCTGGAAACCTCCTGGCAGCTCCTGTAGCCCCCAAGCTTCAGCTCCATCCCCTTCCCCATGGGATTTATCTACCTCCAGCCCTGCCATTTCCATTGCTCCACATCAGTTAGGGTCTAGATCCAGGTTTATTTTCTACTGATTCTATATTATTGTTTATTCTCTTAGTTTTACACTATTCTAGTCATATTAAGATTTAATTATACTATTGCATTGTCATAATTTTTTTTGTTGTTGTTCTATTACTAGATATATGACATTTTTAAAGTGAAGAATGTAGAGTTGGGGCTGTGAGGCCAGAGTGTGTATTGAAGCCCCTGGGGCTGAATCCACACCCAAACTGATGCGGAGCAATGAAAACTCTGGGGCTGGATAAATCCCGTGCAGCTGGGGATGGAATCACTGTGGAGCTGGGGTGGGATTGGGACTGTGGGGCTATGTAGCAGGATGCACAGTCCTGGAGCGTGGTCAAACAGATCGAACAATGCCCTGTTTTCAAGCTACCAATGGTGGGCTGAAAGGGGCATCATGTGCTGGTTTTTGGTGTTGAATCGTGCTGCAAATCTGGCACACCAGCCTCAAATCAACCTGCCGATAAACGAGACAAAGATTTGGCAGATGAAGTGCTAAACTGACCTGTAGGCATATCACTGGCACTCAACTCCTTCACGCTATCAAAGTCCAGTCCACTTTCCATATTGTAAGTTCTTCTAATATATTCCTCCTTGGAGTGTGTGGAGATTCCTCCACTGGGTTTTAGGGATGCTCACCAAGGATACTCCTAAAGGTCTGAAGAAAGAGATTTGTCCCCAGTCATTGGTATGGATGAGTTAAATCAATCTCTAATAATGGTTTATTTTTGTTAGCTTTAACATAGTTGCTTTAATATTACTTTGATATAATGCACTATCCTATCTTGTAGTATAATACTTTTAGTTTTCAGAGTGTGTAGTAAATAATTCTGATTTATTTTTGTCTAATCATTTATCATAATAATTCATTCTTATATAAATATATCTGATTCACTGTCATTAAAACCTGTGGGAAAAAGTTGTAAAACCTAAATTGTTGGAAAAGTCCGGGGCTGGGACTGGATCCAGCTGCTCCAGGCTCCTCTCTCTAAGAAGGAGTTTAGAAAGCAAGTGAGTCCTTTTCTACACCTCATGACACAACAGGAGGGCTTTTTGAATGAACTTTGTCTGAAGTTTCCACTCCCACCCATGACAGGCTGGAGCTGGAATGTGGATTCTAGAGTCAGAGCTGAAGCATGAGAGAGCTGGATCTGAAAAGCAGATCCAGCCCTAATCCAGGAGCAGGTTCACATGGCAGTGGTGGGAAGATGAGGAACTGAAACTGAAGCACCGGAGCTGGAGAGAAATAAAGGGATGGAGCTGTATGGCCCTCTGTATGGCGGGGATAAGGACTGTAGGGCTGGTACAGGTATTATTGGGCTGGGATAGCAACTATAGGGATGGAGCTGAAACCACTTTGGGACTGCGATAGCAACTGTGGGGCTGGAACTGGAATAAATTTTTCAGGCTGGTTTTGGAATATGGATTCTAGAGTTGAAGTTGAAGCCTCACAGACCTGGAGGAAAGCTGGAGATCCTTCCAGAAGAAACAAGAGAAGTTTCACCTGGCAGCAGCGGGAAGATGCAAAGCTGGAACTGGTGAAATAAACTTTGTGGGGCTGGAGGCAGAATCAGTGAGGTGTTGGGATAGTGACTATAGGACTGCAGCTGAAATCACTGTAGGGCTGGAATACCAACTGTAGGGCTGGGTTAGTGATTGTAGGGTTGGAATTGGGACTGTAGAGCCGGAATATGGACTGTGGGCCGGGGTAGGGTCTGGGGGCAGAATTGCGGGCCAGGATAGGGACTGTGGGCCAAAGTAGGGACAGTGAGCTGGCGAAGGGATTGTGGGTGGGATGGGGACTGTGAGCCAGGGAGGAGTCTGTAGGGGCGGGATAGGGACTGTAGGGCCGGGGAAGGGTCTGTGGGGTCGGGATAGGGATTGCGGGGTAGCAGTAAGGACTGTGGGACAGGGAGGGAAAACTGAGCGGAAGACGTCGAACACCACCAATCCCGGAACGAGGAAGGCTCCGCCGGCGCCGCGCTGCCCAATGAAAACAGCCCACATCGAACGGACGTGTTCCCGCCAAATTTGTCCGCCAATGCGCGCCAGGGGCTCGGACAGGACCAACAGCGCTCTGCTGAGGGAGGACAGGCAGATACCCTTCGAAAAAGAAAATCCGGGCGTGGGCGCCAAGGTACAATCGCAGCGCGAAGCGGAAGAAAAATCAAATTAATCATCAATTACAAGAAAACCTACGACCATACAAGCCTGAAAAAAACACATCTCGCTAAATTCTAGGCACATCAAGAGCATTGGACTCCGTTAGTACTTGGATGGGAGACTG
>VZRF01003597.1:0-12523 GCA_013396875.1 Vireo altiloquus | reverse complement strand
GAGAAGTTGGAGGAGAACTGTCTACCATGGGAAGGAGACCACGGTGCGGCAGGGGAAGGACTCCTCTCCTTGAGCAGTGGAAGAAACCCTTGTGTGAAGAACTGACCAAACCCCCAGGCCCTTTCCCCTGCTCTGTCGGTGGGAAGGAGGGAGAGGACTGGGGCAGGAAAAGTGTTTTAAGGTCCTTTTTTACTTCTCATTATCCTCCTCTGATTTTGTCAGTAATAAATTCACTTTGATGAGTCTGTTTTTATCTTGGAGTCATTTCTCCTGGTCCTTATTTCAACTCGTGAATTCTTTGTGAAATTTTTTCCTCTCCTCTACCCAGCTGTGGCAGGGCAAGGGTTAGTGAGTCACTCTCATGGGTGCCTGGCATTTGGCTGCTGTCAAACCACAGCTGGAAAAAAGATGATTCCTGCTTTGGTTCCAACTCCCCTTGACCAAGAAATCTCCTGCTTAATCTCTTTGACCTTGGTGATTAAGACCATTGAGGACCGTAGCAGAAACGGTTCACAGCATCAACTCCCTTACCCTTAAATGTAACTTCTGAAAAGTTTGATTATTGTGATTTGATATTGGCTAATAAAGGGTAAGAACTCACATTTTATGATACTTATACTTAACATGTATTTAGTAAACTGTTCTTTTGAAGTTTGAAAGTGGCCTGGGTTTTTAGTCACAATACTGTGCAGAATACAGGATCAGTCCCTGTAAATAAATACCATTCAGATAGTCGTGCCTTTCCTCATTTCCATTTTTTTGCTGTAGAAGAATAAGAGGAGAAAATGGAGAGCATATTCAGGGTAACTGTGAGGTCTTTTAAATACCATTACATCATAAAATCATTTGACATCATTGCTTACCACTAGTAATCACAGAGAAGGGGACGTTACCCAAATTAACATTGCCATGTTGTTCTTATACCTCATCAGTGTCCTAATTTTTCTGTAGCAATTAAGAAAATTCTTTTATTAAGAAATTCACTCTATATCGCATCAGTGTTCACAGAGCTCAGTAGGGATTCCTTGACCTGTTGCTTTTATCACTTTGGAAGCTATTACTATAAAACAGGAAAAGCCAAGCATGAATTCTCCAGTAACGCCTGATGAGACACTCCCAAGCATTTTTAAATAACAGCAGTTGCAAAAGCCTTGTTTAATTACAATAATTTCTCACTTGTTTCAGAGAACAAACTCTAGTTTAATATGATTAAATATTTGTTAATATGGAAGAATAATCTCCTGAACTATGAAAATAGAGACGTTGTGGTTGAAATAGCACTATAAATCAGAAAGGAAAAAGGATTTGCTTCCATACAGTTAGATAGTTTAATTTATGTTGTTTTGTAAGACAGTATCATTCTAAAGCATCTATCAAAAAGCAAGCTGTTCAGATCCCTAGCTTATTCAGATACTTATCTACTGGAATTTCCTAAGTTATCACTGCGTTTTGGATACTGATATGTGACAGTTTCAATGGGTATTTCACAGACACCTTTAAGAGTCACATCCCATCTGATATCCAAAGGATTTTAAAAGCCTTATTTATAAATACCACAGCTTTCATAATTTTAAAAATAAAATTGTTTGTCATAGTTTTAAATTAAGCAGATGACTACTAGATAGTGTCTGGGGCTCCCAGGATGTTTGCTCTCCTGGTTTAACGGTGCCGTGGGGCTGAGCTGAGTTATCAGCTTTGGGAAGTTACAGTGTGTGGGCTAAAAGCACTGAGAATACATCAAACTATATAAAAGGGTATATAAGAGGGGAATAAAAGAAAAGGCAAAAATTCATCCTGGCATCAGTGGGATGATTGGCACAGCTGGAGTGGTACAATGGATGGCTGCAAACTCCAGAAGAGACATGAGGATGGAGAGGAGGTCATGCAGCTCTGTGTGTGAGGGAGGGTTTTGGTGAGGACAGGGTTGTGTTCATAGGTGAGAATCAGGAGGAAGGCCAGCGAGGCAAAGATCCTGGTGGGAGTGTGTAAAAGACCACCAAATAGGATGAAGGGACAGGCACAACACTCTGTGGGGTTGCTGGAAGGAGTCTCACTATTGCTGGCCCTTGTTCTCACGGGGGGCTTCAACTTACCAGGTGTCTGCTGGAAACTTAACACAGTGAAGAGGAAACAACCCGGGAGGTTCCTGGAGTGTGTGAAAGAGAACTTCACACAAGGACAGGCCAAGGAATTGTGAGATGTGCTTTACAGCCCCTTCCAAAGCAAGAAATTTTGTGATTCTATGATTTGGTAATGTTTCTGAGTACTGAAAATGTGAAGTATTTGCAAAATGGATTTGCAACATGCAATAAACATATGAAGGTTTCTTGTGAGAAAACACTGGCTGTGGATCAGGAATTTGTGTTTCACTACTAGTTTGTAATGTTCAACAAAGGAATGTCTACTCTTCCTATACGAAGTGGAATATTTCAGAAATATTCATATTATTGACAAATTAAATCACGTCTTGTAATAAAGAAAAGAAAATGATCTTTGAGAATGGATGAAGGACGAAAAGAAATCTACATGTCCTCTCTACTTACTTTGCAGGCTGCTACCTGGGGCATTCCCTGCTGACTGACTTCTTCCCAGCCATGTATTTTTAATTATCCAACAACTCCTGAGCTAGCATAGCCATGCTGCTGATTAACATGACTCCAGACAGGGCAAGAGGACCTCACTTGAATAATTATCAGCTTTCCATGTAGTCTAGAGAGGTTTGTAATCCTTGAATTAACTTCTAGGAAAATTCAATGTCCAATGCCAGGAACACATCAGATTGTGTATGACCTTTAGTACTAATCAGGGAGCTGTGTACTAACGAGAGGTGCTTATATCTGCCTTTTTTTTTTTCCACAGAATCAATAACAGCTTGTTATGTTTAAAGCACTGCTTATATGAGACTCTGAACAACTGAGAAACGCTGTGAATCAGATCCTGTTTATAAATTTGCCAGATATATTACAGAATTCTGGAATTCCTTGATAACTGTAGAGGTGGGTCCACTGGAGAAGTCGTAAACCTTGCTGAATTTTGTAATTTTAAGTAAAGGTAAAGCATAAAAAAGCCCCAAATATTAGGAGCACTACCTATTTTCCTGTTTTCCTTTAATTCACCTGTGTCAGTGGAAATGATCTTTTCTTCAGGTCTTCAAATCTTTAACTTTCTCTCTTCGTTTTACCTTATTTTGAAAGGAACACCGAAAGCTTTTCTGCTGTTTTTTGTAAAGGCAATTTGGTGTTTTCACAGGGACAGCCTCAGCTGCTTTTGCTTTCCCCCAGGTTGTCCCAGCACAGCTACGGATCTGGAACACAAGGATGGAGTCAAGCCCAGCCTTTAGCACCTGCTGCTCACTATCCTCACAACTCTGCCTGACTGATAGTGGGGGTCTGGAGTTACACCAATGTCTTGGATGTAATTTTATGGTATATTCTATATCCTATATCGTCTGTGCACTGTCTGTGCTTCATTTAAATACTCATTGACTAAATTTAAGGACAAAATAGCAAAGAAATAAAACAAACAGTGAAACAACAGCGCTAAAAACTCAACAATGACAAATAACAGCACAAATACATCAGGCTCACACCTGACTCATCCTTGTTGGGTGCTATTTCCACAGACACCTGGAGAGGGACCTGCCTGACACAAGCCACTGATGAGAAAGGTTGTTCTGACTGCTGCCCAAAGCAGGTGCAGCAGTTGGTTTATTCCATGACTTCCCTTTTCCCCTGCTGTGTGCAGTGAAGACAAGGTTCCAGTGCTTTCATGTAGCAGTCAGGCATACGGGAGCCATTTCTGGGAAGTTTTCAGAATGTTTTCCCCCAATTTGTTTTACCATACTACATTTACACCACTGAGCCTCCTGGTCTGCCTGTTATTTCCATCACCCAGTCAAATTTTAACTATTTCATTCAACCATTGTCTTTTTATAACCATTATATTTTAATTACTGTTGTTAATTGCTTCCTGAAATTATTTAGAGTGCTCATACATTTTATTATTTTCATCTGGATTTTGCATCACTAATCTCCAAGCAATGCACTGTATGCGTCCTTCCAGCTAAATTCTTTTATTCCCTTTTCTTGGAGCTCTGAGGACTACAGCTGTAAAGATTGTTTTGTGCACATTTGTCCCCTGCAAGGTCATAACACCAAGATAAGGTCACTCAGACTCCTCCACAGCTGTTTGAAGGACTAATGTCAGAAAGAGCAAAACTAATTAACTTTTCTTTTATTTTTCAAATAGCTGAGATAACTCTCCACGTGGTACATTTGAACAAGTTAGTGTGGTGTATTTGCTTTTATAATTAACAAAAGCAAGGACACAGAAGATGCTGTAGCCTGGAAACAGCAATTTTGTCATCACGCTAATGCATGACTGGAAGGGCACAGGTGAAAAAAAAACCAAAGCAATAAACAGAGTATATTGGTAATGAAAATAATTCATCCAGTTGCTCCTTAAGGCAAATTATGTAACAAACCTAGAGCCTGGAGTACTATGAACAGTTTGAAACTTGCTCTTACTGGTGACTGCAGCTTTTCAAGCTAGTCTCCTTTTCAAATATGTCTGTTACTAATTATTCTTCTAAAAATTCATATACAGCACAAATGAAGTAGCTGCAAGGACAAAGTCTGTCTAATCCTGTCCACATTCATCTATGTAGCATTTTGATGTCCAATTACAGTCATTTAGGTTAGATTCATTCCATTATTTTTGCCTTTCACAATGAAAGTTTGTAGGTCCTTGAGAATAATTAATGGGTTGTGGAGGAGTATTTTTTTGTGATAGAAAACCATTCTGCTCCCCTATGAGACAGATGTTTTAAAACATGGTATCTTTTGGCCTCACAGAGTTTGAGAACAAAAGGCATTCTGAAAACTTCTATGATGTCCCTGACAAGCAGAATTGAGAGAATGATTAAGGTTGGAAATGAGCTCTGGAGAGTGTCAAGCAGGTTGAGCTGGAGCAGGTCACCCACGAGCAGCAGGATGGAGATTCCACAGCTTTTCTGGCCCAAGGGGTCCTCTGCTCTCTCACCCTCACAGAACAAAATATGTGTCTGCTTTATCTCCAGTTTGGGGAGATGATTCCAGAATTATGTCGAAACATCAAAACTTTTGTTAATTTCTTTTTTTTATTTGCCTTTTTTTTTTTTTCACAGAATCAATAACAGCTTGTTATGTTTAAAGCACTGCAAAAAGTTCCTGAGTACTTTTTATTGGTTGATGTTATGGTCTTTCCAATTTTTGTACTTGAAAGAGGGAGTGCATATCAATTTTCACTACTGCACTGCACAGAATTATTAAGAGTTGTACTTGTAAGTAAAATTAGTGCAGATGATTTTTTTTGTTGTAGTTTTTTATCTCCAGATAATGCACTCTGTAGGCTACTCTCGGTTTTGGTGCAGTATAAGCAATATTTTAAAAAACAGGTTTTATTCCAATCAATGTGAGAGGCAAACACATTCCAGTCCATGTGAACAGCAAACCCCATGAACAATTCAAGGACATCACAATCATTTAGAATTTCTCTGTTACAAGTTAATTATTTAGATAGAATGTGAATATGACTGACTAATAGTCTCTGCACCAAGACATGATTTTGATTGAATGGGCTACTCTTGGCATCCTTCCAGCATACATTTTCCCCTTTTTATTTCTTTTGCCAAAAGTGTAGAAGCAAAACAAAGACCTGGAAAAGCTCCAGGTCCTTTGAGACACTCTAATGAATTATATGTATTTAAAAAAATAACTAGCTTTCTGTAGGAAAAATTTAAGATGGTGCATAATAGGTTAGAGCAGCAAGGGGAAGAAGCTCAAATAACATCTGGAACACAGTGATTGGGAAAAGTCAAACTCTGTTAATGGATGTATAATATATAACTTGATGTTTTCCAAGAGGCTTCCACACTGCCTTGGAAGGAAAAAGATATTAATATCCATTTACCAGGGAGCTGTATTTGTATTAAACTGTGCTGTGGAGATCAATGGGAGTGGCAGTCTTTAGCTCCTACTCATCTTTAGCTCACATTTACAGTCTAAAAAGGTAAATCTGCCAAAACTGAAAAAGACTGCCCACTCTGATTTTGTAAAATGTAACTTCTTTGATGTAGAGAGAGAATTGGTGCTTGGTATCAGAAGGACACTTGACAATAAAGACCTAGACAGCAATTATGAGACCTAAAGCCTACTCAGAAATCTTTTTTTTTCTCTCTTTTTCCGACAGAGCTCTTTTGCATTTATGTTATAGCATCAGACATTTATTCCTAGGTTTTCCAATCATTCCCCCCAATTTCTCTTTTGGTTGGGTTTTGGTTGTTTATAGATTTTGGGTGGTTTCAGCTTTGTGTTTGTAGAACACATCATATGTACAAGATGTCACCATGCTCCTGTTCCTGTCTGAACTGCAGTAGGAAACTATAATATTAATAATTCCTACTAATAATTCCCTGTCCGAGGTTGATAGCTGGAGTAGGGAGATTTCTGGAATTTTTCTTATGCCTTTCTTGTTAGGTAAGTTAAATGAATTCATTAAAATAAAGAAACTAAAAATGATGAAAATTATGAAAGCCACAGTTTTCAATTGTCCTTTGTTATTGTTGTTGTTTGTTTTCACTTGTGAGACTGGGATTTCTGATTTATTGGGGAAATTCTGCATGAATTCCTGAATTCCTCACATTTTCCATACTACAGATGTCAGGGCAATTGGTAGGTAAGAGGAATATCCTGTAGGGAATCCAACTCTTAATGGACTTCTGTGCACGTGTAATGAATCCAAGAGCCAAAAGGGACTTCCAGAACATCCAATGGGAACCAATAGCCTCATCCTTGATGGTTAGAATTCAATATTCCCTTTGGAACTGGGATATTTGAAGTTTTGAATCAGTTATTTTTCTGTGAAAAGAGAGCAGCTTTGCTCCCAATTCCTGAGGAAACAGAGTAAAAGAACACTGTGAGGAAGCACAAGCAAAATTGTAGAAAATCAAATATTTTCCTGCATTTCATCTTATTCCCTTGCAATTACATTGGCACATGATCCATAGGTATAATTCACAGCTAACATCTATCACAGAATCTGTTTTAGTTAGGTTTTAAAAAACACATGAGATTTTAAAAATTAAATTAATAATTTTTAAAAATCAGGGCCATTCTTCCATAAGTTTCTTTGGTTGGTTATTTGATTTGTTTTTTAAAATAGCATGTGTTCATTTCTTGCTTGTTTCATGCCCAAAAGAATACATAACAACCATGGAGTTTCTCCTGTATAGGAGTTAGTACAAATTCTAGGATTAAAATTATGACAAAGCAGGTGAACAGTGGAAGAACACAATAAATGTGTCATGGAAGATAGTGTAACTCTGGGGGAAGTTTGTGAAACAAGTTACAGTACACAATGAAGAAAAACAAATCTGAATTCATGAAAAGTAGAACATGAGAAAAAAGTCTGGATCAGTTAAAGTTTTGGAGACAATAGAAAAATGTCAACTAGATCAATGATACTCTGCAGGAGAAAGCAATGATAATTACTCCAGAAAAGCTGGAAAGATTATCAGTTTGGGGACATTCTTGGGGACAAAATAAAAAAGACCTGATAGGTGAATGATCACATTTTAAATGACCGTCCTGAATATGACAGGAGACGTTAGCAAAGAAAATAAACAAGATTTTCTGTGATAACTAGGATAAAACATAGTGATATTCCTGTTTCTACTATAGTGGGCTGTAAAGAATACCCTGCAGAAAAAAAAGTTGAGATCATCACTCTAGGAACTACCAGGAAAATGAAAACACTACTGCTTTAGCAGGTTTTAACAATGTATTATCTTTTCTTTTTCTTGAGAATATTTTCAGACATAAATATTAAAAACTCATTACATTTCCAAATACACCTGGCAATAAGGAAATGAAAAGAAATTTCAGCATTTACATGAAAAACTTAGTGTTTTGATAGAACAATTGGTGAGTTAATGACTAATGAATAATTAAACATCTCTGACAACATATTAATGGTCCATGACTTTGCCGTAGGCTACACTTCAGTCCTTAGATTGTAAATGAGTTAGAGGTGCTGATCTAATATAATTCATTTCTTCAAACTTCTTAAGGCACAGATGTTCTTGGGAACTCTTGCTGTATAAAACATTCTACAGTGGAATTAAGAGTTGTAATTCGTATGTGCCTGACATTCCTGAGTTTTGAGGAAAATAACTCAGCAAAGAGTTGAAAGTACATTTTCCTGTTTAATATAGTGAAGCATTAGCCCAGAGAAGCTGTGGCTGCCCCTGGATCCCTGGGAGTGTCCCAGGCCAGGTTGGACAGGGCTTGGAACAACCTGGGATAGTGGAAGGTGTCCCTGCCCATGGCAGGGGGTGGCACTGGATGGGCTTTGAGGTCCCTTCCAGCCCAGACCATTCTGGGATTCTATGACTCTAATATTAATTAGATCACAATCTTTTTGAAGCAGTTTGTTCAAAACATGCATGTATTACATCATTGTTTTACTACTCTGGTTGCTGAAATTATGATTTAAATCCTAATGTCAGGACTTGCAAGACATCAGGTGACAGTGGGCAGGTCCAGACCAATAAAATCCAAACAAACAAAATTCCAAACCACTCCCCTAAAATACCAATTTTCTTAATTAATAGGTGAAGATTGCTGTCTTCTGAGGACATACTTTATGTCTATTCACTGGTTTAAGTTTCTTATGGTTCAGCCCTGTGTTTCATCTAAAAGTTCTATATTTAATTCTCCAGTTCTCTGTGACTGCAGTTAAGGTTGGATCTTCCACCATTAAGGATTAAATAAAACGTTGGTTATTAAATAGCTGCTTTGTATTCTCATTTTGATCCAAATAATCCATACCAGTTTTCAAGGATGGACACATGAGAGAATAAAGGGCATACCTAAGAAAGAATTTACAAAGTTCTTATGATTTAAGAGTCTGATAAAATGATTGCCAAAATATTTGTTTAGGACAGTAGGTTTATATAGAAAAAGAAGGTATGTAATTCTGTGTCAAAACTTGTTAGTCAGCCTGATCCTCTAATTGCATAAATAAGAAGAGGAACAAAACAGCAGAGTATTTACATTCCAATGTGTACATATCTTAAATGATTACTTGATTTTCTGCGAGCATCCTGCGAAAATTAAAGCACAGCTGTTGTTGCGTGATGAGAATTACAGGCAAAAAAAAATTTCCTTCCTTGGGAGCTGAAATCAGTCATTATTTGACAGAAAGAATTCATTGCCTCGCTGATTTGTTCCCCTACACTTAATAGCACCCTTCTAACTTAAATCACTTCCAAGCAATAAATGTGTGGATTGAGTCCCAGCAAGTGCAAACGGAGTTGGATCTTCTGAATTCAAAGCTATTTAAGTTTATGCAAACAGAGAATCAGCTTGTGATTCATCACTTGAGTTTATACAGGCAGGATGTACTTTCTTTCATCCCTAATAATGAGTTGAAGCCTTTTAAGTAATTTCTAAGTTCTCAGAGGGGCTGATCTTTGAAATAATTTTATAATCAGCATTCAGGTACAAGGGGGAGGCAGGCTGCAAGTTCCCCAAGTGGTGATTCCCAGGTGCAAAGTGGGAAAACTTCAAAGACTACAAAATCCAACAGAATTAGTTTCGTGGACGTGTCCTGCCTGTTGTGTCTCTCACTACCATTTACAAGTATCCACATAGTCAGTGCACACATTTTAATAACAGATAAATGATCCAGCTTGCCCCCGGGGCAGAAAATAGAATGTAAAAGAGTAACCTGTAATTTTGGTATCATTGCTTCTCCAGTCAAACAGCTCCGCCTCACACTTCACTCCACGGGAAAAACAGCTGAAGTAAGAATAATCAGGCAGAAAATGCTAGAAGGAGGAAAAATCCAATCCAAGCTTCTGTTGGCTCAAGTCTTTAAGAAGAAATTGCACGGCTCATAAAGTTTCACAAGGAATCAATTAACAAATCACGAAGCGAAGAAAATAAAATACCACTGAAAGCAAGGTAAAAAAAACATGATCTTCTTGTCTTTTATTTCTTTTCAGGCTTTGTGTTATGCTTTAATAAAGACTTAGGATTCAGAATTTTATAGAGTTCCTGAGAAAGGCGAACTAAGCCTTGGGAACAAATCACTAAAGTTATACAACTGTGATAATTTCCTCCTGCTCTCAGCAATCTCCGGGGAAAATCATAGAAGGACAGACAAAATAACTATCTCTCTTACTTCTATTCTAAGTTTCCATTGATTTTTGGTCTTGTTTTCCACCAGATCCCTTTTAATGAGCTCTACCTTTTGGCTAAGCTTTTATTGGAATGCACTTTTCCTATTATTGTAGACTTAATTAAATCTTTTTTTTAATTATGATTTTCATGGTAAACTCACCATTTTTTCAAAAGCCTGTTGCAACCAGGTGTTTTTCTTGCCTCTTTTTGTTAATAACTTCAGTAGGTTTTAATTAAGGATTTTGGGGAATAGGGAAGACAATAAAATAGAGGATTTAGCCTGAGCTACAGTTCTGTGAAATCAGTGTGTCCTCTAAACACCCCAACAAGGAGAGAGGATTAGGCTCAATTTTAGTTGCAGAAGAGGATTTCACTTCCAGTTTGGTAAGTTTTGTTTAGGTAAAAAAGAAATTGGCTGAATGGTCATTGATGGAAAATAGTTTTAATTTACATGAATAATAATGTCATACGTTAAAAAACTTTAGATAAATTCGTGCATGGAATAAGATTAGATCCATGGAAAGCAATATACCAATTGTTTGGAAAATGTAGGGTTTAGTTTCTTTAATTCAACATCTATAGAATGTAATTATTATTTCTCCTTCTTAGAATCAGGGGTTTTTTTTCACAAATTAGAGTGCAAATTCACTGTGTTTCTCCTGCAGGTTAAGTCAATGCTGATAGATTTGTGATGTTTACCATAAAATGATGGAGATCAAATCAATACAGAAAACAGTGAACTCATCCACTACTTCATGCAACACCCAAGTGAAATGTGAACCTTGGATGAGTTATGTTCTCTCTCATTTTCTATCAGTGTAAAATACATTTGAAATTGCAGAAATCCCCAGGGATCTTTTCTAATCAGATTTATATCTTTATCAGATTTTTCTAATCTGCAGATTTTTTTCATTCTGCAGAAAATGCAATATACTAAATACACAGAGTATATAAATACACATCTTTAAAAATATAAAAAATTTAAATGCATAAATTTTATAAATATATAATGAAATGAAACATCAATATATTAATAAAATACAAACATACTGNAGAATTATAATTTATGATTTCATAAATTTTTTTTTAATTGAAGTAATGGATGGAATAATATCCTTCCTAGATATTGCTTCAGTGTGACAATTATATATTCTTTTTAATATGCTGTTCTGTACCTCTAAAATATTACAAAGGATGGAAAAGCGATCACAGAGAAAATTGATCATGTAAATCAGGTAATGACTGGAGTGAGGTGTAGACTTTAATTTGGTTTAAGGGCATGTAAACCAGTAAATGATCAGGACACGAGTGATTGCTGTGGACAGAGAGATATCTGTGTGTTGTACCCATCCTGAGCAAAGATTGTGAGTTTAGGCTGCTGGCATCACTCCTCTTTCTGCTCTCTGCTTCAAAGCACAGCCTTTGAATTGAAGTCAGTGCCTTCCTTCGATTCGGGAGAGCTCCTGTGATTGACACCAGTGGCAGCATCTCACTGATTTGCATCCTACTGGAACCTCTCCATCTCAGGACGCTTGGCTCCAGTGCTTCCTGCTACTCATTCATCCATTAAAAAGGATGGGTACAACTTCAAGTTCAAGGAAGCTTGCATTAGCAATTAATGAAAAAAAAAATCGATGAGATTTTAGGTAGATTAAAAGCCTTCTAGTGACAAGTCCATGGAACGACACGCTTGGATTAATCATCAATAAAAGAGCTGCATTTGTGTTATCAGTTTTTTGGTAATGTGATCTTATTGTGTAGTTAAAAACAAATGGTAACAGTGGGTCCTGGTCCATTATTAGGGAATAAATGTTGGGGGTTTTCAAATGGATACTAGAAAAACAGAAAGAAAAAATAAATGGTATAATTATTTAAACTATGCATTTTTCCTTTTTAAAATGTCTGTCAGGAGGTTAATTTGTCTGCTGCTGTGGAATGAAGCTGAAACCTTCTGAATCTTTTTGAAAGCAATTATCTACAGTTGTTGAAATTTTCAGTTTTAGGAAGAGCTACATAGATGGGGATAAGCACTCACCTTCAAAATTCAAATGTCTGCATGATGCAGGAAGAGTTTTTTAGTCTGCAAACTGAATCTCACGCTTATCAGAGGCATAGTGTCCCACTAAGCAGTTCTATCCTCTTTGGTAGAGTCATGTTCTGTGTTTAAAGAAGGATATTCAACCTTCTTGACAGCCTTGTAATGATCACAACACCTGCAGGAATGACCAAACCTTAAAGCAAATTATTAAGGGCACTGCCCAAATGTCTCTTAAAAACTGATAGGTTGATGCTTTAAATGG
>VZRF01003591.1:162515-182904 GCA_013396875.1 Vireo altiloquus | reverse complement strand
AAGATCCGTAAAGTTTTCTAAGTGGTTGATAATAGATATAAAAGCTACCTGCTTTGGGTAGCCATTGCCATTCTGCCCTCATGTTCCTGGAGGTCACAGCACAGTCTGTGCCTCTGAAACTCTGATAAGAACCAGAAATAAACAAGCTCTGAAACAGCAGAAAGAAGCTTCATTTCATCTTTTCGGGACATGGGACACTGAAACAAGGAACACAGCCAGGCCAGGAGTCAGGGTCCAGAGAAGAACCTCCCCCCTGACAAGCTGGGCTCACTCCATCCTAAACGTGGGCTCTGCGTCCTCCTGAAAGGGCAAAAGAGAACAAAGTGAACAAAAAATGCGTCAGGAATCCCTCAGGAATGGGGAAGAGGGCGGGGTGGGCTCTTTGCCCAGGTTCTCCTTGGTTGCCCTCCTGCCTGGCTCCGAGGGATGAAGGGACACGGCCTGGGCTGGCAGGGGGGAGTTGCTGGGATGGAGGAGCTGTCCAGGTGTGGACATGCAGGTGTGGGGCAGGGAGGGCACGTCCAGGGTAGGGCAGACTGCAGGGACAAAACCTGGGCGGGGTTTAGCTGAATGTTTTCCTGATTTGAGGCACTTTGGAATTTTCCAGCTGTCTCTGACTCAGTTGAAGGTGAGAGAAACCACTCAGAGAGCTCAGTGAGCAGCAGAGCCACCAGGAGCTGCTCTCTGTGGAGTTAATGGCCTTCAGATCTTCACCCAGAGCTCCCAGCTCCTCCCCTCATCCACCACCAGCCTTTTTCCTTGGGGAAAGAGCAGCACAGCCATGGCAGAGGCTGCCCAGGACATGGCCTTGGGCTGTGCCAGCGGAGCCCAGGTGGCATATTGGGGACATTTCCTCAAGGGAAGGGCTCTGCAGCCTCCCGGGGCAGGGCTGAGTCCCTGTGGCCAGAAGGCCTCGAAATCCACGTGGATGTGGCACTTGGGGACGTGGTCAGTGGTGGTCTCGGCAGTGCTGGGGGTGGTGAGACTCGATGACTTCAGAAGACTTTTCCACCCCTACCGAATCTGGGATTTTCGGGATCGAAGCCGAAGTGTTTGGGCCGGGCTGGGCAGTGATGTTTTCTCCACAGTGACAGAGCTGAATTTGTCTCTTCCTTTCACAGGCTTCAGTTTGGGCCTCTCCACCCAGCTGCCCTGAAGCCTTTTGGAAGAGCAGATCCTTGGGACCTCTGCTCCAGGGTGCAGTGGAGTTTGAGCTGGGCAATGTGTGCAGGAGGGAGCAGGATGGGCAGGTCAGGGATTCGTGTGCTGGCTCCGTTGTTGCCTTTCCCTGGTCTTAAAATTAAAACCAAAACACAGGTTATGGGGAAAAGGGGTTTTTACCTCGGGATTTATTTCAGGATCCTTGGGTGCAGCACTTGGTCCAGGCGGAATGCCCTGAAAATGCATGCACACCTCACACTGAAATACACACAATTATAGGTCTTGCAAAATTAACATATTTATCAAAGATTCCCCAATGAGAGGCTGGAGTGAAGCCCTCGTTGTGAGGAACCTTCCCCCTGGCTGGGCCCGTCTGAGGTTCCAAAATGTGTTCTGGAGAGGCCCTTGGTGTCTGGGGCTCCCAGGATGTTTGCTCTCCTGGTTTAACGGTGCCGTGGGGCTGAGCTGAGTTATCAGCCTTGGGGAGTCACAGTGTGTGGGCTAAAAGCACTGAGAACACATCAAACTATAAAAGAGTGTGTGAGAGAGGTATGAAAGATAAAAATTCATCCTGGCATCACCGTGAGCTTGGCCCTTCCCGAGGCTGGGCTGGCGGCAGTTGTTAAAGCTGTCAGCTCATGGCTCCCCAGCTCTTCCTTTACACTCAGAAAACCAAACCCAGCCTGTCAATAAAGGCTCTTCTGTTCCCACTGCCAGTTAGAGGCTGATTTATGGCCTTGAATGGGATGATTTAGGTCTCCTTCACATTTTTCCTTCCGAGCTGCTTGCCAGTGGGAGTAGGGATTCCCATCATTTGTCCATGGACAGCCCCCCCGGGTGCTGCTCAGCCCTGGCTGTCAGCGAGTCCTGCACAAAATATCACCCACCAAAGGTGGGAACGAGAAAAATCCCTTTTTCTTCATATCTAGAACCCAGATCCTGCTTCTTACTTGTCTTTCTCATATGCCCTTATGGCAGACCTGGTAAAGATCAGGTTCATGCTGATTTTTGCCTTTCAAACACAGGTGAAGTTGGGGTTTTTTTTGCTGGATTTGCAGCTTTTGAGGGGGATCTGTCCTTGGAGAACAACCTGGCATTGAGCAGGGCCGAGGTCAGGCTGAGGCCTGTCCTGGGCTGGGTGGGATCAGGGGAGGCAGAAGCCTTTGATGACAAAAAGCCACATCCACATGGCAGGAATGCAGTTTAATTCCCAAATCCGGGGGAAAAAAGAATAACCCGTGATTATCAGCTCCCCCATGCTTAACAAGTTTTTTGTTTGCTTCCAAATTCCTTTTGAAGCTCTCCAAAACAATCCCCCTGTGACCCTTGGTGAGAGCAAAGGAGGCTTTCAAAGCTTTGCCTCTGCATCCAGGAGCCCAACCCCCTGCCCACAGGTTTGCAGCGAGTTCCCTTCTCTCTGCTTTTTATCTTTATTAAAGGGCTGTAATTTGGGTGATTAATTGCGGACGCAGCAGGCAATTTCCTCGGCCTGACACGATTTTGCACTTGGAGAAACCACTGCCTGCCCAGAGCAGCCCCCCAGGCTCCTGGGGTTATCCTGGAAACCCCTCTGGGCGTTTAATTAATTAATTAAATTGTAATTAATTCAGGCAGAGGGAGCCTGCGGGGCTGAGCAGTGAAACCCTCGGGGCTCTGCTGCGGGAGCTCGGGATGAGGGAGGCAGAGAGGAGCTCTTGTAACCCCAAAACCAAAGCAAGGGAGGTGCTCTGGCCTCCAGAAAACCTCATGGAGGGAGGCAAGGTGCATCCTGACACGCCAAAAACCTGCAGGAATGGGAAAAGTTAACACTCCTGGGCTGAGCAATGGGCAAAGTTCACACTCCTGGGCTCAGGAATGGGCAAGTTCACACTCCTGGGCTCAGGAATGGGCAAGTTCACACTCCTGGGCTGAGCAATGGGCAAAGTTCACACTCCTGGGCTCAGGAATGGGCAAGTTCACACTCCTGGGCTCAGGAATGGGCAAGTTCACACTCCTGGGCTCAGGGAGGACAGAGTTAACACTCCTGGGCTCAGGAAGGGCAAAGTTAACTGCCCTGGGCTCAGGAATGACAAAGTTAACGCCCCTGGGCTCAGGAATGGCAAAGTTCACACTCCTGGGCTCAAGAGCAGACAGTTCAGCTCTCCTGTGAGCTCAGCCATCCCTGGCTTTCCAAGCAGCCTCACGGCTTGTGCTGGACAAGGAAGGGAGCAGCAGCAGGCTGCAGGATTTGGATGAGATCCTGCCCAGCTGTGCCCCCCAGGGATGGGTTTGTGCCTCCCCAGTGCCCGGGCAGGGTGTGATGTCCCTGCCCCAAGCCCTTCCAAGCCCTCCCGAGTGCCCCTGACCCCGGGCCTGGGGAGGGTGGTGGAGCTGCTGCAAACCAGAGGAGACTCCTGCAGGGCCAGCAGAGTCTGGGGGCTCTGGGCCAGGCAGGTGGAACCAGGGGCTGAGCCAGGCTCTGGTTCAGCTCCTCTCACCTCAAGTGCCTTTCCCTCGGTGCCTTTTGGGTGTCTCTGATGCCTTAAATGGCTCCCTAGGAACAGAGGCCAGACAGGAATAAAGGAATAAAGGAGGGATTGATTGGAAAGGCCTTCAGAGGTCACACTCTGGCCTCCAGAGGCTCCTGCCTCAGTGCATCCCAAAATGGACAATGCCAGCTCCCGAGTTCTTCCCACTTTGATATCAGCATCAATTGCCCAAGCAGAAGCCAGGCAAGGATGGAATTTGCCCAAGCTTGCCCCCCTCTCGCCAAGATGAAGGTTTGCAGTTGTTGGGCCCAGGAGGGTCTGGGTGTCCTTGGAGAGCGAGCTGGAGAGGCTTTGTTATGTCAGTGTGAGCATGAGAGAACAGCACTGAACGAGCTCCAGGGAACTGCAGAGTCACACTGGGCACTGCAGGGCTGGGAACAGAGAAAAGTTAAAACATAAGGCATCATCTCTAACTCTGTCTTTCCACCCCATCCACACAAACCTGCTGTCTCCAGGAGAAACAATCCTTGAATGCCCTCAGGGACAATAAAATCCGTGGTGGCCTTTCCATCAGGACAGCAAAACCCAGCAGGAGTGAAATGGGTCCCCGTGGTGCTGAGGCAATGCCGCTGTGCCCTCGCCAGCCCAGCTGGCACCTCGCTCCTGCCAACACCCCCTCCTGCCCAGGGCTCAACATCTGCCCAGCTGCAAACCCTCCAGGGCACCTGGCCCGAGGAGCCAGGCCCAGGTGGGGTCACCTGCAAGATTCAGGGTGGAGGACGAGGGCAAGATTTAGGGTCTGTGGAGGAGAACACATGAGAAAACCTTCCAGGACCCAAACCTTCACATTCATGGTGTCCAGTGAACACAGTGCTGGAACTGTGGCAAAGGAGGGGTCTGAGCTGGTGGCACATGGAAGATCTGCTTTGCCACAGATCAGCTCCTTCTAAAGGAAAGGGAAAAGTGAATATTTGCAGTCAAAAGCCCAAAATTCCACAATTCCAGGGTGGCATCAAGCTGAGGTTTGGGCTCACTGCACAAGGAACATCTCCCATATTCTGCCCATGGATCAGCTCATTCTAAAGGGAAAAAACAATTATATATCACGATCAAAAGCCCCAAATTCCACGATTCTAGAGTGGCATCATGAGGTTCATTTGCCCCTCACCCCAGACTTCCAGGCTGACAGAACAGAAGGAATAAATGCAAGGCTCGTTTCAGAAACACGAGGAGTCAGCTGGAAACACAAACAAGGCTGAGGCTCTTCCCAAAGTGGAACAGCTCAGCCTGGCCAACTGCAAGCCTGAGCCTGACTGTGTTTGATCTGAGAATCAGATTTAGCCCACACCATCCCAATGAAAAATATCACACGTGGTCTGCACTTCAGGCTATGTTCCAATATCTGAAGGAAGGGATCTTTTAATTGAAAACCTTAATGTTTCTCGTTATATTTAAAATTAGAGCAGAACGGCAATAAAATTGGTCATGGGATTGAGAGGAGTTTTAAGGGAGGGAAAGAAATTTATTCTTCACTTTTTACATCGAGGCATCAGTTAAAAGCTTGGGCACATTTGATTACGTCAATGCAAGGATTAATAATTAAAGGAACAACAACCACATGCTTTGGAGAGATGCACGAGACGGCAGCAGCTCGGGCTGGAGCCTCTGAGGACACCCTGGTTCTGCTGGAACCTCACCCCTGCCTGCTGCCCCTCGGGATTTAGGGAAGCACTTAGGGAAGCACTTAGGGAAGCCAGGCTCTGCCTTTCCCAGGAATTTCCAGCTGGTGCCTAAACCCAGGGGATCAGGTTGATTTTGAAGGAAGACTCTGCTGTTCCTGCAGTTCCTGAGGGATTCAGAGAGCAGTGTTTTGGGGGGACACCTCCAGCCCCCAGCAGCAGATGGTGATGGTGATGCTCCACCAAACCCCATAGCCCCGAGGCAACGTCACCCGAGGCTGGTGGGGAAGGAGGCTCCGAAGGTTCCTCTCCGTGCCCAGATGGATGGATGGCCGCGGGCTGTGGCTGTGAGACGGAGCTGTTCTGCTCTGAGCATGGCCCCCAGCCAAGCAGAATCCTTGGATTTTGCTCTGCGGATCTGTCCGGGGCTGGGAGCATCTTCCCAAGCACTGAAGGCGGCTCCAAGCCTTGGATTGAAGGACAGAGTCTCCGACTCCAATGCGCTTTTCCCAACCAGGCCCAAATTGTTCTTCCCCTCCCTCCCCATCCTTCCTCCCTCCATGGTGGGAATCTTCCCGTTCATTAATAACCTGCTAATTATCCCAGCAGCTTGGAGCCGGGCTGCAGCATGGAATTAGAACCAGCTTTTCCTTTTGGCACCCACCCCTGGTGTAATTAATGAGGCGAGAGGAAGCCAGAACACGCGGGTCAGGCGGGAGAGCACAGCACGCATTGATCGGACACCCAGAGCCGACCCTGGGGAGGGAGGGAGGCATTTTGGGGTCAAACCGGGCAAAATAAGAAGATGAAGAAGAAGAAGGAAGAAGATGAAGAAGAAGAAGGAAGAAGATGAAGAAGAAGAAGGAAGATGTGTTCCTTGTTTCCTTTGGTTTTCCTCATTCAAGATCAAAATCTGGGCCAAGGAGTGCTCCATGGAAACCTCGCTCTTCATGCCCTCTTTCCCTTTTTTGGGAAAGCAGGATGGAAAGCTGACACCATGTCTGGGCCATCCCTGCCCTCAGGGGATCTGAGGGGCTCTGAGGGCCCAGCCTGTTGCAGACGGGTGTTTTCATGGAGACCTGGAGAGCGGCTGGATCTGGAGAGGGACCTGGAGCTGAAGGAGGGATCAGCGTCACTCGCACGCCGCCAGCGCCAGGTTGTCTCCCCACTGCCTTGGCACCAGCAAGGGGCCTCCAAATCCAAATGGAATTGCTTCCCTGCTCACGGGATGCGGGCAGGAGGCCCAGGACCCTGTCTTGCAGAGCTGGGCTGGGGTGACGCAGCCCTTCCCCAGCGCCCTGGGGTGACGCAGCCTTTCCCCTTCCCCGTCTCCTTCTCCTTCACCTTCTCCTTCCCCTTCCCCACCGCCCTGGGGTGACAAAGCTCTTCCCCTTCCCTTCCCCTTCCCTTCCCCTTCCCTTCCCCACCGCCCTGGGTGACGCAGCCCTTCCCAACAGCCCCGCTCCACCCAGGGCTGGCACTGGCAGGGCAACGCCTTTGGGGCACTGCCACAGGGTGGTGGCATCACCAGGACAGAGGGACATGATCCTCCTCCTCCAGACTCTCCAGAACGTTGGTAGAGCACAAACTTTGCTCCGTGCACCCTCGGGAGCGCTCGGGCTGCCTGTGGGATCCCCTCTCGCCTGGAGGGAGCTGTGATTTCCAGTCGGTGGCTGCTGTCACCGCCGCTCCCGGTGCTGCCGGATCGAGCCCCGAGGGCTGCCAGGATGCCCCCGACGGGCGGCAGGAGGCTGCTGGAGCTGGCGGGCCCGGCGGCAGCGCGGCGCTCCGGGGGCAGCAGCGGTGCCAAATTGGGGTTCTAGCCCTTTAAATCCGATCCGGTACTGCAAAAAAACGACGAGCGAGCAGGAGAGAGCCTTCAGACTCTTTTAATTAAAGCTTGTACCAATTCTGTATTCCCAAGTCACGGCAGCCGCCCGCGCTTCCCCAGGACACCTCGGGCTCTCTCTCGGCAGGCATGGACGGGCACAGCGGCGCAGCGGGCACCGGCGGCAGGAGGTACGCGCGGAGGGACGGGGCTGCGGGCACGGCTCTCCCCTCTCCCGGCTGGCAGCTGGAACCATCCCCCTGCTTTTCCCGTGTGTTTTCCCTCGCCAGGGAGAAAGTCTATCGCGTCGCCGTGGCTCACGCGGGGCAGGAGGAACCCAACCCTCCCCTCCTACCTGGGGCTGCTGTCCTGCCGCCTCCGCTCCCTTCCCTCTCCCCTCCTTCCCCGTTAAATAATTGAGTGCATGACCCTGGGTCGTGGTTTGGTTGTTTTTTTTTTTCTCCCCTCGCTGCTTAAACCCCAGAGCTGCCGTTCGGCAGAAGATAAGTTGGGATGGCTGGCCCATAAATCACGGCGCAAGTTGGTCCCCGCCGGCCTCTCGCCGCTCGGCTCCTCGCCGTCCCCGGGCTCTCCTAGGTTTAGGAGAGTTTTGCCACATCCTTCCATGCGCATTGCACTCGCAATGCAGAGCAGTTCTGGAGAGCCTCGCGGAGCGAATCCCGGGTTATTGGGAACGACAGCGTTGCTTGCACGCCGGAGCCTCCTCTCCCCAGCACTGCCACCCACCCCAGCCTCAGCCGGGCTGATAAATCTCCCTTCGGCAGGAGCCCTGTGCCCAGAGAACATTAATTGTGAGCCGCCCCACTCAGCCAGTGATTTCCCTCTCCCCCTCTCCTCCTTAGCCGAGCGATCTCTCTGTTTATACTTCCACACAACGTGGCTTTTCCCTTAAATTACGGATTGTTGTTCCTTCGTCCACGTCTCAGGTGGGTGCATCCTTAGGGTGCCCTGACCCAAACAACAGCCCGTCCGACCCTCTGCAGCCGGGTCCCAGTGAGGCTGGGTCCCTCTCTCCTGCCTGGATCCCCGAGGGAAAGAGGCTGTGCCAGAAAACATTTATCCTGGTGCCTATCGGAGGTTAATAACACTTTTGACAAATAGCAGCCTCCTCGAGGCTTGAAATAGGATTGGAAAAGCAGCCACTAATCTCCTTGAGAAGTGCTCGGTGGTGGCCACCTCTCAGGAAATCAGGAGAGGAGCTGTTTATGTTCTGCGTGTTGAGGCGTTAGCACAGCAAAAAAAAAAATATCCCACTTTTCTTAATCCACCGGGAAAACTCTGCCTCGCCTTCATCTCCCAGGGCAGAGGGTTGGGGAGGGAATCCTGTGAACTCAGCAGGGCCCAAAGCCCTCAGGGCTGCGGGGATGCGCAGCTGGGTCAGGAAAATGGGGTTTTTTCTCCTCGCCGATGGTGTTTGCCGTAAGGACGGGACGGGGAAGTTGGGATTGAGCAGGGAGAGCAGAGCCGTGGGTCGGAGAACGAGCATCTGAGCAGCAGCACCTGCGGGGATCAGGTGGTTTGTGGGCAGCAAAACACTGCCTTGAGCAGTCCAAGGAGTGAAACTCGGGGAGGAGGCAGCACAGAGCCTGCGAGGGAAAGCAGAGGTGCCAGGACAGAGGGAAAGGCACGGCACGGCTCCGTGCTGAGCTCACGGAGCGCGGGGCTGTGCTGGCACCCCAGGGCTTCGGGGCTGTTGGTTTTCCCTGCTCTCCTCAGCAGTTCCCATCCCCTTGGTAGTGCTTTAGCCATCTGTGACTTCGGTGACATCAGGCAGGAGCTTGTCCCTTGTGACCGGGAGGTGGGATAATGGCTCCATTGTTCCCAGCTCCAAGGGAAGAAAATGACCTGGCGAGGAAACCTGAAAGTTAAAAAAACCCTGTTCCCGGGGTCTGAGCGGGGCTGCAGGCAAACTCTCCTCGGCTGAGGCCCCTGGAACCTGTTCCCTCCATCGTGCAGAGCTGGAGAGCACAGAGCGGCGTTTGCAAACCACCAAAAAATACGAGCAGGGTGTTGAAAGATGAACAAAATGTGCATCTTTTTTCAGCAAAGCAGCTCAAGCACACAGAGAGGGTGGGGAGTAATTATTTATAGTGCCATCAGCAGAAATAATAGAATGAAATGAAGGGCTGAAAAGTTTTGCTGACTCTCAGGGAATGCGTCCTGGCACCGATGGATCGTTCCCGGGCCCAGCCCTTCGCATCTCCAGCGCTCCCAAGAGCAGCCCGGAGACACAGCAGAGCCTGGGATCCGGGGAGAGCGGCTGGGAGCTGCTCCCAGCCGGAGGATGGAGCTTCCATGGCAGCTCCCACCTCCCCCCTGAGCCTCCTGTGCTGCTGGATTTGTGTCCCGCTGGATGCTCGAGCAGTGAAGGAGCAGCGCTCTGCGAGGGCAAGGGCTGGGTGCCCAGGTTTGGCTTTTGCATTTCATTCTGGGAGAGCTGAGGTTGAGAAGGGGGGCGAGGGGATGGTTTTGAGCTCTGCAGTCAGCGTGATCTGGTGCTTTGTGCTCTGTCATTAAGCTCGGGGGCTGGGTTCCAGGTTTCGGGAGGGTCGGCAGGCACGGGCAGGGAATCGCTCACCTGCCATCCATCACTCACGCTGGAGGTTACCTGCACCAGGGCTTCTCTTCCAAAGGGAGATCACTGAGTTTGAACTCCTCTTTGTGGGGATGAAAAGGCCTCCTTGGCGTTTTTCCCCCATTTCTTTACCCAGGAATGGTGAGCAGTGCCAAGCAGTGCCAAGCTCGTCCCTCCCCATCCCGGCGGATGTTGGAGGTGGCCCCTGAGGCTGGCGCAGGTGGGAAGGGTGAATTTGAGCCCTGACTGAGCAGCAGGCCCTGAGTGAGTGTGGCAGAGTCCCAGCATTGCCCAGGAATGCTCTGTGGGACAGGTTCTGAGCAGTCCCAGAGCCCTTTCCCTCCCCAGGCTCCTTGGCAGCCCCTCCAGGGACCATCCCCGGGTGGGCACAAAGGGCTGAGTTTAAAGGTCCCACCAGGCCACCTGCTCCAGCTTACCCTGCCTGTGCATCCCCAACCGAGATTTTCCTGCTCCAAACGAGAGCTGAATTTCTGAGGAAGAGGCAGAAAAATAATTCTATTTTTATTGCAGGCAATAACCTTTCCTGCTTCCGTGACTCTGTAGTGTGGAAAGAGTCCAGGCACACGGGGCAGAGCTCTCATTTCTGCTTTTTCCCTTTGCCAGTCACCTTTAAACAAAAGGAATCCAGCAGGGAGTCTGGACCAGGATGGATCTGACGGAGATAAAACCTAAATTTACTACTTCGAGCTGCTCAAATCTAATAGATTCTTCTATTTAGAGCGAGGGATGTTTGTCAAGCCCGTTCTCCATCTCTGGCAGGGTATTGCAGTTGGAATTAGTCTGATAAATTAAAAACAGTCCACAGAAGTGTGAAATGGTAAAAACGAGTGAAAGCTCACAGTTATTGAGGGCAAGGTGTGAGGGACAGGCAGCAGAGAGCTGTGCACCTGCAGGGATGGATCATCCTGGCCATGGTCATCTCTTGTGGTCACCTGGCTGGGCTCGGGTGGCCTTTCAGAGCAGGCTCACCCACCTCGTGCTGTGCTCTCGTTGTTTTTGGTGTTTTTATCCTTCTTTCCCCTCCCTCAGGTTTTAGCCTTTTGAACAGGAGCTGCTCCCAGTGCATTATTTGAAAGCCCCATTTGAATGGCAGGAGGTGCAGGGCTGCCCAGACAATGCATCCCTTGTGTTCCACGGGACTGCCAGGGATCGATGCCTGCTGGAGGCTGCTGTTTAAACAGAGTCCAGCCAAATCTTGTCGGAAGCCCTGGGGATCCTTGAGAGCAGACTTTCAAGAAAGTCATGTACAGATGTTGCCCAGTTTGATGCAGGTTTCGCCCTTTGAATCCTCCTGTGCTCAGGAACTGACTGACTCTGCTCCTGGCTGCAGCCAAAGCCTGGACTGCAGTCTGAGAACAGCCCAAGTGCTTTGGGAGCCTCAGGCACTGTTTCAGAGGGGATTAATAAACCCTCAGGAGCTTCACCGGGAGCTGGCGGGAGGCCCCTGCTGCCTTTGGAAAGGTTTCTCCTGGAGGCTCCACTGCAGGAGCAAAGGCAGGAAGGGTCTGGCAGCCCCAGAGCTGAAGTGAAACAGGAACCTGTTCAGAGCGTGGTTTTATTTTTACTCTCTCATAAATCCACTGCGGCACAGCAGCCTCTGGAGCTGGGAAGGGATTAACTGGGGAAGAGTAAAGGTCTCCCAGGGGTTAAGCACAAGAAAGCTGCTGGTTCTTAAGAGCCAGGAGCTGCCATGGAGCTGGAGCTGTCATGGAGGAGTCACCGGCCTGGCTGCCCCGGGGCTGTTTGTGGCTTGTAGTGATCTGCAACCCCCCTGACACGTGGGCTGGCTCCAGGCCTGGGGCTGCAGCAGGAGAGTGTCACAGAATCCTGGGATCCCAGGCTGGGCTGGGCTGGAGGGGACCCCAGTGGGTCACTGGTGGCACCTCCCTGCCCAGGCAGGGCCATCCCAGAGCACAGGGCACAGCAGTGTGTCCGTGTGCCTCTGCAATATCCCCGCTGAGGGAGACTCCAGCCCCTCCCTGGGCAGCCTGTTCAGGGCTGGGCACTGCCCAGGGCAGAAGTTGTGCCTCCTGTGCAGGGCAATTGCTGGGCTCAGTCCCTGCCCGTGGCTCTGGTGCCACTGCTGGGCCCTGGAGCAGAGCCTGGGCCCTGCTCTGACCCTCCCTGCAGCCAGGGACAGCCAGGGCTGAGGGCCCCTCTCAGCCAGGGCTCCTCTCGAGGCTGAGCAGCCCCAGCTCCCTCAGCCTGTCCTGGGCACCGAGATGCTCCAGGCCCTCCTCATCCTCCCAGCCTGCGCCGGCCTCGCTCCAGGAGCTCCCTGGCCCTGCTGTGCTGAGGCTCCAGAGCTGGACAGGGCACTGCAGAGGTGCCCCCAGGGCTGGGCACAGGGGCAGGATCCCTCCTTGAGCCTCTGGCAAAGCGTCAGCCCCTGGGTAGGGACCTATTCCCTGCTGGTGGCTCCTGGGAAGGGCAAAGCTGCTCTGTGCTGGTGATGGACTCGGGGCTGTGGTGACGTGTGACTGTCACACGGGTTAGCTGCTGTCAGGGCAGCTGTGGCAGTGCCAGGCAGCCTCTCTCGGGTGGCACTGTCCCTTGGCACCTCAGCCCGGGCAGAGCTGTGTTGTTTTGGCAAGTGCCTCTCCGTGAGTTCACATGCAAAATCCCATTTTCTGGAACAAAAGGTGCCAATCCCAGAACTGTTGCAATGCAAATAACACCAGCAGGATTAATCCCAACCCATCCTGGCCTCAGAGAAAAACCCAGAGAAAAGCCTGATGGGGCAGGACCCCGTTCAGCCGTGCTCTGGCACAGCAGGAGCCCCACTGCTCCCACCCCATGGAACCCGCAGCCGTTCCAAATTCCTGATGAATTCTCAGTGGGAAAGGAGATCCAGGCAGTTTGGATAATCCATGAAAATGAGCTGGAAGAGCAGATGGATTCTCTTCTCCATAAGGTCGTACCATGGACCAAAGGTGCAGTTTTGTCCTGTGACCTGACTGAAGCATCAGTGCTCTCTTTGGGATGTTTGATAAATATCCCATTCCCTCCAGGAATGGAAGCTGGGAAGGATCAGGGCTTTCTCTGGGATGCAGGAAGGAGATGGATCCGTGGCAGTTCTGTCCCAGGTCTGTGGCAGTTCTGTCCCTGTATCTATGGCAGTTCTGTCCCCAGGTCTGTGGCAGTTCTGTCCCCGGATCTGTGGCAGTGCTGTCCCCAGCTCTGTGGCAGTGCTGTCCCCAGCTCTGTGGCAGTTCTGTCCCCAGGGTCTGTGGCAGTTCTGTCCCCGGATCTGTGGCAGTTCTGTCCCAGGGTCTGTGGCAGTTCTGTCCCTGGTCTGTGGCAGTTCTGTCCCAGGGTCTGTGGCAGTTCTGTCCCTGGTCTGTGGCAGTTCTGTCCCTGTATCTATGGCAGTTCTGTCCCCAGGGTCTGTGGCAGTTCTGTCCCCGGATCTGTGGCAGTTCTGTCCCAGGGTCTGTGGCAGTTCTGTCCCTGGTCTGTGGCAGTTCTGTCCCAGGGTCTGTGGCAGTTCTGTCCCTGGTCTGTGGCAGTTCTGTCCCTGTATCTATGGCAGTTCTGTCCCCAGGGTCTGTGGCAGTTCTGTCCCCGGATCTGTGGCAGTTCTGTCCCAGGGTCTGTGGCAGTTCTGTCCCTGGTCTGTGGCAGTTCTGTCCCAGGGTCTGTGGCAGTTCTGTCCCTGGTCTGTGGCAGTTCTGTCCCTGTATCTATGGCAGTTCTGTCCCCAGGGTCTGTGGCAGTTCTGTCCCCGGATCTGTGGCAGTTCTGTCCCAGGGTCTGTGGCAGTTCTGTCCCTGGTCTGTGGCAGTTCTGTCCCAGGGTCTGTGGCAGTTCTGTCCCTGGTCTGTGGCAGTTCTGTCCCTGTATCTATGGCAGTTCTGTCCCTGTATCTGTAGCAGTTCTGTCCCAGGTCTGTGGCAGTTCTGTCCCCTGGTCTGTGGCAGTTCTGTCCCTGGTCTGTGGCAGTTCTGTCCCCGGATCTGTGGCAGTTCTGTCCCAGGTCTGTGGCAGTTCTGTCCCCAGCTCTGTAGCAGTTCTGTCCCCGGATCTGTGGCAGTTCTGTCCCAGGTCTGTGGCAGTTCTGTCCCTGGTCTGTGGCAGTTCTGTCCCTCGGTCTGTGGCAGTTCTGTCCCCAGGTCTGTGGCAGTTCTGTCCCAGGTCTGTGGCAGTTCTGTCCCCAGGTCTGTGGCAGTTCTGTCCCTGCTGTTCCCAGCCCAGCTGAGCAGGGTGACAGGGTGGGTGATGAGGTGAGGAGGGCTCATTCCTGTTTTGGCACAAAAGGCAGAGGAGGCTCCACCTGGGCTCTCACTGAATGCGTGAGGAAACCACTGCAGCTGTAGAGGGGCTGGAGCATCGGGAGAGCTTGGGCAGCCCTGCTGATCCCTTTTGGGAACACTGACCCTGTTTGGGACCCAGGGCAGCTCCAACACCCAGCAGAGCTTGCTGTGCCTCAGGGCTGGGCCTCCCTCACTGCTCCAGGGTGCTCCAGGGCTGGGTGCTCTCCTCAGAGCCACTGATCGGGGGAGCAGAGGTGTCCCTGCCTGGGGCAGGGGTGGAATGAGATGGGCTTCTCCAGCCCAAACCAGTCTGGGATTCTGGGATCCCAGTGATGCATTTTCCTGGTGTTAAAATGAAAACCAAAACAGGGTTGATGGGGAAAAGGGGTTTTTACCTTGGTATTTATTTCAGGATCTTGGGGTACAGCACTTGCTCCAGGTGGAATGCCCTGAAAATGCATGTACACCATCACACTGAAATGCACACAATTATAGGCCTTGCAAAATTAACATATTTATCAAAGTTTCCCCAATGAGAGGCTGGAGTGAAGCCCTCGTTGTGAGGAACCTTCCCCCTGGCTGGGCCTGGCTGAGGTTCCAAAATGTGTTCTGGAGAGGCCCTTGGTGTCTGGGGCTCCCAGGATGTTTGCTCTCCTGGTTTAACGGTGCCGTGGGGCTGAGCTGAGTTATCAGCCTTGGGAAGTCACAGTGTGTGGGCTAAAAGCACTGAGAATACATCAAACTATAAAAGAGTGTATGAGAGGGGTATGAAAGAAAAAGCAAAAAATCGTCCTGGCATCAGCAGGAGAAGTCTTGGCAATCCCGTGATGATGGTGCAGAGGTGCAGGGCGGAGGAGAGGAGCTGCTGTGCCCATGGACATCCACGGGCAGTGGGCACAGCTGGCACCTTGGCCCCCACCCGTGGGCATCGCTGTGCTGCCCGTCTGCCCTCATCCTGGATCTCCGAGGGCCAGGGCAGGTCCCTTTGGATTGGCAGCCCTGCTGTTTGGGAGAGGGAAGTGGTGACCCTGGGAGCTGCAGGCAGGGAGGGAGAGGGGGAGGCTGGGGAGCCATGGGGCTGCTGGAAGGGAACACCAGGCTCCCTCCAGCCCTGTCCTTGCTCTAAGGACCGTCCCTTGGGTGCTCCCTTCATGTGTTCTCTGCCTCTGGAGAGAAAATCCTCCACCAAGGTTTGCTTACAACCATTACCGGCAGGGTGGGAGAGGGGAGCGCAGAGCTGGTACTCCCTGATCCCGAGGCACAGCCCCAGGCAGGGCTGGACAGTGGTGCTGGGAGGGAGAGCACCCTCTGCACGGCTCTGATCTGACACTCAGAGCTCCCTCTGGGACCTGCACAAACCCGAGTCTGCCACGGGAGCTTCCCTCGTCCCTCCCTGCCACCCCTCCGGCCCCTGCCCAAGGCAAGCTCACCCTTAAAGCTATTTATTTTTGGTGATGCCGTGCCTAAGACTCACCCTGAAGGGTTTGAAAGAACAGATTAGCTGAGTTGAAAGTGTGAGTTACGGAGAGAACCTGCTCTGTGAAAGCACAGGGTCACAGGCGATGATTCCCTGGGATTTTTTGTGAGCATTGGTCAAACGCTTCATGTCCAAACTGAGATCCACAGGAAATTGCTGGGACAACTCTTGCAGCTCTCAGTGTCCAGCAGCTCCAGGAGGAAATATTTGTTTCCCTTCTCTGGCAGCAGGAAAAAGCCGTGGGCACTCAGGGCATTGGTGTTGGAGCTCCATGCTTGAGACTCTCTCCAGTGAGGACGAATTCCCCTCTCACCTTCTCTCCTGGAGGAGGGCAAGTGCAGCCCATCCCTCCTCCAACTTCCCAACTCCTCTCCATCCCTGCTGAAAACTTCCTGAGCTGGAGGCTCTCTGCCACTCTCAATGCATTATTTTATTCCTCTTTGGAGCACTTGATGTCTTCCAGGAAAAATTCAACAACATAATTGGGCACTGTTTGCAAAAATGCTTCCTCTGCCTTTTTCTTTTTTTGAAACAATTTCTCGGTAATTTCCTTGGGTACCTCTTGGGCCTGGTGCTGTGAGGAACAGCAAGTGTTTGTTCTCTATTCCCTTTGCTCCGTGATGCTGAGGATGGGATAAAACTCTGGTTTAATAAGTGTCTCCTACATCCCTTTCAAGCATCTCTTTGCCAGACCAAAGGCCCCTGACATGTCAGAGTATTTCTGTGCAGAGCTCACTCTGTCTCTGTCCGAGCTCCCTTCCCTCCTCTCACCCTTCCTCATTCTGTTATTGCCCTTCCTGAGCTCTCCAAGCAGGAATTTATGCATCCTGCAGGAGCCCAACAGCAGCACAGCCTCAGCTTGCTCTGTTTCCCCGACAGAAACCTCTCCTGCTGGATTTTCTGGTGCCTGTGTCCGAAGCAGTAACCCCTTCCTGGCCAGCACTGCTGAGCCCAGAGCTCAGTGTTTGCTTGGGAGGCTGTGGGGTCTTTTCTGCTGGGCAGAATTTGCATGGAGATTCAGCTCTTTGTGCCTCAGGCATTGGGGTTTTGTGAGATTTTTGTGCAGCTGTTGCACTGGTTGAGGTTTTGCTTGTCCTGGTGGATTCAGTGCCCTTAACAGGAGCTGTGATAGCCCTGGCACCCCTCTGGTCCCCAGGGAACTCTGCAGTGATGAGTGGGATGGTTTCACAGGGCTCTCTGTGGCTGCTGTGGGAAGTTGTTTCCATTATGAACACTGACTGTTCATCTTCGTCTCTGCCTCCTTTTGCCATCTCCTCCAGGAGGAAAAGGAACGCAGACAATTCCCTTGATGCCTTAAATGGCTCCCTAGAAACAGAGAGCAAACAGGAATAAAGGAATAAAGGAGGGATTGATTGGAAAGGCCTTCAGAGGTCACACTCTGGCCTCCAGAGGCTCCTGCCTCAGTGCATCCCAAAATGGACAATGACAGCTCCCGAGTTCTTCCCACTTTGATATCAGCATCAATTGCCCAAGCAGAACTCAGCCAAGGATGGAATTTGCCCAAGCTTGCCCCCCTCTCCCCAAGATGAAGGTTTGCAGTTGTTGGGCCCAGGAGGGTCTGGGTGTCCTTGGAGAGCGAGCTGGAGAGGCTTTGTTATGTCAGTGTGAGCATGAGAGAACAGCACTGAACGAGCTCCAGGGAGCTGCAGAGTTACACTGGGCACTGCAGGGCTGGGAACAGAGAAAAGTTAAACCTAAGGCATCATTTCCCCCCTGGCTGCCCCCTCCTGTCAGGGACTTGTGCAGAGCCACAAGGTTCCCCCTGAGCCTCCTTTGCTCCAGCCTGAGCTCCTTTCCCAGCTCCCTCAGCCTCTCCTGGGGCTCCTCCAGCCCCTTCCCAGCTCCATTCCCTGCCCTGGACTCACTCCAGCCCCTCAGGGTCTGTGTTGTCCCGAGGGGCCCAGGACTGACCCCAGGACTGAGCCCAGGACTGACCCTGGGATTTGAGTTTTGGCCCCACCAATATTGAGCGAAGTCATGATTTAACATCACCACTCATTCACTGATGGCAATTTCAAACCCCTTTCGTTTTGAAGTCACTCCTGCACTGCTGTGACAGTGGTCAAATTAGAGGTGGCAGGACTATTCAGGCAGGCCTAAATTAAGTAATAATTGAAATGTTTGAAGGAAAATGAGAATGGTTGTCGGGGTCAGCCTTAAATATGTTTTGCTAACAGCTTGCAGAAGAATTCTGATGAAAATTGCAGTGCTGTGTGAGAGATGATTGGCTTTCATTTCAAAGCAAATAAGGAGAACAGGAGAGAAAGGAGAGCACAGTTAATAAGATGTATAATCAAATTAAAACTTTTGCACAGTGATATTGCATGAGGTAAAGCTGCAGAGTTTAAATTCAGAGTAGATTTTGCTTACCAAAACCCCAGAATGTTTGAAAGCACTTTGGACTAATTTATACAGCCCAGGCTTTATAGAGTATTTATTTAATTTGGGGAAACGAGGCCCCTTTTGATAAGTAATAGCTCAAAGTGCTGCTGGGAAACACCAGCAGCACAGAAAAAGTTATTTTAGAGATCTCAAGAGCTGCCAGCCAAGTCCTGTTCTGTGTAAATTCAAACGCAGTGACTCCAGTCAGTGGCACAGAGTGCACACCGAGGTGAAGCGGCTACATCCATTTTCCTTACAAATCCTTACATTTGCTTTCCTGAGCCAGGAAAACCTTTTCCAGATTTCCACAGGAGCACTGAGCGCTGCTGGAGCAGCTCTGGATCATTCCTGGCGCCTGGGCACTCGGTGCTCTGGGCTGGGCATCAGGTACGGGTCAGACCTGGAGGTCTGGGAGTTCTGTCCAGCCTCAGGGATTCCATAAATGTGGAATTGGAATTCCTCCAGAGGAGCACTGGGAGATGCCAGGAGAGGTGACAAGGTTTTAGGTATTCAACATCTGGATCCCAGCCCTTCCCATGTTTCCAAAGGCTGGGATCAAGCCTTGGTGCTGTCAGAGCCCTGGGGGCAGTGACCCCATCCTGGGTTTGTCCTGCTCTGGCTGGGCTGGGGCAGCCTCACCTCAAATCCTGGGTGAAGTTTGGGGCACCACAATGTAGGAAAGAGATCAGTCCATTAGGAAAGATGTTGTCTTTCCCTGGTCTTAAAATTCAAACCAAAACACAGTTGATGAGGAAAAGGGGTTTTTACCTCGGGATTTATTTCAGGATCCTTGGCTGCAGCACTTCTTGCAGGTGGAATGCCCCGAAACACACACAATTATAGGCCTTTCAAAATTAACATATTTATCAAAGATTCCCCAGTGAGAGGCTGGAGTGAAGCCCTCGTTGTGAGGAACCTTCCCCCTGGCTGGGCCTGTCTGAGGTTCCAAAATGTGTTCTGGAGAGGCCCTTGGTGTCTGGGGCTCCCAGGATGTTTGCTCTCCTGGTTTAACAGTGCCGTGGGGCTGAGCTGAGTTATCAGCCTTGGGAAGTCACAGTGTGTGGGCTAAAAGCACTGAGAATACATCAAACTATAAAAGAGTGTGTGAGAGGGGTATGAAAGAAAAAGCAAAAAATCATTGTGGCATCAAGACATGAATCTGTTCATCCAAGGGAGGCCACAAAGATGGGGAAGGGCCTTGAGGGGAAGAGGAGAGGCTGAGGGCACTTGGTCAGCTCAGCTGGAGGAGACTGAAGGGAGACTGATCCCAGTCCCAAATTCCTGCTGAGGGGACGAGGAGGGACAGCTCCGATCTCTGCTCCCTGTGACAGGACAGGGCCCAGGGAAGGGCTGGAGCTGTGCCAGGGAGGGTCAGGTTGGATCTCAGGGAAAGGTTCTTCCCCCCGAGGGTGCTGGCACTGCCCAGGCTCCCCAGGGAATGATCCCAGCCCCGAGGCTGCCAGAGCTCCAGGAGTGTTTGGGCAGCACTGCCAGGGATGCCCAGGGTGAGGCTGTTGGGGTGTCTGGGCAGGGCTGGGGTTGGATCTGTGATCCCTGAGGGTCCATTCCCACTCGGATATTCCATGATTCTATGATGCCCTAAGCATCCTCACCTGGCTCCCACCCACACCCTGCCCACGGAGCCCACTTAAGCCCGGCCTGGGGTCTCCAGAGCCAGTCTGGGCTGTGGATCTGTGTCCAGCTGGGTTTTTCCCTCTGGCAGCATCTCAGATCTCTCCTGAGCCCTCACTCCCACCCTGTGTCCTGGCTGCACCTCCCCTGCAGCTCAGTTTCCCTCTGCTGCCCTGAGCTTTTGGGTGGAGTTTGGATCCAATTTCTCCCCTTTCCCCTGAGTGTCACCAGCACTCAGCTCTGCTCCTGGAGTTCAGACCCTGCAGGACTCCTTGGGGAGGGCACCGGGGCCACCCTTGGCCCCTGTTTGTGTCATTCACAGCCTGAGCAGATCCACCTCTGCCCCTCCCAGACAAACCTCCTCCTGACCCTCCATCCCAGCCTGGAATCTCTCCTGCTGGGTGCGTGCCACAACAAGGAGCAGCAACGTGGGCTGGGCTGAGTTTGGCTTCCCTGCTGGAACGTCCAGGAGCTGCTGCTGCAGCCTGGAGCAGGATGTGGAGATGGGATAGACCCTCTGAGTCCCCACACAGCTGCTGGAGCCTGCAGCAGGGTGTGGAGATGGGATCGATCCTCTGAGCCCTCACACTGCTGCTGGAGCTCTGCTGCAGCCTGGAGTAGGATGTGGAGATGGGATAGACCCTCTGAGCCCCCAGAGTGCTGCTGGAGCCCTGCTGGAGCAGGATGTGGAGATGGGATCGATCCTCTGAGCCCTCAGAGTGCTGCTGGAGCCCTGCTGCAGCCTGGAGCAGGGTGTGGAGATGGGATCGATCCTCTGAGCCCCCAGAGTGCTGCTGGAGCTGCTGCTGCAACCTGGAGCAGGGTGTGGAGATGGGATTGATCCTCTGAGCCCCCAGAGTGCTGCTGGAGC
>VZRF01003591.1:143619-161667 GCA_013396875.1 Vireo altiloquus | reverse complement strand
GGACAGGGCCCAGGGAAGGGCTGGAGCTGTGCCAGGGAGGGTCAGGTTGGATCTCAGGGAAAGGTTCTTCCCCCCGAGGGTGCTGGCACTGCCCAGGCTCCCCAGGGAATGATCCCAGCCCCGAGGCTGCCAGAGCTCCAGGAGTGTTTGGGCAGCACTGCCAGGGATGCCCAGGGTGAGGCTGTTGGGGTGTCTGGGCAGGGCTGGGGTTGGATCTGTGATCCCTGAGGGTCCATTCCCACTCGGATATTCCATGATTCTATGATGCCCTAAGCATCCTCACCTGGCTCCCACCCACACCCTGCCCACGGAGCCCACTTAAGCCCGGCCTGGGGTCTCCAGAGCCAGTCTGGGCTGTGGATCTGTGTCCAGCTGGGTTTTTCCCTCTGGCAGCATCTCAGATCTCTCCTGAGCCCTCACTCCCACCCTGTGTCCTGGCTGCACCTCCCCTGCAGCTCAGTTTCCCTCTGCTGCCCTGAGCTTTTGGGTGGAGTTTGGATCCAATTTCTCCCCTTTCCCCTGAGTGTCACCAGCACTCAGCTCTGCTCCTGGAGTTCAGACCCTGCAGGACTCCTTGGGGAGGGCACCGGGGCCACCCTTGGCCCCTGTTTGTGTCATTCACAGCCTGAGCAGATCCACCTCTGCCCCTCCCAGACAAACCTCCTCCTGACCCTCCATCCCAGCCTGGAATCTCTCCTGCTGGGTGCGTGCCACAACAAGGAGCAGCAACGTGGGCTGGGCTGAGTTTGGCTTCCCTGCTGGAACGTCCAGGAGCTGCTGCTGCAGCCTGGAGCAGGATGTGGAGATGGGATAGACCCTCTGAGTCCCCACACAGCTGCTGGAGCCTGCAGCAGGGTGTGGAGATGGGATCGATCCTCTGAGCCCTCACACTGCTGCTGGAGCTCTGCTGCAGCCTGGAGTAGGATGTGGAGATGGGATAGACCCTCTGAGCCCCCAGAGTGCTGCTGGAGCCCTGCTGGAGCAGGATGTGGAGATGGGATCGATCCTCTGAGCCCTCAGAGTGCTGCTGGAGCCCTGCTGCAGCCTGGAGCAGGGTGTGGAGATGGGATCGATCCTCTGAGCCCCCAGAGTGCTGCTGGAGCTGCTGCTGCAACCTGGAGCAGGGTGTGGAGATGGGATTGATCCTCTGAGCCCCCAGAGTGCTGCTGGAGCCCTGATGCAGCCTGGAGCAGGATGTGGAGATGGGATTGGTCCTCTGAGCCTCCAGAGTGCTGCTGGAGCCCTGCTGCAGCCTGGAGCTCTCCGAGAGCCCCGAGCCTGGTTTGTCCCTCCCCTGGCCGTCTGAGGCTGCAGCTCTGAGTCAGAGCAGCTCTCTGCCGTTCCACACTGATTTCCTTGGCACGCCGGCCTGGCCATCCTCACCAACACCTGCTGGAGCCTGGCTCCGAGCCACACCTGCCGCCTTTGCACCCAAAAAAACATTTCTCTTTGGGTCTTTTGCTCTTGCTTCGCTCCTGGCTGGGGCTTTGAGGACAGGAGCCTCTCGCCCTGCTCAGACTGGTGCTTCCACCTTCGCAGCAGCAGCATTTCCAGGGATTCTTTGCAGCACACAGCAATTATGTGACGGGAGCTGGGTGAAAGGGAGCAGCAATAATTTGCAGGTTCTGCCAACAAAAATCTCATTCATTTTTGTTGTTGTTTTTTTATCTCCCCATACCTTGGCAAGACTCCTTCCTGTTTTTCTTTCGTTCCGTGGCAAACGCACAATAGGAACAGGAGGTCAATCACTCGGAATTGTCAATTGCTAATTTTTCTGACGTTGCCAGTTGCTTTTTCTAAAGGCAGTGAGCAGCGTGTGAGGCCCTTGTTGGGTAACAGACATAATTAGATGATTTCTAAATTTCCAAGAGCTTTTAGGTGCTGGGCACACTCCTTCCCTGATATCCCGTGGCTCTGTATTTGTGCTTGTAGACGCAATTGTTTCAGTTTCAGTTAATTTGTAATTGTTTAAGTCCAACTGACCCCAGAACTGCAGATTTTGGGAAGGGGATACGAAGGTAAAAAATAATGGCTGGAATGGAAGGCTCTGTGAAAGAAATCCCAGGATGTCAAAAATAGAATTTTCATCCAAATCCTTCCAGAAAGGCTTAGAGGATCAGCCCAGGTGCAGGAGAAGGAATAAGAAATGATTGTTAGACATCCAGGAGGTCAGATAAGCATGGCTTGGTGAGCAGGGAAAATATGAAATGCTGCCTGTAAAAAGAAAAATGAGTGAACCTTCAGCTGGGTGGGGAGGAAAAAGGCAGCTAACAGGCAGGGAAAAAAAGCAAATTTCAGTCAAACTGTGCTGCAGCTGACAGCTCTCTGCCAAAATGGTCCCTTCTGGTTTGGGTCAGGAAGCAGTTTGGAATCAGCTGAAGCAGTTGGGATTTGGTGAGTTCAGCTTTAGAGGAACGGTTCACTTAATTTTTTTCAAGCAGATCATTTTAGATTGCATGGGAAGCTCTCCAGTGGGGAGAGTGGGGAGCTGAGCCCATCCCTGGGCTGGGAACAACCAAGGCAACAGGGTCTGGAGATTCCTGGATAAGCCCCAATCCCAGCCTGGCTCCAGCTCCTGTCCCCTTCCCAGGTCTCCCAGTCTGTGTCCTGTGGCTCCTGACCACGTGGGAATTGCAATTTGTGGTCCTGAGGCTCAGTTCTGATGCAGCAGCGAGGCAGGAGCTGGGATGTGCTGGCCAAAGGCACCTCCCTGCTCCCCGGGAAGGAAGGGCCTGAGCCAGGGATTCTCCCTCCCAGTGGAGTCACCTCCCAGCTGCCATCGAGGCTCGCCTGGCCTTCCCTCGTCTCCTGCTGCTGCCTTGCCCTGGGAAATCATTGGATATTCACTGGGCACGGAGAAAAACCCCAATTTCCTGCCTGTTTTTCCCCGTGGGATGAGATGTGTGAGCTCTGCTCTCTGTCCCAGGGATATTGGGGCATTCNCCCCCCCGGGCAGCCCCCAGGCTCTGGGGCCCTCGCCCCTTCTGGGCAGACCTTCCTGGCTTTTATCGACTGCCAGGAGACGAAGAGGCTCCAACCAGTCCCATCGTTGGTCAGGTTTGGGTTTTCTGTGCTGGCCTAGAGCCCCCAGAGGGGTTTGGGGCTGAGGGAAGATGAACTTTGGGTTCTGCTGAGACCATCAGAGAGTGAGGAGACCATTTGTGTGATCCACTGGTGGATCCCTGGATGGGCTGGGGGTGGCTGAGGGGCTTTGCCTCTCCCTTTGCCTGATGTGAGCTGTGGGCTGTGTCTCAGGAATGTCCTGTACAGCCCTGAGTGTCCCACCACAGCCTCGCCCTCACCCGCTGCCCAGCCTGAATCCCACCTGGAATCACTGCCAGGGAGCACCCAGGGCATCATTCCAGGGTGGAGAGGTGTGCTCATGGCAGTGCCTCCCTGCCCCACAGGAACAGAGCCACTGACGACCTTCCCACCTTCCCTCCAGGTGCCAAGGGTGTTCCTCAGCCTGTCCCTCGAGGGGAAGGGCAGTGCAGGCATTCAGGATTAAATCCTGGCATGGATGCACCTGCAAGGGCATCTTGGAAGTGACTGGGGGACCTGGGAATGGGAGTGTTTTGGGATGAAGGGTTCAATGATGCCCATCTCCCTCCCCTCCTCTCCACACTTCCCCAGCCCTCCCTCATACCTGTGTCCCTCCCCACCACCCTCTGCCTCTCCTGGAGACAAAAACGAGATGGGAAAGGACAAAGGAAGTGAGGGGAATGTGGGAATGCAGCTGTCCCAGTGCCAGCCGTGCCCTTTCTGGCTCGTGAGGGAGCTCTGAGCCCCAGCCAGCCCCGGGACCTGCTCCCACCCCTGCTCCAGAGGTGAAGTCTGGAGCAGCTGCTCATTTTCATTTTAAGCCGAGGGCTTTGGGCTATTAATAAGCCTGGAAAATAACCACATGTTCCCTGAATTATGTAACAGATGTTAAATTCCCCGAGATGAAGAGGTGTCAGCCCGATGGAAGAAGTGACGTGAGGACCTTTCCTTTCCCTTGGAGCTGGGTCTCTCCTCTCTTGAGCAGAATTGGTGACCTGCCAGTGGAGAAAAAAGAAACCGGTGTCCCCCCAGTCTGGGCCCAGCCCCAGCTCTGCTCCGTGCCCGTGTTTGTGCTCCTCGTGCCTCTCTCCAGCAGCACATTTTGGAGACAAGTGTCACCTGAATGCTGCGGGGGCATGTGCCGAGCTGAGAGCGGCTCCTGAGTGCCCGAGCGGAGCTGGCTCCGGAGCAGCCACATCCTTCCCTTGGCACCGACAGCGAGCAGGGGGAGAGGGAAGCCAGGGCCAGCAGCTCGTGGTGCTGGGCCAGCGAGGGGGCTGGGCACAAAATGCCTTCCCAGTTAACTCTTTCAGTGGCACAGCAGCCACTGAGCGTGGTGTGAGACCGGCTGGAGGCGAGGGCAGAGGAGTAAAAAAGGTTTCATTCAGTCTTCTCTTGGATAATTTTTATTTTTAGGGTTGTTGTTCCTGATCTTCCTCTCTCCCAGAGTGAGCACTCCCAGGGAAAGCCCCTCAGCAGCTCAGGGTGGTGTTTACCCAGCATGGAGCTCTTCCTAAAATCCCTGCCTTGGCATAAAGGTTGAGGCCACACCTCGAGGAGGAGGCACCTCCAGTCCTGTGTCCAGTTCTGGGCTGCTCCAGGGAAGACCCTGAGGGGCTGGAGTGTGTCCAGGGCAGGGAATGGAGCTGGGAAGGGGCTGGAGGAGCCCCAGGAGAGGCTGAGGGAGCTGGGAAAGGAGCTCAGGCTGGAGCAAAGGAGGCTCAGGGGGGACCTTGTGGCTCTGCACAACTCCCTGACAGGAGGGGGCAGCCGGGGGGGGTCAGGCTCTGCTCCCAGGGAACAGGGACAGGAGGAGAGGGAACAGCCTCAGGCTGGGCCAGGGGAGGCTCAGGGTGGACAGCAGCAGGAATTTCCCCATGGAAAGGTGCTCAGGCCTTGGCAGGGGCTGCCCAGGGAGGTTTGGAGTGCCCATCCCTGGAGATGCCCAGGGAATTCTTGGAGGTGGCACTCAGAGCTCTGGGCTGGGGACAAGGTGGGGATCAGGCACAGGCTGGACTCGATGATCCTGGAGGGCTTTTCCAAGCTCAGTGATTCTGGGGTTGGAGGATGGAGGGGAGCTGTCACCAGCTGCACAGAAGAGCCCAGCAGTCCCTGGGAGAGCTGGGTGTGGATGGGGATTGGAGGCCTGGGGCCCAGGGGTGCCACATTCCCTGCGGGGGGAGATGACACAGAGACACTGAGAAGTCAGAGGGATGAGCTCCAGGAGGAGCTGCTGGCTGCTCCCTCCGGGGCTGGCTCTGCTCAGACATTCATTTCTGACCTGCCCCAGCATCTTCTGCCTCACACCCCCTGGCACAGCAGTGAGAGCCCTTCTTCCTCCCGGGAATGTGGCTGGAGGCATGGCCAGGGTGGGACAGGCCCTGCTGGGGCTGGGGCTGTGTCCCACCACCACCACCACCAGTGGGACTGCAGGTAGCCCCCAAATGGCCAGGAAAATTCATCCACAAACAGCAGGGGTTTATGTCCAAAAAGGAGACAGAGGAGTCTATTTTATTCGAATAAAGAGAGAGGCCATGGGCCATTCCCCTGGGGTCTCTCAGGTTTTTGGAGGGCTCAGCCTCCTTTTTATCCCAATTTCCTCATTTCCCTCTCTCTTTCCCCATTGCCTGAGGTACTTGAGAGGCACAGACTTCCCAGAACACCTCATACCTAAGATTCCCCTCTAATGTATAATCCACCCCCCTTTAATTCTTAATTCTTTATGGAATTCATGGTTTTCCCCATTGTTTCTTTCATCTCTCAATATCCAATTTCATTTATCAGCAGACTTACAGTGTATTTGTAAAGGCAAACATCTTTTTCCATTCATCAATCAGTGGAATCCTTCCCATTGTTTCTTTTCTCTCTCAGTGCTGATTTTGTCTACCAGCAGCCCAACAGTTTGTAAAGACAAATCCTGTCACTCCTCTCACAGGGAAGGGCCCTCCTGGGTTCCTCCCTCTCTTTTCACATCCTGCACCAGGCAGGGACAGAAATGAAGGGAGTGACTTCCTGCTGAGTGTGGAATTCAGCAGGATTTAGGGGGAATCTCCTGAGCACAGACACCTTGTCTGGACAGGCTGGGTCCCCCAGGCGAGGCACTGATTGTTGGCCACTCGGCAGTAAAATGAAACATGTGAGGAGCAGGGGACTGGATTTGGGGTGGTTTCCCCATTTCTGCCCAGTTGCCCTTCCCTCACCCTTCAGGAGCAGCTGACAGCCGCGCACTCGGGGTTATTCACTGCTCATTAATGGGCTGCTAATGGCATTGCTTGTTTCATTATCCAATCTGCGAGATCACTCATTAGCCGGCGAAAAGGAAAGTCCATTTCTTGCTGGCATTAAGTGCTTGACTGGCGGGGTAAAGTGCAAGGTTCACATTTAAGAAGAGGAGAAGAAGAAAATTCTTTATAGGAAGAAAATTCGCACTGAAAGTCGTCTGTAAGTCTGTATTACCCAAAGAGCAGAGCTCAGACATCAGAGGAGGTGTTGCAAAACACAGACAAGGGAGGTAGCCCAAAAACTGTAAGGACTGTATCGAGAGGGGCTGGGATAACAGTGCTGGGAGAAATAACAATAATTACAATTAATAATAATTATAATTAATAATAATTATAATTAATAATAACACACCTTGGAGCTCTGGGTCAGAGCTCAGGTGCTTGAGGTGCTCTGCAATTGCAGGCAAGGAAATCTTTCCAGTTCTCCTTGCACACAAAGGGAGAGCGAGGCCAGGTGGCGAGTGACAGATGGGCAGGGGACAGCAGAGAGGGGACAGCCAGGGCACGGCCCAGGGCACCGGCAGGAGCAGGGCTGGCATGGAGCCTGTGCCAGGAAGGACAATGAGGGGCAGCCGTGGGGCACCGGGGGCAGCAAAGGGTGAGGAATGAAGAGCCTGTTAGAGTGCGGTGAGAGCCTGGCTGAGGCGCCACAGAATCATGGAATATCCTGAGCTGGGAGGACCCACGTGGAAAAGGGATNGTTCACATTTAAGAAGAGGAGAAGAAGAGAATTTCTTTATAGGGAGAAAATTTGCACTGAAAGTCGTCTGTAAGTCTGTATTACCCAAAGAGCAGAGCTCAGACATCAGAGGAGGTGTTGCAAAACACAGAGACAAGGGAGGTAGCCCAAAAACTGTAAGGACTGTATCGAGAGGGGCTGGGATAACAGTGCTGGGAGTAATAACAATAATTACAATTAATAATAATTATAATTAATAATAATTATAATTAATAATAACACACCTTGGAGCTCTGGGTCAGAGCTCAGGTGCTTGAGGTGCTCTGCAATTGCAGGCAAGGAAATCTTTCCAGTTCTCCTCGCACACAAAGGGAGAGCGAGGCCAGGTGGCGAGTGACAGATGGGCAGGGGACAGCAGAGAGGGGACAGCCAGGGCACGGCCCAGGGCACCGGCAGGAGCAGGGCTGGCATGGAGCCTGTGCCAGGAAGGACAATGAGGGGCAGCCGTGGGGCACCGGGGGCAGCAAAGGGTGAGGAATGAAGAGCCTGTTAGAGCCTGGCTGAGGCGCCACGGAATCATGGAATATCCTGAGCTGGGAGGACCCACGTGGAAAAGGGATGGTGGAAGGGATCCTGGCCCTGCACAGGACAGTCCCTAAACCACCCCGAGCGCCTGTGGGCGTTGTTCAAACCCTCCTTGTCTCACGGGGTGATGCCCCAAAAGGAATGGGGACAGGGGACTGCCAGCTCTGAGCCACGAGGGGCCCTGGTGTGGCCACACTGGCCATGCTGGCTACAGAGAGGAGGGAGAGCTGTGGCCATTGGGGCCCTGGTGTGGGCACGATGACCATGCTGGCCTCAGAGAGGAGGGAAAGCTGTGGCCATGAGGGGCCCTGGTGTGGCCATGCTGGCCATGCTGGCTACAGAGAGGAGGGAGAGCTGTGGCTGTGAGAGACTCTGGCGTGGCCACACTGGCCATGCTGGCCATGGAGAGGAGTGAGAGCTGTGGCCATGAGGGACCCTGGCATGGCCACACTGGCCATGCTAGCCTCAGAGAGGAGTGAGAGCTGTGGCCATGAGGGACCCTGGCATGGCCACGCTGGCCATGCTGGCCACGGAGAGGAGGGAGAGCTGTGGGGTGGCAAAGGCAGCAGGGCCCTGTGANATGGAATATCCTGAGCTGGGAGGACCCACGTGGAAAAGGGATGGTGGAAGGGATCCTGGCCCTGCACAGGACAGTCCCTAAACCACCCCGAGCGCCTGTGGGCGTTGTTCAAACCCTCCTTGTCTCACGGGGTGATGCCCCAAAAGGAATGGGGACAGGGGACAGCCAGCTCCGAGCCACGAGGGACCCTGGTGTGGCCACACTGGCCATGGAGAGGAGTGAGGGCTGTGGGGTGGCAATGGCAGCAGGGCCCTGTGGGGACAGGCAGGAGCTCGGTGATGGCACAGAGGGGATGGCCAGGCTGGGAGGGTTTGTGTGTCATGCCCGCAGAGGTGACACTCCCTGAGGGGACACCCTGGGGGTCCCCGGGGTGCCCTGCAGGGACACCTGGCACGTGCAGGAGTGGCCGCAGCCCCTCCTCTTGCCCCGGCACATCTCGAGAGCTGGGATCGACACATCCCGGGAGCTGGGATCGGACCCTGCGGGCTGGGATCAGACCCTGCCGGTGGCACCTCGTGGCACAGAGGTGGGGACGCTGCAGGGACCCCGAGCGAGGCACTGGGGGCACTGGGGGCACTGGGAACCTGCCCGGGGGTGCTCCTGGAAGCCCTTTCCAAGGCGAGGAGCCTTTCCAAGGAATGCTTTCCGGTGGAAGCTGCAGGTCTGAGCTGCCCCAGCCCCGCTGCGTGCCAGCTCTGCATTGCCAGCACACGGGCACGGTGGCCCCGGAGGAGAGGCTGTGTCCCCATTCCCACGGCATTCCCACGGCACTGCGCATTCCCCGCGAACCCCTCTTTTATTGGGAACGAACATCTGTTCCAGATGTGGCCGCGCGGTGCCATTGTCGTCCCGCTCCCCGGGCTGCCATGAATTATTGAGGGACGCGGTTAAATAAATGATAAACCTCTCCGTGCGTGCTGAAGTTTGTGTCGCTCCTCGCCCGCAGAGTCGCACTCGGGGCTCGCCTGTGCCCATGATGAGCTCGCCCAGCGCCCGGGCCCCGCAGACTCGCCTGCCCGATGGGGCTGATCCAGGAGCCGGCCGAGGGGCAGCCCAAGCATGAAGGAGGCCGCGGGGATGAGGCTCCCGGCGAGAAGGAGGAGCCGCCGCAGCGGAGCAGGCAACCAGAGTTCCCCTCCTGGCAAGTGCTTTTCTCCTCTGCGCTCCCTTCCCGGCCGGGCGAGGGAGGGAGGGAGGGACGCTGGTGTGGCGGGTGGGCGCTGGGGACACCGCGGGGGATGTCGCGGAGGGGAGGATCCCTGGGCAAAACCCCGGAGCAGAGCCCTGAACGCGAGCAAACCCTCCCGGGAGGGCACAGGGGCTCTGGGCTGGAGCCAAGGGTGGGTCCAGAGCCAGCCAGCTCCTCCTCTCCTCCTCTCCCGCCTGGGAAGTCCGAGTGGAATTTTGGAAGCCTTGGTAGCCTTGGAAATTGATTTTTTTTTTAATTTTTTTTTATTACTTTTCTTTCTTCACCATTTTGAAAAATGGCTTGACTCACAGTTGCATGAGGCTGTGGGGACTCACAGCAGACCATCTGTTTCAGCTGTTAACAGTCATTAATTCTTTCGTATTTTTTGCTACTTTCGAGACACTTTGGGGAAAAAAAAAATATGTTCTGGATGGCATTGGAGGAGTTCAAAGTCACTAACGTTTTTTTTCATCAGAGAAACAATATGCCGTGAATGCAGTTGTTTTAAAAGAAATACATTTTTATGGGCTCTCTGACCGGGGAATCTGTCTCCTGCGGCCGTGCAGGAGGACACAGTGTTTATCTCCTTTTCACCATGTATTTGGCTCATACCTGCACTGCAATCCATGGGCCGAGGAAGGTTTTTCTGGCTTGAATCTAGCGCAGGAAGGCTTTCATTTAAAAAATACACAGTGAGATTGTCTCTCAAGCCACTGAGTTCCTGGGCCCAGGCGCTCCCTGGTGAGCCCTGACTGTCCCCAGCCCTGCTCAGGCACTGGGAAATGCCCTCACTGCTGGGACAGGAGCTCCCAGCTGGTGCCTTGGGGCTGTGGATGGGGAGCTGGGGCATCTGGCCTGGTAAATACTGGAACAAACCCACCCTGTTGTCACCGTGCCCCCCAGGCTGGGCACACAGACCCTCCTGCCTCACCCTCGGTGTTCCCTGAGCCAGAGGGGCTGTGCTGAGCCCCTGGAATCCACCTCTGCAGTGCCTCAGCTCCTCACCTGCCCGTCAGTGGCTTCATCCAGGGCTTGGGATGCCCTTCTGGGCCTCACCCCAAAGTCCCCCTGGAGGTTTCCCTGTGGTTCATGGAAAGTTTTAGATGCAACAAAAAAAAACCTTCCTTGAGTTTTGCATGGAGGGACAGGACACAGGGAATGGCTTAAAAATGACAGAGGGCAGGGCTGGATGGGATATTGGGAAGGAATTGTTCCCTGGGAGGGTGGGCAGGCCCTGGCACAGGGTGCCCAGAGCAGCTGTGGCTGCCCCTGGATCCCTGGCAGTGCCCAAGGGCAGGCTGGACATTGGGGCTGGGAGCAGCCTGGGACAGTGGGAGGGGTCCCCGCCATGGGAGGGGGGGGATGGGATGATCCTGTCCAACCCAACCCATCCTGGGATTCTCTGATTCCACGGTTTAAGGAAATGGAGAGGGTGCAGTGCCTGGGGAACACGAGGTGGGGAGGTGCTGGCAGCTCCTCCAGGGATGCCAAGCCCTTCATGCCCTTCATGCCCCCATGGCTGCAGGGTGGGGAGGGCAGAGCAGAGAGCTCTGGGCTCGGGGCTGAGCTGCTTTGGGTCCTGTGTCCGTGGCAGGAGGTGAAACACAGCCAGAAGCCTCCGAAGTGCTCCTGGGGCTGCTGGGGGGGAAGGCAGAGCAGGAGCAGCCCTGCCCGGCTGGTGACACCTGGCAGGTGACAGCAGGAGCCGTGGAGCACTTCCAGCCTTCCATTAGGACTGCGGCTCCCAGCAGGATGACAAATGGGGCCTGGAAAGGCTCCCTGGAGCTGGCCAAGGAGCCCTGCCCGGGGCTGGCTGCGGGATCAGCTCCTTGGCAGCGGCTCTGGGGCCGTGCCCAGGCACGAGGGACACGTGGGGACAGGAGGGCACACCCCGAACACCTCCGTGGGGCAAAGCACAGAGTCCTTCGGGCCTGCCCTGAGTGCCCAGCCCAGGTCTGTGTGGTGCCAGCTCCAGGGATGGGTTGGAGCCACCTCCTGACCTTCCCCAGGACACCCCTGGGTCTCTGGTCGCTGAGCAGGGGCTGTGCCCTGGGCACTGGAGGACAGCCAGGCCCTGCTCGCCAGCGGAAGGTGCAGGAATTCACATCTGGAGCCTTGGAGACGTTCGGGGCCTGTGTGGTTTTCATTTGAGGCCTTTCCGTTCTCCATTGACTTGATTAAAATTTAAAAAAAAAAAAAAAAGCAGGCAGGATTGGGGTTGTTTTTTTTTTTCCTTTTTTTTTTCTGACCAGATGCCTGGCTCGGAGTGCTACAGAGCCAATTTTCATTTTGAAATTTCCTTTCATTTTAAAGCTCCCCACAAGAATTTGGAGCTGCAAACCGAAATGAGGAGGTGTCAGACTTCACAAACCAACCCAACCCCAAACCTATTCATTAACTCAAAAAGCATCTTCAGTTTTGTCAATTTTCTGGGAAAGAAATTAACTTTGGGTTGTTTTTTTTTTTTTTTCAAATAAAAACATTGCTTTTGTCAAAAAGAAGTGAATTAAGCAGAAATACTCCTTGTGTTTTGCTGCAGTGGAGAGAAATGGGGGTTGGCTCTTGGCTGAGGGCTGCTTTCCCCTTTACCCTCCCTGCTGCCAGCCTGTGCCACCAGACAGAGAATTCCTGGGGCGTGGATGGAGATTTGGAGTTTTTGATAAGGACGATTTGAGATCCTTTTGCCTCCATTTGTTCCTGATGCCCCAACATTTGTTGGTTGTCCCTGCATCCATCCTCCTCCACCTCCCTCCAGGAGCTCAGACCTCGGTGCACCCCGAGAGGGCAGAGCCTGGAAACCTCTCCCTGCTCCCAGTTCTGTGAGGAAAGGGAAGGAGATCTCTCCCCCAGGCGGAAATTTGCCCATTAACACCCCGGACACCAAAGTCTCAATGGAGCTCTTCCCCCCCAAAGCAGCTCAGATGCCTCTCCCTGATGGGAAGGCTAAAAATAAGCACATTCTCCACAAACAGCTTAAAGATGTTGGAAATGAAAAGCAACAAAGGCTGGAGAATGGATGAGTCACGAAATTACAGGGCTATCTTTCGAAGAGCAAAACAAAACACGCAGAGCCCCCCCAGCCCTGACTGCTGAAACTCGGCGTGGGTTTGGGGCTGGGCTGGGGCTCTCTGCCCTCTGCAGGCACCAAGCTGAGTCTCGTGGGCTCCAGAGGGTGAAACCTCACCTGGTTCTGCTCCAGCCTGTGCCAGAGCCACTCTGCCTGAAGGACACCCCAGCAGCACGGGCAGGAGGTGCTGTTCTCTCCCACGTGGGCATTGCTGGGGGGGTTTTTTGGGATAACACCCCTTTGCATGAGCTCCCGGGATGAGGAGCAAATATTCCTGTCCCCAGAGTGTCCCCTGGCCCCAGGGAAGCCACAGGTGTTTGGAGTCTCAGCTTGAGCAGGATCTCTGTGGGTGTCGCTGCCTTTCTCTGGGTGAGGTGAAACCACTGAAAGGAGCTCTCGGTTTGGGATTCTCCCCCTGCCTCAAGGTCTCCTTTCGATGAGCTCCACCAGGGTGGGCTCTGTTGCAAAGCTGCAGCTTTTTTAGCATTTGCAGATGAGCCTGAATCAAAACGCTGGCATTTGAGGCAGCAGGAGAGGAGCTGGCCTGGTGCCAAACCTGTGCCTACATCTGATGTTTGCAGCCAGCCCCAGGCTCTGGAGCAGGCTGGAATGAGCCCTTGGATCTGGGCTGGAGATGCTGATGTGCTGCTGCAGCCCAGCCCTGCTGCCAGGCTGTGGGACACCCTCCTCGGGCTCTGGGGGGGCTGCAGGGTGTCCCTTTCTGCCCAGCACTGAATCCCTGAAGGCTGGTTTGGGTTGGAATGGACCTTAAAGGGATCCAGTGCCACCTCTGCTGTGGGAACACCTCCCACTGTCCCAGGCTGCTCCCAGCCCCAGTGTCCAGCCTGGCCTTGGGCACTGCCAGGGATCCAGCTGCTCTGGGCACCCTGTGCCAGGGCCTGCCCACCCTGACATCACCCTCAGTGCCCTCACCCATCCTTTTTGTGGCTGTAGGAGGGGACAAAGGGCAGCAGTGCCAGGCTGGGCTGTGTGCGAGTATTGCCTTTTGCTGATCTTAAAATGAAAACCAAACCACAGTTTATGGGGAAAAGGGGTTTTTACCTCGGGATTTATTTCAGGATCCTTGGGTGCAGCACTTGCTCCAGGTGCAATGCCCCAAAATGCACACACTGTCCCCACACACCGAAATGCACACAATTATAGGCCTTGCTAATTAGCACATCTATCAAAGATTGCCCAATGAGAGGCTGGAGTGAAGCCCTCGTTGTGAGGAACCTTCCCCCTGGCTGGGCCTGTCTGAGCTTCCAAAATGTGTTCTGGAGAGGCCCTTGGTGTCTGGGGCTCCCAGGATGTTTGCTCTCCTGGTTTAACGGTGCCGTGGGGCTGAGCTGAGTTATCAGCCTTGGGAAGTCACAGTGTGTGGGCTAAAAGCACTGAGAATACATCAAACTATAAAAGAGTGTGTGAGAGGGGTATGAAAGAAAAGGCAGAAAATCATTGTGGCATCCAGAGCCTGGCCTGTGTCCCCAGCCCTCTGCGGCACCGCTGGCTCGCTCCCGGCCCAAAGAACCTCTTGATCCATAAATCCATAGCCCAGGCTGGCAGCTCCAATAAAAGCTGTGCCCAAGGATCATCAATCCTGGAGCAGAGCTCACTCAGCAGTGATTTAATCTCAATATTCTGTTCTGAAATGCACTAATTAAACTCCAGGAGAAAGCATCCAGTGCTGGAGCGAGGTGGAGGAAAAGGAAAAATAAAAGTTTCTCCTGGAATAATTAAGCACCTTTAAAACGTGAAAATCCAGGCTAGGGAGCAATTGCACTCCTTCCACCAAGTGTTTAATCAGAAATAAGGATTGCAGAGCTCCCTCCTCCATCAGCCTTCCCCATTTTCTGGGGTTTCCATTCTTCCCCACCTGAGCAAAGCCCTTTTATCCCATCGAGGGCTTTCTCCTCTGAGGGGCCTCGCACTTTGGCCTCACATTTGGCTAAAAGGGACGTTTTGAAGCCACTCAGCTCTCCTGGAGCCATAGCCTGGCTTGCTGTGCCTCCCCTAGGACCCCCAACTGATCGCTGCTGGATCTGCCAGGCTCCGGACCCCAAGCACAGCCCCTGCCCTACTGAGCGGCTCCAGACCCCAAATACAGCCCCTGCTCTCCTCAGCAGCTCCAGACCCCAAGCACAGCCCCTGCTCTCCTCGAGGGCTCCAGACCCCAAGCACAGACCCTGCTCTCCTCGAGGGCTCCAGACCCCAAGCACAGACCCTGCCCTTGGGCACTCCAGACCCCAAGCACAGCCCCTGCTCTCCTCAGCAGCTCCAGACCCCAAGGACAGCCCCTGCTCTCCTCAGCAGCTCCAGACCCCAAGCACAGCCCCTGCTCTCCTCAGCAGCTCCAGACCCCAAGCACAGCCCCTGCTCTCCTCAGCAGCTCCAGACCCCAAGCACAGCCCCTGCTCTCCTCAGCAGCTCCAGACCCCAAGCACAGCCCCTGCTCTCCTCAGCAGCTCCAGACCCCAAGGACAGCCCCTGCTCTCCTCAGCAGCTCCAGACCCCAAGCACAGCCCCTGCTCTCCTCAGCAGCTCCAGACCCCAAGCACAGCCCCTGCTCTCCTCAGCAGCTCCAGACCCCAAGCACAGCCCCTGCTCTCCTCAGCAGCTCCAGACCCCAAGCACAGCCCCTGCTCTCCTCAGCAGCTCCAGACCCCAAGGACAGCCCCTGCTCTCCTCAGCAGCTCCAGACCCCAAGCACAGCCCCTGCTCTCCTCAGCAGCTCCAGACCCCAAGCACAGCCCCTGCTCTCCTCAGCAGCTCCAGACCCCAAGCACAGCCCCTGCTCTCCTCAGCAGCTCCAGACCCCAAGCACAGCCCCTGCCCTGCTCTCCTCAGCAGCTCCAGACCCCAAGCACAGCCCATGCCCTGCTGGGGGGCTTTGCTGAGCAGCTCCCCCCGGGCTGGGTGGCCCTCACAGCACAGGCCTGCCTGTGGCCAGCAGCTCCATGGCAAATGCCATCAGGTGCTGCTCACTCGAGTGCCAGCCCCCAGTGCCAGCCCCACCCAGTGTCCCCAGGCAGGGCTGGCAGCACCTTTACTCTGCCACCCTTTACTCTGTCACACCAGGCTTTTACTGTCCCTGGCTCTGTCATTTCCGGGAGTGTAACCCAAACATCCCAGGGATGACTCCCGAGGAAGCCTCATCCTTCTGGAGAGCTCCATCCCAGCTCCCTCCCCCTGCTACCCCCAGCCCTGGAGCTGCCCAGGACACCCCAAAAGCAGAGGGTCTGCAGCGATCAGCTCTGTGGTGTGACAAAGAAAGGAGGGGAAAGAGCCCTGGGCTGCTCTTTTTGATGTGGACACAATCTGAAGATATTCTGGATCTATTTGGGGATTAATGAGTCTTTTCATAATTTTTAATGATAAACATATCAGCCTGATGGATTTTCCAGCTACTGTTTGCAGCCATGAAGGCTGGAATCTTTCTGGTTAATGTTCTCCAGAGCTGAAGGAAAGGAAGTTAGGTAAAGGCAGGGAATAACATTCCCAAATGAGGGGGTTTGCCCCCATTTATTCACGTAAGCAGCCCAGAGGGAGATGAGGGAGCTGCAGGTGAAAGTTTCCTCATGGAGCAAGGGAAAAAATGGGAATGAAAAGCAAAAGGATGAGGAGATTCATCTGCATCTCATTCTGATGGAACAACATTTGGTGCCATCACTCACCTTCCACTGCTGGTGCTGAGGGCCTTGCTCCTGGAGAGGAGATTCTCTTCTCACTGAGCACACCAATAACTTCATAATCATGGTAAAACTCCTGTGTTAGCCCAGCCCTGATGGTTTATAGGGGACTTGGAGCATGGCTCAGTTCCTGAATCTCCGTGCAGACAATATTCAGGTGCTGGGAGAGGAGCAGTGCAGAAATCCTCCCCTGGGGCAGGACAGCTGAGCTGGTGGAGCAAAAGGAGTTGAATATCAATGGAGTTGGGGTTTGTAGTTTGCATAGGGAGCAGAGGAAGCCCAAATCCCTCTGCCCCCGGGTCCTGAGCTGCAGATCATGTTCCTTCTGATCCCAGGAAAGCCCCAGTGTGGGGAACACAGTGACCCCCGAGGCTGAAGGGAGGGAGACAGGAAGGATTTCACATCAGAAAAGTACAGGGGAGACTAAGCTGTGAATTAAACACCTTTGAGCCCTAAAACTCTGCAGGCTTTGTTTGATGCTCACACGGCTGTGGGAGTGTTGCTGGAGATGACGGGTGTCTCTCCAGGCTGTTTTCCAGATCCAATTGAGGCAATTTTAGCTGTGTTGGGCTCCCATCAGGGCCTCTCCTGCAGTCAGCTGCTCTCCCCAGCACAACATCCCTGCTTGCTTTCAGCCCGGATTGGTTTCACTTCAACTTCCCCCAGTGGAAGTGTCCTGGCCCAGCTGTCCCTGAGGGGTCAGGGCTGTGCTGGTGCCAGGCACTGATCCAAGGGCTGTGTGCCTCAGGAGCATTCCAAAAGGGAGCCGGGAAGCCAAGCGAGCTCCACTGAGTGCTGGTACCAGGCTGAAGGTGACTGCAGCAGGGAAAGGAAGGGATCTGCTGGCTGTGGGGGAGATTCAGCCGGGGAAGGGAGCTCCTTCAGGCCCTTCCTCTCTCCTGGGGCAGAAATCCTGGTCCCCCTGGAGCTGTCAGATCTCATGTGGATCTCCCTGCTCTGCTCCTCTGCCTCCAGCACCCCGTGGGGGTCAGGCAGGCTGGGGGGCCCTGGGTTCAGGGAGAGCACAGGTTGTGCACACACAGACACCTGCAGGTGTGGCCTCTTCTCCTCCCCTGCTGCTGGCCAACAAGTCCAAGACCATTCTGGCCAGTATCAGCAATGGGGTGGCCAGCAGGAGCAGGGCAGTGAGGGCAGGGATTGTCCCCTGTGCTGGCACTGCTGAGGTCACACCTCCTGTCCTGGGGTCAGTCCTGGGCTCAGTCCTGGGCTCAGTCCTGGGCCCCTCAGGGTAATGCAGACCCTGAGGGGCTGGAGCATGTCCAGGGCAGGGAATGGAGCTGGGAAGGGGCTGGAGGAGCCCCAGGAGAGGCTGAGGGAGCTGGGAAAGGAGCTCAGCCTGGAGAAAAGGAGGCTCAGGGGGGACCTTGTGGCTCTGCACAACTCCCTGACAGGAGGGGACAGCCGGGGGGGGTCAGGCTCTGCTCGCAGGGAACAGGGACAGGAGGAGAGGGAACAGCCTCAGGCTGGGCCAGGGGAGGCTCAGGGTGGATATTGGGGAAAATTTCTCCATGGAAAGGATGCTCAGGCACTGGAAGGAGCTGCCCAGGGAGGTTTGGAGTGCCCATCCCTGGAGGGATGGACAGGGCACGTGGGGACCTGGGTCAGTGGTGGGCTCGGCAGTGCCCGGGCAGTGACTGGACCTGATCCGGGATGTCTTCTCCAACCAACGATTCCGTGCTTCGGAAAAAGGAACTGGCGGCTTAACCCCGCTCCCTGCCGAACGGACACAACTTCCCGAGGGGCTCGGCCCCACAGGAGCGGTTCCCTCCCGCCGCTGGATTTATCGGGGCCGGAGCCGCTCCCTGCGCGCAGCATCCCCGCCCGGGCTGGAGGATGGGGAGGAGGGGGCGGCGGCGGCGAGGCTCGGCGAGGAAGGGGTTAGCGGGGGCCGCGGCGCGGGGCTGGCGGCGGAGGG
>VZRF01003591.1:130881-143589 GCA_013396875.1 Vireo altiloquus | reverse complement strand
TTTGATTTCATCCCTCTGCTTGATTTTTTTTTATATTATTTTTTTCTCTCTCTCTCCGCCATCCTCACCGCCCAGATCTCTCTGTGCCTCCTCCCTCCATCCTCCTTTGAATTACTCGTCTGGGAGCGATCTGGAGGGGCGGGGGGACAGTGGAGCCGAGCAAACCTGTGGCGGAGGAGCCGGCTGGTGGAGAGGTGAGTGAGGAGGTGGCGAGGGATGGGGAGCTCGGGCTGCCCCCGGCCGGGCGGGGAGGAGGGGAGGGCTCGCAGGGAGCCGGCTGCGCGCAGGCAGCGCCCTCCCCTCCCCGGCTCGGGGGCACCGCAGCTCCACGGGGAACCTGTTGGGGCTTCGGCCAGCCCTGCCAGCCGGGTCAGACGGGCCGGCAGCGCAGCGATCCCCGCGGGGGTATCCGCGGGTGGCCGCCGGGAGGGTGCCGGGGATGCTCATGCCCTCCCCGCGGTGTGATGGATCCGCGGCTGTCCCCCCGCTCGGGCGGTGTGCGGCTGTGGGCGCTCACACGCGGCTTTGTGGAGTTGCCATGGAGCGGCACAACAGCACTTCGGCTGCCCAGAAAACCTTTTTTATTCATTCGCTGGCCCCCTGCTCGTCCGTAGCGCGGGTGATGTAATGAGAGCTCGGTGCCTCTGCGGTGTCCTGCTCCCGTGGAGCCGGGCACGGATGGAGATCCCACATCCCAGGGCGCGGGGAGCATCCGCCATCTGTTTGAGTGGATGGGTCCTAATGGATCCGTCAAACCCAACAAATGCACTTGACGGAGGAATTCGGCCCCGAACACCTCCTGATGCCGCTGTCGGCACCCGAAACGCTCCGCGCAGAGTCGTGCCCGTCCCCAGCTGCCTGCTCGGAGCTGTCACGAGCCCAGCCCCGAGCTGCTTTCAGCTGATTCCATCGCCAGGTTGAACACCTGATTCGCAGCGATCGCCTCCCGCTCGCCCCCTCGAGCAGCCGCGGGGCTGCAGCGGGGCTGGGCGAGCTGCCGGCTCCTGTGCCGGCTCCTGGGCGAGCTGTTCCCGGTTACTCAGCACCTCCTCAGACCTTTCCCACCCACCAAGTTTTGCTGTTTTCCGTGGAGCAGCTGCCTCCCCCTTAGCTCATCCGCGGGGCTCCTGGCGAGCTGTGTCCCCTCGCGGTGGCTTTGGGAGAGCGCTGGAAGTCCTCGGGACGCGGATGGGCTGCGCCGGGAGACGAGAGCGGGACGGGAGCTGCGGTGGGAGCGGCTCCCCGGGCTCTGGGCGCCGGAGGAGAGGTGTGTGATCCTTGCGTGGCTCCAAGGGCTCGCTGGACTACAGGAGGAGCTTCCCGCAGCCTGGGAAATGGAATTTGCCCGCTGTTGAGCTGTAGAATAGCCGCACAAGGCCGGCGCTGGCACAGGACTGGAGCGCCCAGGGTGCTGGCATCACGTAGGCAGCTGCCACCGAAATGACACACTTGATTGAAGGCCAAAAGAACCCAATACGTAACTGCTGTGATTAAGCTCCATATGATGCCTCAGAGCAAGTAAAAAACCCCTCCTTCATCTCATCTTGCTTGTAACGAGACAGCCGTTGCAGGGCTCTCATTTGGGTCATGTTGTGGCTTTTGGGGGATTTCGGGGGGGTTGTTTTGGGTCGGTTTTTTTTTGCTTCTGGCTGTACACACCCATGACCTGCAGCAATCCGCACCCCCGCGATGCCCCCTGAGAGCCTGGGGCTGTAGGTGTGCTGCTAGCTGGGGATACAGATCCGAGCAGGTAAGAGCTCCCGATGCCATTTCTCTAGCAGGGAACATTCCAGCTGGCTCCCGGTGGGGAGGGAGAGGGTCTCTGCACGCGCCCTTCCCCCCGGAATGCGTGTGTGGGATTCCCGGGAAGGGTTGGACGGGAAAGCTTCATCCCTTCAGTTCGGGGAGTCTCGGTGGATGCTCGGCTGTTTCCTCAGAGGATGCTCTGGACCTGTAGCCAGATCCTCTCTGCACTGCACCTGTGGGTGAAGGCTGTGCCCGGGGGGCTCCGCGCGGCTCGGGGCACGATCCCAGCGGGCAGGGAAGGACCGCGGCCGGGTCCTGCTCGGGGTGAAGCTTGCCGGGGGTGTCGGGGCTCTCCTGGGGAGGGTCTGTCCTGCAGGAGCTGCCTTCTGCTCCCCAATTCCTCGTGCAGAGGTTCTCACAGCGCCTTCCCTTAAGTTCTCGGTGGGGCGGGGGTTTGCTCCCGGGAGCAGGAGGGTTTCGGCAGGGAACAAAAGCGCCTCGCAAGCTGCTCTCTGCCATCGAGCCCCAGGGCAGCGCTCGGCTCGCGAAGAGAGAAAAATCCCCGGCCCGAAGCAGAGCCATAGTTGGCACCGAGGGTGATTGAAGGCGAATCTCCTTCCTCGCCTGCCTCAGCCGGGTGGGGAGCGGGGCTGAGCCTCCCTGTTCCCCCCTCCCTGGCTCCATCACCGCGCAGGTTCTGCCCAATCGCGCCGTGCCGGAGGGCTCTGCTGGTGCAGCCGATCCCTTCCACACCACGGCAGCTCTGGAACTGTAGATGGGTTTAGAAAGGACGTTTTGGTGGCTGCTTGTCCGGCCTGTCCTGCCCCGGCCCGGGCTCATTGCGATGGCCGGTCCCGTGCGGCTCCCGCCGCCCCCAGGAAAGCTGCCCCTCTAACTTCCATGCCATGCAAGTTTCTCGCTGTTTTTCTCTCGAAATGTCCTAATTTCTAAGCGAAATCGTGGCTTGACCCACGAAAGGACGGTGCTGTGCATGTTTTGTCTTCCGGAGTTGCGGTAAACTGAGCGAAATGCGCGCCGAGAAAACTCCTTGGACTAGAAATACCCTCCACCATCATTTTAGATTTGTGCTCGTAGAACTTTTATTGATTTGGGATGAAATGTGGCAGGCAATCTATGAGGAGATGCAAATTCAAACAGGCAGAGCCTTCTCAGCAAATGCTGGGAATGTCAGAAGGGTCTGAGAGCATTCACTGTCAGCCAGGTGCCTTCCCGAGGTAAACCAAGAGGGTTTTTAATGTTGTGTAAACAGGACCGAGTCAGTTTTATTCAGTTTATACAGCCCCCAGCTAACGATGTACTGGGAATTGATCATATGGAGGAGCTTGGCAAGGCCGGGGAGGCTTTAATTGTGTTTTTAACCTGTGAATGTGGTTGGTGTTAAAAGTGTGAGCCAGAAACTCCAGTAAATGCTGGGTATTACGCAATAGTTCTTGGGCTATCGTGAAAAGAGGGCAATAGAAACAAACTGTTTTATAGGTCTGCTTTTAATTAACTGCAGCCTCCTTCGATAAAAGCACTAACATGTGAAAATGGTTCTCAGAAGAAAGACATTAAGCAGTGGTAATAAAAGCCACAGTCTGAATTTAGTCTGTTGAACCTGGAGACCATGGGCAGGACCTGGAAAATGTAAAGAAATTCCGTGGGTGGTTCTAAAAGTGCCCTCTCATTCCTTGAACTCAACATCAGCCTGTGGAGGCTTGCTGGGCATAGTTACATTTGCATTTTTACAGCAGGAGAAAAGCAGACCTGAAACACCTGCCCAGAATTCTGTCTGCAGGTCTGTCCTGAAACATCTGCACTGAATTCTGTCCTCAGGTCTGGCCCAGCTGGGGCTTCCAGGCCCCTTTTTGGACCTGGACCCTTCCTGGACCTCCCTTTTCCGGGCGTTATCCAACCATTTTACCTGGCTGGAGGGTTTGGCTCTGTGTGCTTCCGTGCCTGGAGCTGTTCCCTGCCCTGTGGTCATCTCTGCAGGTTTGGTGGCTGTCCCTGGGGTGGGGACACTGCCCAGTGGGGTGGCAGGGCCCAGGGGGTTCATCCCTGAACCCGCAGTGGAGAGCGGTGCTGCAGGAGCTGGGTGGAGGTGCAGGTTTGGGGCTCTCGGCTCCATCCCTTTCCTTTACCCTCCTGCCCTTTCCCCAAGCCCTTCCCGTGGTGTCTGCAGAGAGGTTTGGATATTCAGGAATGCAGGAGGGTTAAAATGGGGCTGCTTTGCCTTCAGACAGACCCTGGCAGTGGGGGTTTGCTGTGGGGGTCCCGGGGTGTCCTGTGTGGGGGTCCCAGGTGCTGGGGTGGCTGCCCAGGTGACAGCATGTGCAGACAGAGAGGTGACAGCAGGAGAACGCTGTGTGCACATCAATCCCTCGGGATCTCGCTCTCCTGGCCGCTGGAATGTTAAACCAGAAGGTGAGCCAGCCCCGGGAGCTGGAATTTGTTCAGCTGTGGGGATGCTCTGCTGATGTCCCACACGAACTCCGCTGGTTCTGTCCCTTCCCAGCCTCAGTTCCCTGGGTTTGTGCTCTCCTCCTGCCCAGGCCCTGTCCTGCAGGGGTCAGGGAGGAGGGCAGAGCCTCCTGCAATTAATGAGCTGTGCCTAATGAGGCTCTGTCTCCTCAGAGTGTGCGGAGACCCCTCCGTGCCTCCCAGGGGCTTCCCCTCCTGCCAAGCCTTGGGCAAACCGAGGAGGAAAACCTGGCCCAGGTGAGCCCTGCTGGGCTCCCAGCCTGTCCCAGGGCAAGGAGGTGCCAGAGCTGCTGTCCCCAGAGCAGGGAGCTCCCAGAGCTGCTGTCCCCAGCACAGGGAGCTCCCAGACCTGCTGTCCCCAGCACAGGTTGCTGCTGTCCCCAGCACAGGGAGCTGCTGGAGCTGCTGTCCCCAGGGCCACCGTGAACCCAGGGCAGTGTCCCGTGGGCAAGGCTCTGTTGTCTGCACCGCCTGTGCTGCTAAACAAATGTCCCAAAGGCTGCGAGGACCTGTCCAGGGGCACCCAAGGATGTCACAGTAAAGTGTTCCTCGGGATCTGTTTATTCATTCAGCCTTGGAGACTCTGCCCTGACCCCTTTTAAAAGCAGCACTCAAGGAGAGAGGGCCTCTCTCCTTTCCCCCCCCGAATATCCCTGACCTCTCCAGGGCAGTGATTTCCCCTCTTATGCAAATGAGATTCCAAAGAGTAGACCAATCCTGCCAGGTATTGAGGTTGGGAACAGTCAGGTCGAGAGCAAATCCCAGGAAAAACAAGAAAATGAAGTCTCCGTAGCTGTTTCCAATTATCCAGTGCCGCTGGTTCTCCTGGTGTTTCAGGAAGAAACATGGAAATCTCTCAGGGTCGAGCTTGTTTACAGAGTGCTTGTGGGTTTCAGACCCCGCCAGCATCAGATTTCCCTCGTATGTTCCCTTCACATAAAGGCTGAAACAAAAACAAGGACGCAGTAATTTGTGCCACCCCGAGAGCTCAGCGCTGCTCCGACAGGAAATGATCCCTGGCGTTCTGGAACAGCTCTGCCGAGATCTTCCAGGGAGCAGGAGCTGGTGGGGAAAGCAGCACAGAGTGACCCTGATGGGGTCTGGGGAGCTGAGGAGGGTGAGAGGCTCCAGCACGGGCTGGGGCCAGCAAGGGCTCTGAGCTGTGCAGCCTCACAGCCCCAGGGGTGGCCCTTGGAAAAGGATCCTTCCCAATGGCTGTGGGGTCAGCAGGATTGTCCTGGGACAGGCACGGGAGGGGTTAAACAGCTGCTCCAGAGGGAGAGAGGGAGGGATGGATGGATGGATAGATGGATGGAGATGGATGGATGGATGGATGGATGGAGGGATGGATGGATGGATGGATGGAGGGATGGATGGATGGATGGATGGAGGGATGGATGGATGGATGGATGGAGGGATGGATGGATGGATGGATGGAGGGATGGATGGATGGATGGATGGAGGGATGGATGGATGGATGGATGGAGGGATGGATGGATGGATGGATGGAGGGATGGATGGATGGATGGATGGAGGGATGGATGGATGGATGGATGGAGGGATGGATGGATGGATGGATGGAGGGATGGATGGATGGATGGATGGAGGGATGGATGGATGGATGGATGGAGGGATGGATGGATGGATGGATGGAGGGATGGATGGATGGATGGATGGAGGGATGGATGGATGGATGGATGGAGGGATGGATGGATGGATGGATGGAGGGATGGATGGATGGATGGATGGAGGGATGGATGGATGGATGGATGGAGGGATGGATGGATGGATGGATGGAGGGATGGATGGATGGATGGATGGAGGGATGGATGGATGGATGGATGGAGGGATGGATGGATGGATGGATGGAGGGACAGACAGACAGATGCACAGACCACCTTTGGCAGCAGTGCCGCAGATCCTGTGTGCCCAAGGCAGCCAACGTTCCCAGTTTCTGCAGGAGTGGAGCCATTGGCACATCGGTCCCTGCACCCTTTGTCCCCATGGCCTGTACCCGGGTCAGTGACAAGCAGCCTGGTGGCTCTGGACACCTCTGCCTGGGCCAGGTCTCCCTCTGGGTCTGTTCACCCTCTCCCAGGGATCCTCTTTGGAAACCTGGATCCCCTTCAAGCTGGGCCACTGTGTGTGAGGACACTTTTCCAAGGAATCTGCTGGCCCTGGATGTTTGCAGGGGAAGTGCTGGGAGTGGATCTTGGTTGGAATCCCTGATCCACCTCAGTTTATATAAAATTACTCCGGTGCTGGGGTTGCCCTCGCCTCTAATCCCCTTCTGCTCATTCCTCTGTGTTGGTGGCTCCAGCTCTCCCAGCTCCCAGGGAATTGTCTGTAGGAACCATCAGCCATTGCTTTAAAAAATAACCCTCCCCAGATGTCCCAAAGCCTCCTTGAAAGAAGAGGTCTGGCAGAAGTCAGATTTATTGGGAGCAATTAATTGTCCTGCTAAGAGCCCTCAATGTTTTGGCATTTCATTAATAAGACGTAATCAACCACTAGGCTATTTGGAGTGTGTTACTCTGTCAAATCCGCTGTTAATTGTCATTATTTGATAGATTTCATGTTTATAATTACCCGTGTGTGACGCAGGGTGTGCTCTGAATAATCCATTGTGTATTGTTTTGTGAGGCAGGGCGCCGGGGGTGCCAGCAATGGCTGCTGCTCGTGTCTCCAGGGCTGGTTTGTGCCCGGCCAGGGGAGGGATCTGGGCGGGAGGGAGTGAACAGAAGCTCAGAAAAGCCCCCTCCAGCCAGGCTCGAGGAGCAGACACTCAGCAGCTGTGAGTGGAGGAGAAAAGGGTTTGGCAGAGCAGGGGATGTGTCAGGGATGGGTTATGGGGGTGATGGAGGAACATTTCCTCCTGCTTCGATGTGCTCTTCAGCTCAGAGCTCTGGGGTGGGTTTTCTCCTCGCTGTCAACAAGGACCTCGTTCCCATCTGAGTGATCTGCTGCTCTTGTACTCGGGGGGAGAGGAATGAGCTGAGCATTCCAGAGCAAGGGAATTGGGATGTGTCAGTGTGTGAGCAGCCAGGGCTGCGGGGAGGGGTCAGTGTGAGGGGCTGGGCAGGGGTGGGTGATGCTCCAAAGCCTCTCTGGCCCCCCTGCCCTGCCGTGGATGCTCAGCTGAACCTGCTCCCTGCTGCCTTTGTCCATCCTGAGCGCTGGAGACGCTGATTTCTGGGAAGGGGAGCAGGAGCAGCCCCCTCCCCATGCTGGCAGGGATCCCTGGCGGGCACAGGATGGTCCTGGCTCCCCTTGCAGCATGGACAGGATGGTCTGAGCAGGAGCAGCCCCCTCCCCATGCTGGCAGGGATCCCTGGCAGGCACAGGGTGGTCCTGGCTCCCCTTGCAGCACGGACAGGATGGTCTGGGCAGGGAAAACAGGATGCAGGTGGGCTGGAATTGCTGTAGGAGCTCCAGCAGCTCCATCATCCTCAGCCCAGGAGGAGCTCAGAGCCTCCAAGGTGGGGAATGATCCATCAGCAGCCGTGAGCTTTCATCTCGTTACCTCCAACAGCGTCTGCCGAGGCACTGGGGCCTGGGGACAGGTGGGAGATGTCCCTCCTGGGCAGCTGGGATATGTCCTGTCCCTCCTGGGCAGGCAGTTGGGATCTTTCCTGTCCCTCCTGGGCAGCTGGGATATGTCCTGCCCCATGGGATGTTTCCTGTCGCTCCTGGGCAGGTGGGACATGTCCTGTCCTGTGGGACATGTCCTGTCCCGTGGGATGTGTCCTGTCCCGTGGGATGTGTCCTGTCCCCTGGGATGTGTCCTGTCCTGTGGGACGTGTCCTGTCCCGTGGGATGTGTCCTGTCCTGTGGGACGTGTCCTGTCCCGTGGGACATGTCCTGTCCCGTGGGATGTGTCCTGCCCCGTGGGATGTGTCCTGTCCCGTGGGATGTGTCCTGTCCCTCCTGGTCATCTCTCCCAGGGGTTGATCACCTTTGCCATTACAGCTCTGCCCCAGTCCCCGCGGTTCAGGTCCCTTCAGCTCCCACCACGGAGCCTCTCTGCCTGGAGGTTTGGGAAGTTCTCGTAGCCTCCGTTGGTTTTCTCTCCTGAATCCTTGTCCTCCCAAAAAGGCTTTTCCTGGGAAGCCTGGTGTGATGGACACCGTGGTTCTCCCTGGTGTGCTGTAGGGAGCTCAGCCCACAGGAGGGAATGGGAGGCTGGGATAAAACTTTCATTCCCAAACGGATTTTTTCATCTTTCCAAGTGAATTATTAGAGGGGAGAAGGGATTGGAGACTTTCGTTGTGTTGCTGGCTTTCTTTTTTTTGCTTTCTAACATCAACTCAGAGGCTTTCCAAACCTGGAATATGGAATTTTTTTTTTTTACTAATCTTGGCTAAGCACATCTGGGGGCAGCAGCAGAGACAGAAAGTGAGAGAGGGCAGCAAAAATCTGGGGATTTCTGGCGGCAGAGGGTGAGGATGAGTTTGGGAGCCGAGAGGAAATGAGCTGTGTGCTGTAATCGGGCAGGTTAAGCCTGTTTGGGAGTGGGAAGTGTCCTTATCCCCCTGCGAGCACTGCTCCTGCCCTGGGGACAGGCGCGGAGTTATCAGGTCCTCACAGCCCTCCCCTCCCGGCGCTCGGAGCCGGGATCAGCCCCAGCCACGGTTCCGAAATAACAACCAGAGCTCTGATTCCTTTGTGCAGCTCTGGTTCCTCTGTGCAGCTCTGGTTCCTCTGTCCCCTGTGCAGCTCTGGTTCCTCTGTGCAGCTCTGGTTCCTGTGTGCAGCTCTGGTTCCTCCGTGCAGCTCTGGTTCCTCTATGCAGCTCTGGTTCCTCTGTGCAGCTCTGGTTCCTCTGTGCAGCTCTGGTTCCTCTGTACAGCTCTGGTTCCTCTGTCCCCTCTGTGCAGCTCTGGTTCCTCTGTCCCCTGTGCAGCTCTGGTTCCTCTGTGCAGCTCTGGTTCCTGTGTGCAGCTCTGGTTCCTCTGTGCAGCTCTGGTTCCTCTGTGCAGCTCTGGTTCCTCTGTGCAGCTCTGGTTCCCCTGTGCAGCTCTGGTTCCTCTGTGCAGCTCTGGTTCCTCTGTACAGCTCTGGTTCCCCTGTGCAGCTCTGGTTCCTCTGTGCAGCTCTGGTTCCTCTGTCCCCTGTGCAGCTCTGGTTCCTCTCTCCCCCATGCAGCTCTGGCGTGTGCAGCTCCCAGACAGAAATGTTGGGTTTTACACCCAACCCTCAGCCTTGGCTCTCCCCTTGTGCCAGGATTCAAAGTGGCAGCAGTGCTTTAGAGTTGTGGTGTCTTCTCAAGTGCCCTTTTTCATTCTGAATTTACTGCGGAAGGTGGGGAAAAAAACCCAGCACAGAACGCTCTGAAGCTCCAAGTGCTTTGTAGTCCTTGACCCTGGAAGTTTGGTGCAGTACATGACACGAGGCTGTCACTCAGATCCTGTTTTCTGCCTTGCAGAGGACTCTTTTTCTCTTCCCAACTCCATCTCTGGATGCTGCAAATGATCTCTTTGTGAAGTCCTTTTCACCCAGGGCTGCCCGTGGGGAGCTTTACTGTTGTTATCCCAGCCCAGCGTGTCCAGATCCCCATCTCCTGCCTCAAGCACAGGAACATTTCCTTAGGGTTGTGCCAGGGAATGATCAGAGCCCAGACGCTGTGCAGGCGTGCCAAGGGCACTGGGGATGGGAAGGGTCGGGACTGGGAATGTCCCTGGAGCTCAGTTTGAATCCTGTCTGTGTCCCCAGCAGCAAGTGTTTGGTGAATTCCCTGTGTGGGGGTTCTGAGCTCGTGTTTGCAGCCCATGAATCCTTGTAAAAGGGATGGGATTTGTCTGGATGGATTCACTTGCTGAAAATACGTGTGGGAAAGCTGAGTCTGAGTTTTTCTCAAACAAAAAAAATTGAATAAAATGAAAATAACAAACAAAAAGCACCTGAGGTGAGCACCAGTACCAGAGCTCACCCCATGGGGTAGAAGCAGAAGAGCACAAGGCTCTAGAAGCAGTGATTTTTATCAGGTTAGGTGGGTGGGATTACATGGGGAATTGTCCAGTGAGGAAACAGATAAGGAAAACCTACAGGTCAGGGGTCTGTGGGTCAGGGGTCTCACGGGCAGGCTGAGCCACCCACGACGTGGGCAACCTCGAAACTCTGGTCGTGTGCTTCCATTTGGAGTTTTAGATGTAATAGAAACCTCTGCTTTTAGGGGGCACACAGCTACATCTGACTCCTGATGAGCGCCCACAAAAGTGGGAGCCCTCCTGTGTCCCAGAAATGTGGGAGCTCTCCTGTGTCCCAGAGCAGTGAGAGCTCTCCTGTGTCCCAGAGAAGAGGAAGCTCTCCTGTGTCCCAGAGAAGGTTCCAGAGGAGCTTTAGGGCTCTGCTCTGAGCTCTGTGGCTCCCCAGAGCTGCCTGGAGCGTTCAGAGCTCTTTGGGGCTGGCAGGGAGCCTCTGCTCTCTCTCCTGTTTACAGACACCCCAAAGGTGCCTTCCTGCAGGTTTGGGGCTCTGAGACCAGCAGAGATCAGGATCAATACTCAGCAAACACTGCCTCCCTCCAGGCCTGGCCTCCCTGGGAGGAGCTCTTTCAGGGCTTTCTTTTAAAAGCACCAGAGTTTGTTTTTTCCCCATCCCGAGGCTCCTTCCGAGGTTGATTCTCTAGGGTGTGTGGTGCAGAACGAGGAACCTCCCTGAGCTGCTCTCAGCCCTGAGCTGAGCCTGATTAAACCAGACCTGTGCACTTCACTGCTGCAGCTTCAACCTTCCCCCCTGGCCGAGCTCTGCATCCCCAGAGCTCCTCCTGGAGCCCTGCAGGCTCTGCCTCTGGAAGCTCAGATTGCGCTCGGGGTGCCAAGTTTGTGCACAAAGTAAATTAAAAGAGAAAAAAAAAAATCTTTAAAGCTATTGTTAGCAGCAGGGAATGCAGGTGACAGGGGACAAAGTGACTCTTCCCAGCACAAGGATTTTGTCTTCCCTGAACTGTGCTGGCTTCAGAGCAGCCGTGGGGGTTTAGTCCAGCTCAGCCTCTCCCATGCCAGAGGTTAAGCCAGGCCTAACCACGACCCTCAGCTTCCTTGGAGAGAGGGAAGCATGGGCAGCACCATGGAAAAGGAGCAGGAATAGCAGTGGAGCCTCTCTGGATGCCGGGGGTGTCCCCTGGCTGGTGCCTGGTGGGGGATCAGATAACCCAGGGCTCTGTTTGCTCTGCTGTCCCCTCCGCAGCCACCTCAGGTCTCAGCCTCCCTGCAAGGACAGGGGCAGTGGCTCAGCCCCGGGAAAAAGGGATCATTTCCTCCAAAGTCCCTGCTCCTCTTTGCTTTAGATGTTCAAATGTTGCTGTGCCCAGGGAGAAGCAACTTTAACACCATCACTTCATTTGATGAATTTTTAAAGGTTTTAAAAGTGAGCTCAGGGACTTCCCAGCTCCTGTTCCTGTTTCCCGACCATCTGCTTGCTTCCTGGATTTTCAGTATATTCCTGTACTGCTTTCAGCCCTAGGAAAGGGCTGAGAGAACAAAGCTGGTGCTGGTGTTCCCCTCCCGTGTCCTTGGCCATCCCTGGGTGAGGTTTCCATTTCCTCCAGCTCGGACTCCCTCAGCCCCATGTGTGGGAGAGCTGGAAATCTCCATTTTATCCTCATCCCACTTTTCCTCATCTCTGTTTGGCACCACAAGGCTCAGCATCCAGCTTGGGATCCTGCCAGCCCAGGGGCCCTGCAGCCTCTGGGATCCACAGAATTCCAGCTCCATGGGGATGGCAGGCACAGGGCTCTGGCCAGCTGGGACACCAGGCAGGGCAAGGGACGTTGTGTGCTCCATGCCTGAGGCTGGAAAACCAGGATGGAGGCCCCAGGATAGACTCCTGGACATCCTTCGTGGAGAACCAGGATGGAGTCTCCAGGATGGACTCCTGGACATCCTTTGTGGAGAACCAGGATGGACTCNCTCCCGTGTCCTTGGCCATCCCTGGGGCGAGGTTTCCATTTCCTCCAGCTCGGACTCCCTCAGCCCCATGTGTGGGAGAGCTGGAAATCTCCATTTGATCCTCATCCCGCTTTTACTCATCTCTGTTTGGCACCACAAGGCTCAGCATCCAGCTTGGGATCCTGCCACCCCAGGGGCCCTGCAGCCTCTGGGATCCACAGAATTCCAGCTCCATGGGGAAGGCAGGGCTGGGCTCTGGCCAGCTGGGACACCCAGGCAGGGCTCCGTGCCTGAGGCTGGACAACCAGGATGGAGTCCCCAGGATGGACTCCCAGGATGGATCCTAGGATGGACTCTCCAGGATGGAGAACAAGGATGGACTCCCCAGGAAGGACTCCCAGGATGGAGAACAAGGATGGAGAACCAGGACGGACTCCCAGGATGGACTCCCCAGGATGGACTCCCAGGATGGAGTCCCAGGATGGACTCCCCAGGATGGACTCCCCAGGATGGACTCCCAGGATGGAGTCCCAGGATGGATCCCAGGCTGGATCCCAGGATGGATCCCAGGATGGACTCCCAGGATGGA
>VZRF01003591.1:117581-130248 GCA_013396875.1 Vireo altiloquus | reverse complement strand
GGATGGATCCCAGGATGGACTCCCAGGATGGACTCCCAGGATGGAGTCCCAGGATGGACTCCCAGGATGGACTCCTGGGCACCCTTTGGGCCGCACAGAGGAGAGAAGGGAGTAAGGAACCTATTCCAATGTGGTGACCCCCAAGGGAGATCCAGGATCAGTAGAAACTGGTCCCAGTTCCATCTCAGAGATGGATACTGGAGCTGAACTGTGGCTTTTGTGGTTGTGTGAGGTTCCATGTGCTCCAAAAGCCTTTTTGGGAAGAGCAGCACAGGGGCTGGTGAGGGATGGGAACCACGGACATGTGAGCAGTGTGGGGATGGCTTTTTATTAAATCTTGATGGATTATTGCTCACAAAAATGTTCCAGGGAACCACACGGTGGCTGTGCTGAGGGGCAGGAGTGAGGCTGGCAGTGTGGGACCTGACAGGAGCCTGGCACAGGGACTGGAACCCGCCTGGGCACCGTGGGGACAGCTCCACAGCCCTGGGGAGGGGTTCTTTGAGGCAGTGTTTGCATGATGCTCCCATGACGTTGTTCAAGGAGGTTCCACTGCTCCCAAACTCCCAGAGTGCTTTTGGTTCACAGGATTCCCGGTGGCAAACGTGTCTGTGGTGGAGAGCAAAGCTCCCAGCCCAGCTCCCTGCTCAGGGGCTCTTGGACGCCTCTGGAAAAGGGGCAGGAGCTCCGGTCCCAGCTGCAGGAGGAGGAATCTGAAGAGGTCAAACCCTGCCAGGGCTCTGCCCCCAGCCCCGGTGGTGCCTTTCCCTGGTCTTAAAATTAAACCCAAAACACAGTTTATGGGGAAAAGGGATTTTTACCTCGGGATTTATTTCAGGATCTTGGCACTTCATCCAGGTGTGATGCTCTGAAAATGCATGCACTCTTTTCATACCCAAATGCACACAATTATAGGCCTTGCAAAATTAACATATTTATCAAAGATTGCCCAGTGAGAGGCTGGAGTGAAGCCCTCGTTGTGAGGAACCTTCCCCCTGGCTGGGCCTGTCTGAGGTTCCAAAATGTGTTCTGGAGAGGCCCTTGGTGTCTGGGGCTCCCAGGATGTTTGCTCTCCTGGTTTAACGGTGCCGTGGGGCTGAGCTGAGTTATCAGCCTTGGGAAGTCACAGTGTGTGGGCTAAAAGCACTGAGAATGCATCAAACTGTATATATGTAAGAGGGGTATGAAAGAAAAAGCGAAACCTCATCCTGGCATCACTGCAGCTGCTGGAGCACCAGGCTCCCCGCGGGGCATGGAGCTGTGACAGCACTGCCCCAGCCCTGCTTTGGGTGTTGCAGGGTCTGGGAGGGCACGGGAAGGAGCAGCCGCAGGGAAGCTGGAGGTGTCTGTTGTTCTGACCCTGGAGTTTCACCTGCACTCAGCACCAGCCTGGTCTGGAATCCGGAATGGCCCCAGTGGGAAGGACCCACCCAGTGCCACCCCTGCCACGGCCAGGGACACCTCCTGCCAGCCTGGGCTGATCCAGCCTGGCCTTGAGCACGCCCAGGGATGGGAATTCCAGCCTGGAGCAGGCTGCCCGTGCCAGAACAGCCCTTTTATCCCTGACAGGCATCGAGCTGGGATATATTCCCATATATTCCTGTATATTCCCATATATTCCCATATATTCCCACATATTCCCATATATTCCCACATATTCCCATATATTCCCATATATTCCTGTATACTCCCATATATTCCCATATATTCCCACATATTCCCATATATTCCCATTCGTATTCCCATGAAGCTTTTATGGATTCCAGCCTCGAGTGCTTTCCCACCTCGGTGCTTTCAGAGCTCTCCCCGAGCCTCCTCCTCCTGGGCCCCTTTTTGCTCTTTCCCCCCTTTNGGTGAGTGTTCCTGAGGCTCAGGAGGTGCTGCCGGAGCTCCCTTCCTTTGGAGCATCCCTTCCCAGAGCTCCAGAGGCTCTGCAGGCTCCTGCCGAGCGACATCCCAGCTTCAAACAGCCCCAGGTACCTGCGCAGCAGAGTTTAATCCAGGATTTAATCCAGGATTTCTCACTCCAGGGCTCTCCTCCAGCACTAAAACACATCCCAGGATCCAGGCTGGAGCTGATTTTCAGCTGCTCAGCCCTGGGGGAGAGGCACTGTCACTTCTTTAATGTAGGAGAATTGTCACTTCTTCAATGGCTGTAGGAGCCAAGGCGGTGAAAGTGATTTCAGGGGGGGTTTTAAATCCGCGGTGGAAGCTCGGGGAGGGCAGGGCTGGGGCAGGGGGGTCGGTCCCAGCTCAGGGTGTGCTGTGCCTGCAGGGCAAGCTCAGCCCAAAAGGGATCCTGGCTTTAAATCCGTGGTTTGAGGTTGTTCCGACTGCGGCTGAGCTCAGGGAGTTGGGATTTTCCCCTCTGCTCAGGGCTGGGGTAGGAGCTGTCAGTCCCCTAAAGCTGGGCCTGCAGTGCAAGCTCGGCCCAGAGGGAGGCTTAAACCCCTCTCATGTGATTTGGAAAATCGGTGTGTTGGGGAAGATGGAACGGGGAAACCTTATAAAGATGATTGCTTGGCAGAATATTCTGAAAATACGAAACCTGTAAGTGAAGTAGAAATGAAAACTAACTTTGAGATGTAGGATGCCGAGGCATTAATTCCTGTACAACCCAAAAACAATGAGCTAGCCAGCTGAAGGAGAATCCCTGTTGGTTGAACAATGTCCTTAGCAGATAAGGAGATGCTTCTGCAAGCAGGAGAGTCCAGGGCTCAAGACTCTGCCAGTTCGGCAGGGAAGACAAAAAGTTTAGAAAGTAGCTTTTAGAAGTTAAAATGTAACACAGTATGGAAATGTAGTAGTTTTGATAGGCTGTATGTAAATTCTATAAGATTTGTGTCTTTTACTGGTTGGATGCTGTAACATTACCATATTCAGTATAGCAAAAGATATAATGTCTTGTAACCAGATTTTAGCCCTCTCTAAGGCATGCTTCAAGCTGTGGCTGCAGCTGAAACAAAGCTCTTGTATCCACGACCTGTGCATATAAACATCATACTTCAAGAGCTGCCCCAGACTGCAGAGATCTCTCGTCCTGTCTCTCCCTTTATTCATTCCTGCAGGTGGAATTGCTTTTAGTGGCTCTTGGGGCTGTCCAAGAGTGGGACTCGATGATCCCTGGGGGTCCCTTCCAGCTCTGTGGTTACCCTGGGGGTGATTATCCAGAGGAATCAGGGGCTGTTCGCTGCCTGGATGGTTTGTGGTGGGCCTGGGAACACAGGGAGGTGGTGCAAAGGGCTGGAAGCCTCTCTCCAGTGCGTCCCTTGGCCAGGTAAAATTCCCATTTTAGTGCCGAGCAGGTGTCGGGGGAGCAACATCTCAGAGTGAAACCTGTGAATTGGCAAGGGCTGGGCAATTACAGACGTGCCTAATGAAACAGAACCCCTTGTTTACGTTTCTAGTGCGCTGCTGGAGCAAACCTGCTCCCAAATAAAAATACTTAAAGTTACGATTAGGATTTATTTACATAATTACTGCCAGAGAAATTCCTGGAACGTGCCGAGCAGTGCAAGAGGAGCCTCCTGGCTCTCCCTCTCTGCTTCTTGTGTCTCCAGGCTGGATTGCTCCAGGGGAATCTGTCACAGCTCTTCCTGTTGGAGCCCAGGAAAGCTGGAAAAATTTTTCTCTTCCTGTGAGGGGTGACTTTTCCCCCAGAGCCCCCCAAGGTAACTCAGCTTTCGACCTGAGTCCTTGGAAAAAGCTCCCTTCTCTTCTTGATGAACTGAAAGCATCAAGAGGGTGAAAAAGATTTTTGTTGAGTTTACCACAGAGAGAAGATTTGTAGTTTTAGGTTTTACTATATACAGGTTGATGGAGATCAAACATAGAGAATTTGGGGCGTTGGCTCTGGGTTCTTCTTTCTTCTTCTCCTTTCTTTTTCTTCTTCTTCTTCTTCTTCTTCTTCTCCTTCTTCTTCTTCTCCTTCTCCTTCTCCTTCTCCTCCTTCTCCTTCTCCTTCTCCTTCTCCTTCTCCTTCTCCTTCTCCTTCTCCTTCGTCTCCATGTCCTGTGATCCATTGATTGGTGGAGGAAACTCAGTGTAGAAGAGACATGTTAATAAAATTAGTAATTATTGGTGCTAAAGACAAAACAGAACACATAGCCATCAATAATTAGGTGATAAAGATTTAAAGACTGTCCACTCCCAGGAGCAGCAGCCATTGCACTCCTGGAAACAGTAGCAGAAAGTCGCACTTCTGAAATTCAGACAAGAAATAATAAACAAACCTTGAAACTGCAACCAGAAGTCTCATCTCATCTCTTCCTGATGTGGGACATTGAAAAGAAGAAAATTAGCTGGGCCAGGGGCCCTGGGGCTCTGTCACTTCCCAGCTCAGGGGGGCAGGGAGGCTCTGTTCCCAAAGGAATCCATCGATGGTGTCAGGAAATTTGGGTTATGGATGGTGAGGGGAGCGCAGGGCTGAGGGGGAGCCAGCTCAGCCCCGGCATGGTGGTGTTGGCTGGAGTGGCACCTGGGGGTGGCACTTGGGCTCGTGTGGCACAGAGCCTGGCAATCAATGTACCCTTGGGCTCGTGTGCCAGCCCAGGTGCTCCTGGGCTTGTGTGGCACAGAGCCTGGCAGCCCAGGTGCCCCTGGGCTCCGAGCCCCCTGGGCCCTGCTGTGGCCCTGTCCCGCACACCGAGGGCAGTGGTGGCTTTCAGGGGCACTGCTTGGCCACCTGCAGCCCCTGCAGTCCCCGGGCAGCTCTGGGTGCCCCTGGGCACTCTGCTGATTGATCTCTGCTGGAATGTGCAGCCCGAGGCACAGGAAGGATGAGCTGGTGCTGATTGAATCCTACCCAGGGTATGGCAAATCCTCCCCTCGATATTTCAGTTGGCTTTGGCAAACTCTCCTGCTGCTCGTGGCTCCTAAACCACCAGTGAGAGCTGCTGGCAGTAATGCCCACTGCTGGCTGGGCACTCAGGGGTCTGTGCCCACCTCCCTGCTCCAGCCTCCCCCGGGCAGGATCTCTCCTCTGCTGGCACATTTGGGAGATGGGAACGTTCTCTGTCGGGCCCTGCTCGGATGCGGATGTTCTCCTTTCAGTGGAGCGTGGAGCTGAGGCCCTGCAGCGGCAAACACCTCGCTCAGGGTGGGTGGCTGAACCCTCTGAGGGGGCTCCATGCCCACGGTGAGCTCTCAGAGGTGCCCAGACCCTCCCGTGCCTTTGGGAATTGTGCAGCACTTGGGGTTGTCCCTGGATCCCTGGAGTGTCCCAGGCTGGGCTGGACAGGGCTTGGAGCACCCTGGGACAGTGGAAGGTGTCCCTGCCCATCCAGCGCCATTGGATCATCTTTAAGGTCCTGTTGAACCCAAAAACTCCACAATCCTATGACTTTTTTCCTGCAGGCCAGTACAGACCCCTGTGCTCTCTGCAATCATTACTGAGGCTGAAATCTGCAGCCTGAGTGCTGGAAATCCTATTTATCCTGAGGCTCCACTGCTCTGGCTCCCCTGGCTCCCCTCCAGCCCCTGCCCCAGACACCGGGGCAGAGCTCAGCCCACCTCTCCCACACCCACCTTCAGCCTGGGGGGCTTGTGGGTCCGGGCTGTGCTCCATCCCCCTGGAACAGGACAGATAATGACAACCACGCTCTCTTTTCCCGTGGCAGGGAGAAGATGCCATTCCACCATGTGACAGCCGGCTTGTTGTACAAGGGCAACTACCTGAACCGCTCGCTCTCGGCCGGCAGCGACAGCGAGCAGCTGGCCAACATCTCGGTGGAGGAGCTCGATGGTGAGTGCTAGCCACGGCTTTGGGGGTGGGAAAGGCTCCCCTGCGCCTTCTCCGGGGTGGGATTCCTGCTGGGAAGGCAGGTGGGGAGTGGGAGGGCTCAGCGGATCAGGGGTGCAGAGATGGCCCCTGGCCAAAGCTGTGCTGGGAGCTGTGATTTGAGTCTGCAGTGATTTCTGTCCTTCTGCAGCTTTTTGAAACACCAAGTTCTGCATTTTATGGGCAAAATGAGAACATTTAGGTTAATATGCGTTCCAAAGACGTCTTTATCCTTCCCTGGGACCCTGCAGAGCTGAGTCTGCTCTTCCCACCAAGCCTCACTTGCTCCAAGGGGAGGCTCCTCGCCATGTCTCAGTGTAAGGAGATGCATGGAGGTAGCTGGTGGCTTCAAAAGCCAGAAAGAGCTTTAAAATTCCATTTTCCAGATCAGTGGCAGGGAGCACAGGGCAGCCTCTGATGGCACAGGCCATCAGGAAGGTTGTTCTTGTCTGCTGCCTGGAGGATGGCACCGTTTTCCCCTGGAAGCTGCTGTTGTTAATCCCCTCTGCCTCAGCCCAGGATGTGTGGCCAGGTGCTCCCCATCTGGTTCAGGGGAAAAGTCTCTTTTGGAGAGGGTTTGTGGCTCACCAGGGCCATTTCTGAGTTAAATAATTGATGCTGTTGGTCTTTGAGCATTCTGGAATGAATGGGAGCTCTTGGTTTGCTCCTCAGTTTGGTTCAAGCTGTGGTCAGAATCCGTGGCCTTGATGGGCAATTTGGGGAAAGGATCAAGGGAAGGGTGCAAGGTGGAATTGGTCAATCCAGGACAGCCTGGAGGCATTTTGAAGAAAGAGGAGGCCAATATTTCTGCCCAGCCTGCCCCTTTTCTTGTGTGCTTCAGTAAATCAGACCTGCATTTCCAACTCAGAGCCCTCGGATTGGGGTTTGTAGGCTTTACATGACTTTAGCTTGGGTACAAACAGCATTCTCCTCTTCCCAATGGGGACGTGAGGACACAGCTCAGGTGAGAGATGTGAGAAATCACTTTTGATGCAGCTCAGCTCAGACCCAGGGAGCCCAGGTCACATCCTGGGCTCTTGGCTTGAAGGTTTGAGTTCAGCTGAACTGAGCTGGCTCAGCTTCTCCTCATCCCAAAGATGCCAATTGTATGGCCAGACACAGCTCTGCCGTGTCCCTGTGTGGGGTGCTGGGGTTGCTGAGCACTCCAGAGGAGGGAGGAGACCCCACAGCTCATTAGGAGCACAAACCAGGATTTTCTGTCACCCCTGCCCTGGTTAAAGCACAGCTGCTGTGGCTGCCTGTGAGATTTGCAGGGGGATGCTCGTCCCTGGTGCAATTCCCAGCTCACATGGAAACGGGCTGGGCTGGGAGAGGGACGGGAAAAGGGCTGTGCTGGATGTGAGAAGGGAAAAGGGCTGTGCTGGATATGAGAAGGGAAAAGGGCTGTGCTGGATATGAGAAGGGAAAAGGGCTGTGCTGGATATGAGAAGGGAAAAGGGCTGTGCTGGATATGAGAAGGGAAAAGGGCTGTGCTGGATATGAGAAGGGAAAAGGGCTGTGCTGGATATGAGAAGGGAAAAGGGCTGTGCTGGATATGAGAAGGGAAAAGGGCTGTGCTGGATATGAGAAGGGAAAAGGGCTGTGCTGGATATGAGAAGGGAAAAGGGCTGTGCTGGATATGAGAAGGGAAAAGGGCTGTGCTGGATATGAGAAGGGAAAAGGGCTGTGCTGGATATGAGAAGGGAAAAGGGCTGTGCTGGATATGAGAAGGGAAAAGGGCTGTGCTGGATATGAGAAGGGAAAAGGGCTGTGCTGGATATGAGAAGGGAAAAGGGCTGTGCTGGATATGAGAAGGGAAAAGGGCTGTGCTGGATATGAGAAGGGAAAAGGGCTGTGCTGGATATGAGAAGGGAAAAGGGCTGTGCTGGATATGAGAAGGGAAAAGGGCTGTGCTGGATATGAGAAGGGAAAAGGGCTGTGCTGGATGTGGGAAGCAGATCCAGCCTGAGCTGCGCCCTTCCCCTGCCGTTCCCGATCCCGTTCCCGGTGCCGTTCCCGGTGCCGGTGCCGTTCCCGGAGCGCTCGGGCCCCGCTGTGTCCGCGGGAGGAGCTGGAGCCCAGCCCCGCCTGCCCCGGGAGACTCCGGCGCTCCAGAGCTGCGGATCGCCGCCGTTAATTAACGGCAAATGAGGGCAATTAGGCGTGCAGGAGCCGCCTTTGGAGCGGGAGCAGCCGAGTGCTGCTGATGCAGGTCCCACTGAGGTGCCGCGGGTCAGCCCCGAGCCGGGAGTGGGAGTGCGGGGGGATCGCTCATCCCCTCTCACAGAGCCCCCATCCCTCTCCGGGAGGCTGCCCAGAGCCCTTCACCTCATCGCCCATTTATTCCCTGCCTGTTAAGCGTCGGCTCCGTGCTCGAGGTCAATTCCGCTCTTTCCCTGGCAGCCTCTGCTCCTCTCCCCTTCTTGGAGGATGTTGGAGTCAGGAAAAGCTTGGGAACTTTTCCTGCTCCTCTGGGTGTTTGTTTTACCCTCAGAGCTCCTCAAAAAAGGCTTGGCCTGTGAACTAAGCTCATGGGAGCATTTACCCCCAATTCTGGGTGAGCTGAGAGCACCAAAGGAATGAGGAGATGTTGTTTAGTGCACCACAGAATGTGTAGTTGGAGTTTTTAGGTTTTGCTATATATATTATATAGAGCCAACATGGAGATTCTAGGTTGTCAGCTCCTTCTTCTTCATCTTCTTCTTTCTTCTCCTTCTCTTCCTTTTTCTCTCTGACATGAGTTCCTGTGATTTGTTAATTGGTAGATAGAATTTAGTGTAGAGGAGACATGTCAATAAGGTTGATATTCACTGGTTTTGGGAACAAAATAAGATAGGTAAAGTTTTCTAACTGGTTGATAATAGATATAAAAGCTACCTGCTTTGGGTAGCCATTGCCTTTCTGCCCTCATGTTCCTGGAGGTCACAGCACAGTCTGTGCCTCCCAAACTTTGGTAAGAACCAGAAATAAACAAGCTTTGAAACAGCAGAAAGAAGCTTCATTTCATCTTTTTGGGACATGGGACACTGAAATAAGGAACACAGCTGGGCCAGGAGTCAGGGTGCAGAAAAGAACACCTCCCCCTGACAGAGAGCTCTGTGCCTTCGCCCCAGGCTCAGTCCTGGTTCAGAGCAGGCACAGAGGAGCTCCACCTCGGGTTGTCTCCATCCACCTGCCCCAAACCGATCCGTGTCCAAAAAGCCAGAGCAGCAGAGGAAGCTGGAGATGCTTTTCCATGTGCCGGCAGCGTTCAGCCTCTGGAATTCGTATTTAAAATGAAGTCAGCAGTCTCCATCTCCCCGTGTTTTGTCTCTAATACCAGATCAGTGCCTGGCTGTGCTGGTAATTGGGGAAGGTTCACTGCCCAAACCCCAAACAGAATTAGTCTTTCTGCCTCTAAGCATAAACTGTCTGAGGATGAGTAACAAAATGTTCTTCCTTGAGAAGTTAATGTCAGGCTATTGGAGCTCTGTGGATGGCTCAAGCTGTGAGAGCTCGATGCCAATAACAGATTTGCATTTCATCTTCCAGCCTGGGGAAGAGATGCCAAAATTCTCCTTGGTTTCTTTTTCAATGAGATTTCGGTCCTGAGGGAGTTCCAGCCTATTGAGAAATTCCAGTCACACAGATGAAATCATGATAACTTTGGAGCTGGAGGAGTCACTGGGAATTTTCTATAACATTCCTCTGCGCTCAAGGCTCCAACAAGTGCCTGATCTGTTGGGTTTTTTCCAGCAGATCTCTTTCTTCCCCGTGTCTGGCACTGTGTGTGTCAGCACTGTTCACTTGGGAAGGGTTTCTGGGATGCTGCAGGACAGTGCTGCAGCCTGACCCTGCTCCCAGCTCATCCCACACGGAATTCCCAGGAGTTCTCCCTGCTTGCAGCTGCAGGTGGGGCTTGGAGGAGAGTGGGGAGATCAGGAAAGGGGGAACAGCTCTGATTCTGAGTAATGTAAGGGGGAAGGAGCCCAGGGTGTGGGGTGAACACTCCAAGTGCTGCTCTGCCTCTTCTCTGAGTGGTTCTTTTCTAAAGGAATATTCAGAATCAGAGAATCCCGGAATGGGTTGGGTTGGACGGGACCTTAAATCCCACCCAGTGCCACCCCTGCCATGGCAGGGACACCTCCCACTGTCCCAGGCTGCTCCCAGCCCCAATGTCCAGCCTGGCCTTGGGCACTGCCAGGGATCCAGGGGCAGCCACAGCTGCTCTGGGCACCCTGTGCCAGGGCCTGCCCACCCTCCCAGGGAACAATTCCTTCCCCATATCCCACCCATCCCTGCCCTCTGGCACTGGGATCCATTCCCTGCCTCCTGTCCCTCCATCCCTTGGCCCCAGTCCCTCTCCAGCTCTCCTGGAGCCCTTCAGGCCCTGCAAGGGGCTCTGAGCTCTCCCTGGAGCCTCTCCAGGTGAACAACCCCAAATTTCCCAGCCTGGCTCCACAGGGGAGGTGCTCCAGTCCCTTTATCAACTTCACAGCCTCCTCTGGCCTTGCCCCAACAGCTCCACGTCCTCCTCACGTTGTGGACACCAGAACTGGGTCCTGGCGAGGCCTCAGGAGAGCAGAGGAAGTTTTTCCCTGTGAAACTTTCCTGACTGGCAGCATCCATCTGTCATCCCCAACTCCACCCTGGCTTTTTCCAGGCTACTGTTGGCAGCAGGGGCAGGCTGGGGGAGCAGAGGTCACTCTGCTGGTGGGTGTCAGCCCCCATTTGTCAGCTCCTGTTCACTCTGTGTGGTGTGAGGGTGTTTGGGAGCTCTCACCGAGGGAATTAACTTGCCTAGAGCTAAACTGGGAGATCCTTAACTCTGTAACTCCAGGTAAATGACGGAGCTGGAAGCGGCAGCTCAGCCATGACCTGGCTCTGAGGGACTGGAAGCACGGAGGGGTCTCGGGTGGAAGTTCTTGCCATGTGCTTGGAGGTTTCTGAGCATGAAATGATGAATTCAGGCTGCTTTTCGCAGAGATTTTCTGGCTCTTGTTGGCTGACACAAAACCATGGCACAGTTTGTGCCGACTCCGAGCTTTCCTGTCCCTTTCCCAGCAGCTCCTGTCCTCACGTTCGGAACCGTCAGGAGGGTTTTTAATAAAAAATGCTGGATGGAAATAATCATGTCGAGCTTGAGTCATCCACCTCCACAGGCACTATCTAAAGGGTATTGTCAGCAGGGAAAAAAACATTTCCAGAGTGGGAATGTGACAAATCTCACCTGAAGGGAGGCACATGCGTGAGGAGCGAGCCTGGGGAGATGCAAGTCAGTGCCTGGCAGAGAAACCCAAACGTGAAGCAGGGCAGCAGCGTTTGTCCAGACGCACATCCCGATAAATCCCTGCCTGAGCCAGGCTCCTGCGGGATCAGCAGGAGGAGGTGTGCCTGCAGGGCAGCGTTGGCACCTGGTGCCTCACCCACCGAGCTCCAGGTGGGGCTGGGGTGTCTGTAGGGTTTCTTCTAGACCAGGAGAGGTTTTGGGGCTCCTTGTAGTGCCCAGGGTCGAGCTGCAGGGTGGCAATGCCTGTGCAGGGTTTTGCCTGCCTGAACTGGAGCTGTGAGCAGAGCAGCCCAGGAAAAGAGGCTGCAGGAGCTTGGGATGCAGGGCAGGAATGTGGGCACTGCCCTCGCCAGGAGGGTTTTCCATCGTTATGGATTGTAAACCACAGCAGGTGCCTGGATTCTGCTTCTTCTTCCCAGCACCTCCCCCCTGTCCCCAGCTCTTCCCTGGGTCTCTGTCCTGGGTGTAGAATCCATCTCTGAGCAGCTCCAGAGTTCCCTGGGAACAGCTCCTGAAGGAATTTAAGGCTCCTGGTTAAGTGGTGCTCCCCATGGAGCTGGGACCAGCAGCTGTCTCCTGCTGGCCAGTAATGCAGGCAGGGCCAAGGGGCTCAAGGGTGGGGAGCTGCAGCCCCAGGAGGGGGCAGGGTGGCAGTCGTGGGGCTGGGCACACTCTGGGGACACTCTGGGGTCACACAGCCCAGCATCACAAACACAGCCGTGCCATCCCAACCCTGCCTCTGCAAACCAGCCTGGGGCAGGGCTGCTCACCCTCCTGGATGTTCAGCGTGACCCAAACCAGTTCCCAAGGGCACAGCTACAGGCAACACTCGGCTGCCATCCACCTCAGCCAGGCTAGGACTGCAAGGTCCTTTGTGAGGTTTTTAGGGCTTCCAGTCTCTGTCCTTGTGAGGGACGTGAGGCAGATGAAGGGATCTTCAGACCATCTCTTACATCCTCGGAGCTGGGGGTCCTGGGAAGGAGGGGCAGTGTCCTGCAGGGCTCTGTCACCAGCCAGGCTCCTCTGGGTCTCAAAAATCAACAAAAATCCCACGAGCCAGAAGGTCATGGCTGGTCCAGAGCTGGTTTTCTGTGGTGTTATCAGCAAGGCTTCATAAGAGCCCCTGGCTGCAGAGCCAGAGCTGCTGTGCCACAGCTCCTGTCCCCTCCAGAGGCTGCTCTTCCCTGGCACTGCCATCGTGCAGGTGGGCACAGCACAGAAGGGAAAGGACAGGGAGAGTCCCCCCAGGCAGGACTGGGACTGATTATCCTCGACTGATTATCCTTCCAGGTGGGATCCAGGGAGCAGGAATGGGATCCGGAGGGAGACCCAGGGGAGGCAAGAGTTAGTCATGGGCTGAGTCATGGAGCAGCAACAGGCTGAGCCTGCCCTGTGCTGGGAGAGAGGGAAAAACACCTGGGAAAGGGGGAGAGGACAGAGAGGCAAGGTGAAGGAAAGGAAAGGAAAGGAAAGGAAAGGAAAGGAAAGGAAAGGAAAGGAAAGGAAAGGAAAGGAAAGGAAAGGAAAGGAAAGGAAAGGGTTCCTTTCTTTGGTGTTAAAATCAAAACGAAAACATGGTTGATAGGGAAAAGGGGTTTTTACCTCAGTATTTATTTCAG
>VZRF01003591.1:106340-117520 GCA_013396875.1 Vireo altiloquus | reverse complement strand
CCCCAATGAGAGGCTGGAGTGAAGCCCTCGTTGTGAGGAACCTTCCCCCTGGCTGGGCCTGTCTGAGGTTCCAAAATGTGTTCTGGAGAGGCCCTTGGTGTCTGGGGCTCCCAGGATGTTTGCTCTCCTGGTTTAACGGTGCCGTGGGGCTGAGCTGAGTTATCAGCCTTGGGAAGTTACAGTGTGTGGGCTAAAAGCACTGAGAACGCATCAAACTATCAAAGAGTGTGTGAGAGGGGTATGAAAGAAAAAGCAAAAATTCATTCTGGCATCAAAAGGAAAGGAAATTCTCCCGGGATAGGAGATGCTCTGGACATGGATCCCTGCACAGCTCTCCGAGTCCATGCTCAGTGCCAGCCCTGCAAACATTAATGAAGTGGCTGGGACTGGGTAAAGCTCATTTTCCATTTCCCAGAGCTCTTTTCCAAGGGAGGTTTATCCCAGGCCTCACTGCTGTGAGTGGCCATGGCTGGAAATGGAATTATTCCTGTCTGGTGTTGAGCTGTGATGGGTTTCGTGTCCCTGAATTCCGAACTGTGCCAGCGCCGTGCCCAGGCTGCTGGGGGCAGGAGCAGCTCTGTCTCCCACTTCTGCCGAGCTCCTTCTGCTGCTTTTCCAGATTGGAATTCCAGTGTGGATTTCCTTGGGACTCAGGAGTTCCTGGTATGGAACAGACTCCTTAAGAAAATGATAAAATCTGGTGCAGTGTTGGTGTTCTGGGGATCACAGAATCCTGGGATGGGTTGGGTGGAAAGGACCTCAAAGCCCACCCAGTGCCACCCCTGCCATGGGCAGGGACACCTCCCACTGTCCCAGGCTGCTCCCAGCCCCAATGTCCAGCCTGGCCTTGGGCACTGCCAGGGATCCAGGGGCAGCCACAGCTGCTCTGGGCACCCTGTGCCAGGGTTCTGGAAGGAATTCTGCAGGAATTCTGGGGTTGCAGGTTCATATTTGCTCCAGGCAGTTCCTGGATGGGGACAGGGTGGGTCCCTGTCCCTGGATCTGTGACAGCTCAGCCCTGAGGAGGCTGCAGGGATCCACAAGAGGTCTGTGGGTGCCATTCCCTGTGCTCTGTCCCAGCAGGAGGCTCCAGCATTCCTGGGAGCACTGCGGAGGCCCCTGTCCAGCGCAGCTCTGTTCTCCCTTTGGGAATCTTTCCCTGTGTGCCACTGACACCCATCCAGCATCACCAACCTTCCACCCTCAGCCTCCATCGATGCCTTAAATGGCTCCCTAGAACCAGAGAGCAGACAGGAATAAAGGAATAAAGGAGGGATTGGTTGGAAAGGCCTTCAGAGGTCACACTCTGGCCTCCAGAGGCTCCTGCCTCAGTGCATCCCAAAATGGACAATGACAGCTCCCGAGTTCTTCCCACTTTGATCTCAGCATCAATTGCCCAAGCAGAAGCCAGGCAAGGATGGAATTTGCCCAAGCTTGCCCCGCTCTCGCCAAGATGAAGGTTTGCAGTTGTTGGGCCCAGGAGGGTCTGGGTGTCCTTGGAGAGCGAGCTGGAGAGGCTTTGTTATGTCAGTGTGAGCATGAGAGAACAGCACTGAACGAGCTCCAGGGACCTGCAGAGTTACACTGGGCAGGGCAGGGCTGGGAACAGAGAAAAGTTAAACCCTAAGGCATCACCAGGAAGGCTCTTTTTCCCTGGAATTCCATCCCTTCCCACCCCAACCTGGAAGGGCAGTGTTGGGATGGGAGCACAGGGAGGTCTGCAGAGGAATTCCACGTTCTGAGAGTCTGAGCTTTGCCACCAGGACCACTGGGGCAGGGGGAGAGCTCTGGGATCCTGCAGCACTGGAGACTCTCACAGGATGGTGGCAGGAAGCTCCAGAGCAGGAAGGATTTCCATTCTGCACAAGGAGCTGGGACTTTGGCAGGTTGATTTTCCAGAGGGACAAAACCAGCCTTGGGAAGGGCTCCGGGGGCTCTGCTCCCCCTGTCCCACACCCTTCCTGAGGGGAAATGTGTCCCCAAAACACAGGAATTGGCACCAGCAGCATCCCCAAGGAAAGAGTCCCTGCAGCAGGAGAGCACAAGGAATCAGGGTTGGCTGCCAACAAATTATTGTTATTGAGTTCGGGGATGGCAAAAATAGTGGCATAAACTTCAGATGGAAAAAGCCATTTATTAAGAAGATTTTTCTCTTTATATATTCAGGGTCTCTAGACCAGGGCACAATTATTGGTTCTGGGGTGAACACCTCTTCAGCACCATTGGTTAGGTACAACAAAGCTTTGGAATGACAAGTTGGAATAACAGGATGTACAAACACTGCTTGCAAAATACAGTTTGCAAAAACACATATGAGATGGTTCACATAAACTCCTTTTGGTTTTCAGCTCCATTTGTGAGAAAGCAACTTTTTCTCACAAACAAGGCCGGGAGCTGGAAAATTTCCCTCTGATCAAACCTGTCAGTGTCCACAACAAAGGACAGTGACAGGGACACCATCTGGCCAACAATTACAGGGATGGGTTGAACTCCAGCAATGCTGACACAGTTTTGGGAACAGGCTGGCGACACTGGGGGGGATATTCAGATATCCTTGGGCAGGGCTGGAGGACTCCTGGGTTATTGGGGTGGAGATGGAGCCTGTTTGAGCTGGAAAAAGACAGGTTTGGGGAGAGGGATCCAAACGGGGCCTTGGTGCAGCCCTTTTCAGATCTGCTGTGGGAGTCTCTCCCACTGGAGGTGCTGCTGGGGCTTTGGTGCTCCCTGGAATTCTGTGGATCCTGCCAGGCTGATGTCTCCACAGCTGGGAATTCCCTGCCTGTGCCTGCTCTGGCCACGGGAATGGAGCAAATCCACATCAGGAGCTAAACCTGCTTTAAAAGGCATTTAAATCTGGCTGTGACACGTTTATCCAATTTTTAATAGGGATTTTTAATTTTTGATGCAAGCTGCCAGGCTGGATCATTAATTTTACAGGTTCTTCAATCCCTGGCGTTAAACCTGGGTTTAGCAAGTCCCTGCTATTCCAGGAGGTGGTCCTGGATGGATGCAGGGGTCTCACCCTCCCCTGCTGCCTCATTGCTCTGCTGGGACAGGGCCCTGCAGCCCAGAGATTCCCTGGAAGCTCCCCGGAGGCCTCTGTGCCCCCCATTTTCCAGGGCAGGAAGAGCTGTGGGTCCGGGGAGGTGCTGGTGTGTTGTGCACACCCAGCCAGGTCCCAAACGTGGACCATTCCCTGCTGGCCCAACTCCCAGGGATCCTTTGGGATGGGGTCAGCCTGGCCAGAGCATTTCCCTGGCAAAGGGAGGCATCAATTCCTGCCAGTGGCTTTTGGGGCTGGGCAGTGCCCGGCAGGGCTGGGCAGGGCAGGGCCGGGCAGGGCCGGGCTCAGCTGGGCCGGGCCGGGCTGGGCTGGGCTGGGCTGGCAGTGCCACAGGAACAGACTCTGGCAGACTTTGGACATCTCCCCACCCCATAAAGGGCCGTGAGGGTGCTTCTCCCTGGGATCAGGTGGGAATTGTCCCAGGCACACAGTTCTTCCCAAGCCACAGGAGTGAGGCCCTGCAGAAGCCTCAGTGCTGCAGAAGCCGCAGCAGCTCAGGGTAGTCAGGCAGTTGGTCCCCAGCTGAAATTCCCTCTGAAAAGCCATTTCTTCCCATTTAACAGGGGCACAGGCCTGGCCTTTCCCTGGATTTCAGCTGCCTTAGGTGTCCCTTGGTGGTGCTGAGCGCTGAGCAAATGGTTCATCGTTTATTCCAGTTCCTGAGGCCTCTCTCAGGGCTGGGCTCAGGAGCTCGGGGAGAAAAGGGCTGGCCAAGCTGCCAGGGAGGAGCTGGGACAGGGACGGCTCTGGGAGCAGAGACCGGGAGCAGGGTGGGCACGAGGAGCTGCCAGGGCTCTGCTCACACACACCCAGCCTTTGCAGACCCATCCTTTAATGCAATCCAGATCCTGCAGGGTCTGGGGGTAATCCTGGCGCTCTGCCTGCTGGGCTGTGGGGCTGTGCAGTGCCAGGTGTCCATGGGGCTCTGGGGACAGGTATTTGAGCCAGGAGGTGACGTTTGCTGTGTCCTCCAGAACATCAGCTTTAACCCAGTCCCAGCCCAGTGGGATCCACGCCTCAGCTCCTCAGAGCAGCCTCCTCTCCAGGGCACGAGCCCCTGCAAAACCCCTCTGAATCCGTACAGGAGAACATTCAGAAGCAGGTTTTCCCCCTAAATAAGGAGGTTTAGGAACCAGATGCACGCTGGAGAAGCAGAAGGACAGACACTCGTTCCCAGTCCTTCACTGGGATGTTGTGGCTGTGGCTGATCCCTCCGTGCCTCAGTTTACCTGGCAGCAGAGAGGTTTGGGAAGAGGGAGAAGCCAGCAGAGCTTTGGGAGCTGCCAGCAGCTTTGCCTGGACTGCCCAGTCCCCACGTCCCTGTGGTCCCTGCTGGTGGCACGGGGGTGGCACAAGGGTGGCACAAGGGCACTGTCCTGGCACAGGGCTGCTGCAGCAGTGGCAGGGCACAAACCTGCTGCTCTGAGAGCATCTCACCAGTGCCTCCCAAGGGCTTTTTTTCAGATGCCACTCGAGCAGAGCCTTCGGAATCATCATCACTTGATGTCGGGGTCGCTGCTCCTGCTTTGGGGTGGGGACACTGCCCGGGGCACTGTCCAGATCCCAGCCCTGCTGCTCCAGGGAATGCCCATCACCTGCAGGGCTCTGCCAAGGGACACTGCGGTCCTGTTCCCGTGCCCCTGTGTGCCAGAAAGTGCCTTTGCTGTGCCGAGGCCTGGGCCAGGGCCCTGGCACAGTGAGCAGGGTGTGAGGCCAGCCGAGGGACGACAGCAGTGCCGGGAACTGAAGCTGATTGTCTTCTCCCTCTGGCTGGAATTCTCTGTTTCCCAGTTTCCCTTGCCCAGACGTGGGTCCTGAGACATCAGAGCCCCAATGTGGATGAGCAAAGAAATTTCAGCCAGGAGGTGACGTTGAGAAAGAGGTGCCAAGTCCGGGTTTATTAAATGGATTGTTCAGGGATGCTCCCTCAGGATCTGCACTGGGTGCTCCCGAAAAGTCAGAGCTGGGGAAACAGGAGGGGAGGGGAGGAATGGGGGGGCTGTGCCCCAGTGGGATGGGGCAGGATGGGCACAGGGTTTGGAGTTGGGGGGGAGGTGAGAGGAGCAGCTGCCTCTGACCTTGGATTTGCTGTTCCTGGAGCCAAAGGAGCTGTGTCCACGTCCAGCCATGTCCATGTCCAGCCCTGTCCCTGTGCAGCTGTGTCCATATCCAGCTGTGTCCCTGTCCAGCCCTGTCCCTGAGCAGCCATGTCCATATCCAGCTGTGTCCATATCCAGCTGTGTCCATGTGCAGCTGTGTCCATCTCCAGCCCCGTCCATGTGCAGCCCTCTCCATCTCCAGCCCTGTCCATGTGCAGCCCTGTCCACATCCAGCTGTGTCCATGTGCAGCTGTGTCCATCTCCAGCCCTGTCCCTGTGCAGCCGTGTCCAGCTGTCCCTGGAGCCCATGGCCACAGCCTCCAGCCAGGCCCTGGGGATGGAGCAGGAGCCCAGCAGGAGCTCTGCTTTCCCAGCTCTGCTTTGGTGACACCAAAGTGGATCCGTAGGAGCCCTTGGGAGCCTGGCCTAGGACACCCATCCATAGGTGCCCCTCTGCCGGGCACCGAGGGGCTCCCAGGCCCTGGGGCAGTGCAGGGACCCCCGGGCAGGGCTGTGAGGGACAGGGATGCTCTGGGAACAGCGGGGAGGAACAGGAGAGCTCAGCCTCCCTTGTTTCCTGCTCCGACCCTGGATGCCAGGAGTGTCCAGGAGCACAGGGAATGTCCCGGAGCACAGGGAATGTCTGGGAGCACAGGGAATGTTTGGGAGCACAGGGAAAGTCCAGGAGCACAGGGAAGGTCTAGGAGCACAGGGAATGTCTGGGAGCACAGGGAATGTCTGGGAGTGCAGGGAAGGTCCAGGAGCAGGAATGTCCCAGAGCTCAGGGAATGTTTGGGAGCACAGGGAATGTCCCAGAGCACAGGGAAGGTTCAGGAGCACAGGGAATGTTTGGGAGCACAGGGAAGGTCCAGGAGCACAGGGAAGGTTCAGGAGCACAGGGAATGTTTGGAAGCACAGGGAATATTTGGGAGCACAAGGAATGTCCAGGAGCACAGGGAGAGCAGCAGAGCTCCCAGGCCAGGCAGGAGCTGCAGCTTTGGAACTCTCCGGGAGCCCTCAGTGCCAGCAGGGCCCCCAAAGGGTGGGAGCACTGCAGCTCCCAGGGCTGCTGCCAGCCTGGCTCAGGGTGTTCACTCTCCAAATGAGCTGAGTTCAACCTGAGCCGTGGCTTTGGCAGGCTGAGCTCAGCCCCAGTGCTGCCCTCCCTCCTGGCAGGGTGGTGCTGGGCAGGGAGGGCAGCCCTGGGGCTCTCTGGGGCACCCTGGGCCTCTCACCCGCGGGGTTTGGGGCATGGGCCGAGCCAGGACCTCTCCATCTGCCCCAATCTCCTGTTCCCCCCTGCTCCCAAGGGCTCTCATGGCCTGGATCCGGCAGAGAGGGACAAAAGGCAGGGCTGGTGGCAGTGCTGGGACAGCAACCAGACCCACATGGGCAGCACGTGAAGTGTCAAAGTGACAGCAGGACAGGACATCATGGTCCCCAGGTCTGCTGAGTCCTGGCACCGGGGGCGAAAGCAGCTGGGATCCAGATCTGCCTGGAACTGGGATGGGTTGGACATGCAGGGAGCTGCTCAGTCCCAGCCGAGGGGTCACAGGCAGCACAAGCAGAGTAAGAGCAATAAAAACAATGCCCAGAAACGCTGGCATTTGGAATTTCCAGTCTTTAGTAGTGCAGAACAGCACACAGGCTTTCTGAAAATGTTTCCTTTCTTTTGATAACAATTCTGGGGGGGAAAAAAAAGCCCCAAAAGAAAGAAACCCCCCAAGCTTTGGTAGTGAATGCTGTTTGTGCCTGGTGGCCCTGAATGCACATCGTTAGGCTGTCATTTAGGAAAAGTCTCTCTAAATAAGCCATTAGAACACAAGCCTACTGGAAACATCAGGGATGCGGCAGTGTTTTGTATTTTAGGATTATTCTTTCGGCAATTTCTGTTTAATTTGCAAGGAAACACAGATCTCATTGCTAACCCAGGGTGTGAGGCTGTGAGAGAGGCTCTGGGAGGGGAGGGCAGAGACAGAGCTGTGGGGCTGATTGGAATCGCTGCTGCTTCCCAGAGGTAGGAAAAGCTCAGAGCCATTCTGTGCTCAGCAATTCCTCATGTTTGGAATTCCTCCACATAAGAGGGGGGTGTGGTGCTGTGATATTTTTGGTGCTGACTCCTTGGTGGATCACAGAGAGACCACAGCAAAAAGCTGGAGAAAGCAATTCCTCTTTTAACTTGTCTTCAATTGTAAGAGTTAACTCCATTTCTAAAGGGAACTTCTGTAGCTCCCCAGGAGAAATCCTTGACTTGTAAATATGAAAAATGTTTTGGTAAGGTGCTTTCCTTGACCAGTGAAAGAGTTTTGTGTTTTGCTTGTTTTGGATTGTTGGACAAACTGTGCTGCAGACACACAGACACAGTCAGGCAGACGACCTCGAGCTGAAAGGCTGGAGAGAGAAAAGATTTACTCTTTGTTTTCTTGATGATATATTGATATAAATAAACAAGCCTTCTGATTTCAATCTATGAACAGGAGTAGTTTTGTGGAAAAGCCTTGGAAATAGGGACACATCATTTCTGCAGAGGGGATTGTGCTGCAGGGGCCACAGCAGTTCCTGCCTGTGCCATGGGGAGCTGTGCCCACCAATGTGTCCGAGGCGAGCACAGCCCACCTGCCTTGGGGTGGCTTTATGGTGTATCCCATATCCCCTGTCCCTTTATGGTGTATCCCACATCACCTGTCCCTTTATGGTGTATCCCATATCGCCTGCCCTGTGCCCAGAAAAATGAATCTTGTGCTTTTCTGTGCCTTTAAACTGAGCCTGAGAGGGGAGAGAAGAAAAAAAGCCAAAGGAACTTTTTCAAAGCAGTTCTGTGCCTAGAGGTAACTGCTCCTCTCTGTTCTGCTGCTGTGGGGAGTGAGAGCTGCTGGGGCAGAGAGGGGAGGAAGCTCCTTCCTTGCTTTTCCAGCCAGCTCTCAGCTCTGTTTTCCTTGGGAGAAGAGAGGCAGAGTTTTTTTCTCTAGGACTTTGGGTTTCCTCTTTTTTTTTCTCTTCTGGACTTGTTCAGAACATCAGAACATCAAACCCTCACTGGGAGACCTTCCATGGCCTGCAGGAGGGTCCCCCCATGCCAACCCAGCTCCGGGGTGGAGAGAGACACCACACCCAGAAGGACTCTAAACTTTCCCAGGTTTCTCTCCCCAGTCAGAGATTTTATTATTTAGCATTATTATTCTTATCCTGTGTGTTTATTAAATAAATTTTTTTTTTTTCCTCTTCACTTTCCTCTGAGGAAATTTTTTTTCCCGAACCCGATGAGGGAGGGGTAACTACAACCTGCTTTCCATCAGGGGATGTTCTCCTCTGAATTTGTCTCAAACAGGGACACCAGCACAAGCACAAAGGGCAGCTCATCACTGCTTCGAACGTTTGAGTCCAGGGTTGCAGGAGGGAAAATGAGGAAATAGACTCAGAGTTGGATGCTCTGTCCTGCTTTGCTCCCGGGGGAAAGTGGAAGTGAGCTGGGCTGAGGTTCCCTCTCTAAAGCACTGTGAGTAACAACATCCCTGCTTGTACAAATCTGTGCCTCAGGGACTGCAGGGAGAGCTAAAAATGTTGAAAAAGTTTGAAAAAAGTTCCTCTGCATGTTTTTTTTTTTTCATTCTCTCCCCTCTCAGGCTCAGTTTAAAGGCACAGAAAGGCATAAGATTAATTTTCTGGGCATAGAGCAGGCGATATGGGATACACCATGAAGTCACTCCAAGACAACAGCCCAGGACAGGCACTGCCTCCCAATGCAGCTCCGATTTTTCAGTTTATTGGAGTTTAAAAAGGAAACAAAAAAATAGAAAAAAACCAGGGGATCCATTTAAATCTGAGCCAAATCAGCACATTTGAATTTTTTGCATTTTTCTGCCGTGAATCAGAAGCTGGGGCGGGGGATTCTCATCTGTTCTAAAACAAAGTGTTTCATTTTGAGACTGAGCTTTTTCACTCAAGGTGTGGCACACGTGCAGATTTTGGCAGGCCAAGGCCCAGCTTCCACGGAAAGATCAAATCCCAACATTTCCTTCCAGCCGGGACCCGGGGCAGGAGCTGATGAGGTGTCTCGGAGAGGCCGGGCCAGGTTTGGGGAGAGCTCTGCAGGAGCCAGATTGCCTTGGGATGGTTCTTTTCCAGCCAAGGCAAGGGCACAGGAGCAGGGCCAGGGTTTGGGCAGGGATGTGCAGCAGCGATGGCTCCTGTGCGGGCAGAGCAGCCCCAGGAGCAGAGTCACCCCTGAGCCACCCCTGTGCCCTCAGGGTCCTGCCCCTGGCCCCCAAGTGCTTCCCTTTCTGCACTGAGGAGTGCCAGGAGCCGAGCCCAGGTTCTGGCAAAGCCCTGAGATGGCCATTCCAGCCCAGCAGGAGAAGTCTCCACGGTTTGAGTTGGCCGGGATGCAGAGGGACACTTCCCACCCCATTCTGGGAAGGGGCTTAGGGAGCTGATGGCTTCTTCAGGGCTCGGCAGCTTTCCAGGCTCGTTTCTCCACAGCTTTCCTTTGCTGGGTTCCCCATCCTCCCTTTTGTCTGGCTCTCGTTTTTCACAAGACAAGACTGGAATCTATGAGCTGAGGAAATGGAAGCAAAGAGAATAAAGGGTCTGGTTAAACACAGGGCTCTGGAGGGGGATCTGCTTCTGCTCAGGTTTCCTGCCGCCCTGCACTGGCTCTGCCATTTCCAATCTGTTTTTTTCCCTCCTTGGATCACGAGATGGGCTTGGATTTGTGCAGCAGGAGTAAGGCTGAGGGGTCCCTTCGGGCCTGGCAGAAGGAGATGGGATCAGACAAGCATCTCACACTTCAGGAGCTGCTGCTCAGCAGCTCTTGGGGCTCTGCAGAGGCGTTTGGAAGGGACTGAAGGGATCAGTCCATCACCCCCTGTCAGAGTGCAGCAGGCCAGGGCTCTTGGCTGGGTGACCCTTGGGTGTCACCTGGTGCCACCTGAGCCCGAGGGACACCTCGAGTGCATTGCTGTGGGGAAATGCTCTCTGCTCGTGCTCCAGGAACGCCTCTGCTGAGGTTTATCTGCAATAACAGACCTGAAGCTGCTGTTTCAGGTGCTTTGTGTGATTATTTCACCCTCTCACCCACAAACTGAGGGCTGGAATCATGGCGTGGAGTCCTGGCAGACCAAAAGCTCTCCCGATGGCTTTGGTGAGAGTGCCTCTTTCTCCATCCTGGCAGGGCTTAAAGCCAAACCTGGCACATCCCTGGACCTGCTCTGCGTGGAGGAGCTGCCCATGGGATGTTCCTCAGGAGGAGCTCCCCATGGGATGTTTCTCAGGAGGAGCTGCCCATGGAATGTTCTTCAGGAGGAGCTGCCCATGGGATGATGTTCCTCAGGAGGAGCTGCCCATGGGATGTTTCTCAGGAGGAGCTGCCCATGGAATGTTCCTCAGGAGGAGCTGCCCATGGGATGTACCTCAGGAGGAGCGGGGTTGGTGTCTTTGCTCAGCCAAGGGAAGAGCTGAGCTCGGGGAGGGACTCAGTGTCTCCCAAATAAAATGTGCTGGTTTTACAGACGTGAAACTCTGATCCCAGTGACAGAGGCAGAAAAATCCATAGAGCTGGGCTGTCACTGAAGGAATCAGATCACTAGCAATGTCCTCAGAGTCTATTTCTCTTTCTACCAGAAACTTTTTAGGGATCAGCTCCTAGAGAAAGTTTCACCCTCCTGAGTTTCATTCCCTGAGCGCTGGGAGATTGGGCTGTCCCATCCTGGGGGGTTTCTGGGACACAGCTGCCCACGAGCACTGCTGGTTCTGCCATCCTGTACCTGCTGGCTGAGACCTCAGCTCCTGGAGGCACAGAGCCAGCCCCGTCCCCATTTGTCCCTCCCTGGCTGTGGGAGAGGGCTGGCCTGGGGCTGGGCTGGGAGTCAGAGGTGGAACAGAGAGAGGCTCTTTAGAGCCTTGTTCCTTTGGGTAATTACCAGCACGGTAATTGATGTGCTTCATTAATAATCAACTCTCTGCATTCTTATTACCTCTCCCAGGTCCTGCTCCTGAGGCCTCCAAGGCTTTGATGGGAT